>KK117767.1:434477-462373 GCA_000611955.2 Stegodyphus mimosarum | reverse complement strand
TTCCGATGTCCTGGGAACAGCTGAAAAGCCTCTCTTAGGAGATACCCATCGAGTGACCAGAGGATCATTTCGACCGAATTTGTGTCGTAACTGCAGATGTTCATGAAATTCTTTATTTATTCGTCTTTATTGTGTTCTCCATTTCCAACAAGTAGATGCCCCCTCGAAGCTCGCCGTTTGCTTTCCGTCATCATATTATGTGGCGAGCGTTGTTTGTTTTGTAAAGTTTTATCACTCCTTACAGGTGCGACCATTAGTTTTATTAAAATCTGCATATTTTATATACGGCAAAAGCGTTTGAAACTGAATTTATTTGGATGTAAAAATTAAGATTTCATTTACTAATTTCTTTAAATTTCAAATGCAGAAGAGCGAATTCTACAAATTTATGAACTGCTGAGGTTGAAACAAAATTGCTAAAGCACAGCAATTTAACCCTCGATTCCATTGTGGATGTTATATGCATTTAAATATCACTTTTCTCATCTTTAAAGAAATTAAAACAGTTTTAAGAGCCTTTGCAATGGTATCCTCTTTTAGGCAATTCGCTTCTTGTGCAGTGAATTATAACCAAATAATAAACTTTAGAATTGGACCTTAAATCATCTTATTTGTTGATCAGCTAACAGAAAAATTCAAAGTCTTTTTGTGTTGCATTTACACCATAGTTCGAGATTTATAACAGCTATTATTAACCAGAAAACATTCATGAATCATAGTAAAATTTATAATACACTTATAAATGACAGTAAAATTTATATATTAGCAGTTTAAGTGTTATGGAATCAAAGAATAGCTAAAATTTCATGAAATGCAACAAGAGTTTGTGTAAAAATAAAAGTAGTTTAATATAGATATATACCTCCGTCACAATCATCTTCGCAAGATGTCCATTCCGAAAAATGTGACATGATACAGTCCACAGGCTTAGGAATATAACACTCTCTCTTTGTGACAGGTATTGACAAGTAATGGCACCTAAAAGAAAATGCTTTAGAAGGAACGAGATAAAAAGTGAATAAATTTTTAAGCTATGTTATATAAGAAAGGCATACAAATATCAGAAAGGGGAAGTATTTTATGAAGAGTTATCAGTTGAAGGAAAAAGGTGCTTGCTTTTTGTCAATCAAAACGGAATTCGAATATGTGGCGCCGCTCACTAACAGTATAAGAATATGAATATGTGGTGCTTATTAAAAGTATAAGAGTATGAACATACATTGTAAAGACATTAGGTATTTTTTTGAAAGCATCAGATGAAAAATGAGCAATGCCCTCGGCGGGACTTGAAGCACGCACCTCTCGATTACGCGCCGAGCGTGCTGACGACTACACCACGAAGGCATGCTGAGAAGGAGGGGAAAATGTCTTATAAACTTCCCCTTTTAAAAGCTAGCAACAGGATGGCAACAGCAATTACGAGATATTTATTTATTAAATATTAAATGCACGCGCTCTTGTATTTTTACTTTTCGGACGTATTTTAAAGGGTTATTACCAATTAGCTAAAGGGGAAGTTAATTGAAAATAGCGCCTTAAACTGTTGTATAACAATTCTTGTCTAAAAGATCGGGATACTGGTAAATGTACCGTTAAATCAAACGCGATGTGGGTAGATCCCACTCAAATATGATGGAAGCTTATTGACTTTTTTAATAATACTACACAACTGAAAGTCAGGCTAAAAGTAAAATTCCATGATTTTTAGTTATTTTTTATTTATTTTTTTATAAAGTAGGCTTTTTAATATACGCTGTTCATATAAGATTCACAAACTTTGAAGAAAAATTGACGCTTTGATTTCCAGGTTGCAATTGAATGCGAATCCTAGCATTTTATTCTGCGAATATGTACCAAAGGCGCGAAAGGCAGCTGATTATAGGATCCTCCGATGTTCCCTCCTTCGGTAAACTTCTTTCCGGCGAACAGAGGATCATCGTGTAATTCCTTACCCCGCAGCACGTAATTAACACCTCTTCTGGAGGATTCCAAATATTTTGGTAGAATGCCAGCCAAGTTTGCATTTGCCACGTTCGAAGTATAAGAAGGGTAGAACACCGTAGGAGTACTCGCTCCGTAGACCAACCTCCTTCGAAGAGCTATGGCTTTCGAATTTATCATTTGCATTGAGTTGGTGATGCGAATGGTAATATACAGGGTTCGAAGGGTAGAAATATAAGAACAATATATATTCTTCTGGAAAACAGAAATGGCCATTGAACTGGTGCCGTGAGAAAGCAGCTGCGGAATTATAGGGCAACGTAATATAATTTAAAATTAACAAATACAGAAAATAAACGAGAGGAAGAAATTTTAGTCAAATTACCAAAATATCACCAAGAATAGAACACAAGTGTGAACTGAAAGTATAAAAAATACAGCAGACAAATCAAATAGTAGTAATATTAATAAATATGTACTCTTGTTATTATTTCTTAAAATGAATTTAAATAAATTTATTTCTTGATTATTTATTAAAATAATTTTCAAAATGATATGTAAGGATTTTTTAAATTTAATTCTTTTTATCTCTCTCTCTCTAAGGCAACTGCTAAATTATATGCAAGAAATAACGTTTCTCTTGAGAAGTCAATGTCATAGTAATTAACACAATTTAAAGCTATAAGTTTTTCTGCTGCTGTTTAAATTTATTGTAGCGTAAATAGCACAAAATATTTTTGTTCTATCACAGGAACGATTTGATTTTGTTCAAATTTTAAGTGATGTTTTTACAAAATATTTTTGTTCTATCACAGGAACGATTTGATTTTGTTCAAATTTTAAGTGATGTTTTTACAAAATATTTATTCTTTTAAAATTTATCATATTTAATTGATTTTTAAAAAATTGAATTTCAAAACATCTCTTAACTTTCTTTTAAGTAATGCTGTGCATAGATATTTAAGAATTATGAATAAAATATATGAAATATTATAGTTAACGTTTTAAATTATAACACAACATAGGTTTTTCTCTTTCATAATGCTTCCTCAGAATAATAACACGCATTTTCCATGAATAAAGATATTGACGGAAGAATTATATAAGACCGACAGCGATCTATGCCCTCCTCAAAATTCTAGGATGTAACTTACAAAATTATGCTGCTTGATTTAAAAACCTATTTTGCATGTCTTACTTAATGTATTTCATAATTTTAATCAAGTTTTTGAAAATGTGGATGAGATAATACATAGCAAAAATTTCATGAAAAATTATGTACTTAACCACGGAATCTAATTTTTACTTCCTTGTACGAAGTAAAGGAAGTATTTTAATCACGAAAAATTCCGGGTATCATATTTCAACGAAAATATCCATTTCGAACGCCAACGAATGCAATTTAACGATGTTTTTTGCGACATCTGTAAGTAATATCTACCCCAGAGTAAGGACAGAATAAATGACTCATCTTCCTCAAACGAACTGCAAAACTGATTTAAAAAGGATTTAGAAGAGATTTTTTCGTGGCGTTTGTGCGTACGTACCTAAGTATGTACGTATGTATGCATGTATCTCTCATAACTCAAAAACGAATCAGAACGTTGAAATTTTGTATATGAGACATGTAGTTGTGCACCACTTCTTGGTTGCAATCGGTCGTACCAAAAGTATATATATATATATATATATATTCTGTTGCTCGGCTCCGTGAGATCAGCTTATTTTAATTTTTATATGGTGGTAAATTGCTTTAAAAATGGTTATTTGCGTAGTTTTTATGTTCCGGTTAAAGTTTTTATGCCTTTAATGAATCTGCATGCAATAGTTGTGAAATTACCAACAATTTAAAAGTTGTTTAAGTGCGGCTAAGCCTAACTATTTTTATCATAGCAGCCATATTTGTTTACATTTGAAATTTAGCAGAATAGTGAAAGTCTTCTCTACCTTCAATGTCTTTTTGCCGAGTAGGACCAAAAGTTTAGTTTTGTGCACCGAAAAATCTGCCTTCTTGTCTGCTGACCGAGTTGCTTTTTTTTTTTGCGCAGGAACTCTAATTTTAATTGTAAAATTTGTTTTTTAATTGTTTTAACTGTATTTGGTGTTTTATAGGTTTCTATATCTTTCAATTTTTAATGAAGATATTTTGAGTTTTTATGTATTTTTGCCTTGCCACGAAGTGAGAACTGAGTTAAGTGAATGAGATATGAAATTTGAGGAAATAGGTTTAAATGAAAGGCAGAAAGAAATGCGTATAATTTAATATTTCGTACAAGGTCATGTAATGTACACATCAGATTTTGTTACGTAAAATGTATTATGAGCAAATATTGTTGCCAGAATGTCACGGACAGAGGAGAATGTTTAAGAGTAGCGCTTACGCATTAGGTAAGCGGCGCTGAATCGTCTGCCCAAAACTGCTTTTTTATTTGTTTAATTTCTTTATACATCGTTTTAGATTTATTATAGTATTTGAATGACACATGTGGCAACGATTAGATAATTCTTCAGATGATATAATTTTGTGCATTCTGAGTTATAAAATGAATGAGAAGTAAAGCTGCCAAGTGAACCTATCGCCAGTCTCGCTGTGGTAAATAAATATGATGAATTTTATAGAGTCCATTTATTCTATTGTGATTTATGCGCTATCGACGAAGTAGATGCAGTTGAATTCAATAAGTTATAAGGTATTTCTCCCACCTACTTAGCATGCCTTCGTGGTGTAGTGGTCAGCACGCTCGACGCGTAACCGAGAGGTCCGTGGTTCGCTTCCCGGCAAGGGCATTGGTCATTTTTCATCTCTCCTGCTTTCAAATAACCTAGTGACTCTACAACTGGAGCCTGAACTTAAAAGGTGGTGGATGATGATTCTCCACCACCGGGATTTGCCGACTGGATCTCCAAAACCTCAGTCTCCCTTTAAAAGGAGGAGTATATAAGGTATTTCTCCCACCTTCTTCGCATGCCTTCGTGGTGTAGTGTCTGCATGCTGGACGCGTATTCCAGAGGTCCGTGGTTCGATTCCCGGCGAAGGCGTTGTTCATTTTTCATGACTCCCTGCTTGCAAATACCCTAATGTCTCTACAAAGTTAAAATGAAATGCAGGAAAAAATGCGTATAATTTGTTATTCCGTACAAGGAAGTCATGAGGTATACACATAAGATTTTTTGAATCTCTAATGAAAATCATATTTCTATAATAAATCAGTAGTGTTTATTATTTATAGAAAAATATTCTACTTTTTTTCATCAAGTATAGAAAATAATTTTAGAAGTTTTATTATTTTATCCAAAAGCCAATCTATCATTTTCTACAAATTTATTTCTAGTTAGTTATATACCAGCTGGAAGATTTCTGAAAAAAGCTATTTAAAATTTAAATTGATTTTTTATCAATAAAGTATTATATCTACATACACTTTCAATCTTACTACTGTTACTTAAATTATCCATCCATATTTAAGTAGGACAGAATAATTTATTGCCGTAATTTTACATCCCATTGATTATCACTATTATTTAAATGCATTTATTTCAATAAATTATTTTGTGCTTATGCAAACTGCTAATTCTCCTAAAATTTAATTGTGGTAAGTATACAAAGCCTTTTAATGAGGCGACAAATATTTTTAGTTGAAAACGGTTTTATTAGCATACTTAAAACAGTGAAAATGGCATATAGTTAACTGGTATAGTTCGACCGTCTCAAACGCAACCCAGGCTGGCATTCTGCCAAAACACATAGACTCGTCCAAAAGGGGCGTTATTATTTGCTGCGACGTGAAAGCTCGGGTGAAAATCTTCTTTTCTCCGGAAAGAGATATGCTGGAGGGAAAGAAAATCCCCATCCTTCCACTCTATTTTGAGAATAATTCGGTCCGAATGGCGCATGCCATGTTTCTCTCATGGTCGCGGATGAGGTGGTAGAACTATAATAGCATTCTGACTTGGCAAATAAAATCGAGCAGGACAGGAACAGGGAAAAAGGTTTTCAACGACGGTTGCTGCTAACCGCTGCATTTACTTTTTATCTCCATAATTAAAAATACTTTTTTACAAGCATCCATTTTGTTGTAATGATGAGAGTATCCATTTGAGATACAGAAGGTCTCGGATTCGATTCTCAGCAAGAGAATGATTGATTTTTTTATAATTTCTGTTTATTAAACAGACGCAAAAAATGCCTCGAAAAAAATTAATTCAATGTCAGTGCTGAAATACGTTTTCCCGGAACTTTTTAGTTTAGTAAATCTGAAAGAGTATTACGATAATGCTGTTTCAGCAAGGAAACCTGACAGCTTCCCTGCTGAAACAACCTCTCTCTTTTTTAAGTGGCCGGGTGCTTTATTTAATAGCAATTAGCCACTACAAAGGCCGAAAGGGGTGGCCATTTCATTATGGAAGCCACGCTTGCCTCCCATGAAGGGACGGACAGTTACTACTATGCTTTCTCCAGGATTCGAACCCGGGCCCATCGATGCGGCAGTCAGGGTCACTAACAACTTACTTGAAGAAATTGTGTAATATTGTACCCATTTTATAAACACATTTAGATGTGTTATATGTAATGGAATAAATTATAGCATTTGTTGGAATATGTGCTTGATATTGCTGGAATACCTGTCAATCTGTGTAGACTGGAATTGCATAACAAATCTGTCGTTTTGCACAATTAAGAATTGTATTGCAAAAATTTAAGAATTAGTTTTTTTATTTACCTGGAAGCCAAGTTGTTATTTACGCAATATTTGCTTCTGCGGACAATTTTATATATTACTGTGAACTTCCCAACTGGAATTTCTTGACTGCTTTGTGGATAACTGCGACCTAGTGTGCAAACTGCTATGGACAGACATAATGAAATGTGCAAACTGCTATGGATAGACATAATGAAATGTGCAAACTGCTATGGACAGACATAATGAAATGTGCAAACTGCTAAAAAGGACGCGAAGCTATGATGTATCAAAGTGGACAAGTGTTTACGTGAACAATGCTCTTAACAAAAGTGTACTTAAAATTTATCAAAAGTTAACTTAGAATCCAGTTTATATGAACATAGAATAGTGTACACAACATCATAAACTTTGGACTAGGGTACTAATAAGTGCCTGAACTGATGTGACGGGCCAACTTCGTGGGTAGTTTCAACAATAGTGTGCAAATTTCTAAGGGCACCCATCATTAGGTCATTGTAACTGATAAGAACACGAAGTTATGACGTATTGAAGATGATATTGGTTTAGAGAACTGGTTAATATATAATATAAGTTCCACTTTCCACAGCATAGATGCTATCTATGACAACGTAATGATTAATTGATTGTATATATTTTTTTCTTACGGATTATTATGTAATAATTATTATAAAGATGACAGTGTCAATTTAGCACTGTAATATTACTATCATTAATTCAATGAATGCCGCTGGTCTGTTGGGCTCGCCTTGGCATTGGCGGCGGTGGATGGTAGATTCTCTTTATGTCGCATGGACATTACTCTTCCTGGTGCAGAACCTTAGGTCGGAGGTCCATGCGACAGTGACCGCAACAACGTCGCATGGACCGACAATTTCAAATTATCCAGGTGAAAGCTCTGATTGGCCACTACAAAGCAGATAAATTGCGAAATGAAAACTGCTTTTGCCAACCTATACCGAATTAAGTAAAATTCATTTGTCAATGGTTTTTTTCTTTAAAGAAATACGAATTGTATCTGTGCACAGTAACATTTTTACACGACTGAAAAACAAATTTATTAATTGCGTTACTTCTAAAATAAATATTTTTCTCCTTCACAAGGAATTTTTAGAATATTGTTTTAGTTACAGAAATGCGACCAGAATCTTACAAATTTACCTTATGTATTTAATAAAACTTGTAATCAATCCTTTAATATAAACTCTGCTGCTAATATAAATTGTTGGACTAACTGTAACAAGAGGTAGCTCTCTGGTGAGCAGTCAAGGAAATACTCCAGTAAAAGCCAAGTGACGCACCTGATACGTTGTATCAGACTCTTGGTCTGTAATTTTCTTACGTTAAATGTAATGTCTGTGTGTAACTTAAACCTGTTAATAAATAAATTTTTGTTACCCTATAAAGGACTCTTTTATGATTCCATCCAAAACGACCGCCCCATAAACTGGCATATCCATTTTCATGAATTTCAAAGATTAAACTTTAATGTTAGCATCTTTCTTTAAAAATTAAATATCATCAAAAAAAGGTCAAAATTCTACTCATGAGAGGTCGACAAGCGTTTAAAATCTCTCTCTACACATTGGTAATTTTTAAATTGGTAATTCGTTTTAGGTTCTGCTACTAGAGGAAGAACGGACTGCCTGCATGGAAATTTATGATTTCTTCCGACATAACGCGAGTAATGGTTCCCTCAGCATGCATTCAACGAAGACATTCTTCCGAAGATCAATATTCCTCGAGGGCCTTGGAGCTTCTGTTCAGGCAGCCTCTGCGAATGCATGAAACCTAAATCAACGTACGTAATGAGGTGACACAAAACCAGATGTAAGGTTTCACAAGAACGTAAATAGCACTACATAAAGCGAAAACCAAAAACGTATTTATCCGAAACTTTATTTAGTTGTTTGACAAGGAGCGGCGAAGAAATATTTTGGCTTGGTGTCATGCAAAGTAAACATCTTCCGATTTATAGGTTTTTTAATTGCAAAAGCATTTCCACAATGGTCACGAGTTGCTCCTGTATTCAAAAGAATACCTTTTTGATAAGAATCATAGGGATTCATAAATTTTTTCAAAAGATAAATAATGAGGCGTCATTAAGTAAAGCGCCGACGGCAAGGTTTCTGACATTCATTATGAATTTCTTAACAGCACTGCTAGATCTTTCTAGTAGCACGACGAATTTCTCATTAACTGAGAACGATTTAGAAAACAGACAGCTATTTTTGGCTCTGCTGCTGAAGGTACCTGTAAAAAATATATTGTAGATGTTACCTGACATGTCGCGTTATTTGTAGAAATCAGATTGTCATTAATAAAAGTAGAAAATGTAAAGTTTTAGGACAGCTTACTTATATAATTTTTGGTTAACCAAAACAATATCGGCACACGAAGTAAAACATATTATTAAGTATATCTAAAACTGGAAAAATTATATTTGCTTAAAGTCTCTTGTACTAATTGAGAAGATCACAAATTATCTTCAATATAACAGAGATAATTCAGGTATCCTATTAATTTTTGTTTTTGTTTTGTTATTGGAGCTGTAGAAATTAATTTAATTAAAGTTTCAACGTATTCCACGGATCTGATACCAGTTAGTTGATTTTTTCTCCTTCTTTTTTTAAAAATTAATACTTTAGCTCGTTCAAACGTTTATGAAGGCGAAGACGCGGTAATTAAAGTGGCTAAGAAAAGTTGAATACTCCATTAAAGGCGATTTTCTTTCAGCTTTAAGATCACCAGATCTAAAGTCAGTATTAGTGCACGAATATAGATGAAATAATAGATGCTTAGGTATCTCTGTATAGTTATTTACTTGATTTGATTTTGGTAAAACATGCGAAGGCTATTTCCCTAAGAGGAGGGTTAGGTTATTCAATTATGGCAAAGCACACGAGGGCTATCTGCCTAAGGGGAGGGATGCCTTCGTGGAGGACTTTCTAAGGGAAACTGGCTCGTATACACGTTACACATGGGGAAAACCACGAAAACGCCCATGCAGCCAGCCCGTTCGCGGGATTCGAACCTCGGACCGAACTACCAGTGTTCAGCGTCTTTACCGCTCGGCCGCTGGTGGGCCCCTAAGAGGAGGGATGCCTTAGTCGAAGGACTTTCCAAAGGAAACTTGTATTCACATTACATATGGGGAAATACGGAAACTCCAATGTAGCCACTTCGTTCGCCGGGATTGCTTCTCCGTATAAATAAGGTACGAGGAGCTTCTCCGCCTGCTTTTCTGTAACATTTCATCCAGATCGTCCAGGAAAGTTGGATTGCATAATGGACACGATTTCCATGAATGCTGCAAGCAATGCCTCTAAAAATGTCATCTTAAGTACTACTACAATACAGGCACAGATTATATTGACTGCTGGGTAACTAAATTATCAAAGGAAATAATAACCCAAAAGCTAAATTACTTTCACAAAAGTAAACCTATTTCTGACATTTTTACCTGTTACAAAAATGGGTGAAACAATAATTCGCAAAATACGTTAATTGTTACGCTTTTAATGTAGAGTACATTGGCAACCAATACAGAATGACATATGTTTCATTTTTATTAGATGTTTATGTTTAGCTTTTCACTTTCCGCCTTCGACGTAGATCACAAAGCCTAAGGTATCTCCAGTAGGGAGACAGCTGCAAAAAATACACTACAAATATCTTTAGGTCTTTCAGTTCTTTTTCAAAATTAAACAAATTTCTGTATTTTTCCATCTCATGTGATACTCAAATGTTTCATAAAATTTTTTATCAATTACGAAGCTTTTCTTTAAAGTGTGAATAGAAAGTAGAAAAATAAAATTCAGCGACATATTTTTAAAGTGGCAAACAATTCACAATTTCATTATTACATTAGTTAACTAAAATTAATGTATCTTTTTTTTTTTTTTAAAAAAAATAAAAGGTGCAGAAAAACTTACCTGTAGCTTTAAAATCCCAAAATAACTGCATATTGTATAAAATAATGAAAATATTTAGAACTTTAAGATAATTATTCAGAAGCGTTTATGATAATGTTACGAAATGTCCAGTTGCGGTAAGATAGCTTCCCTGCGAAGCTGGTTTTAGGGTTTCCAAACGTGGCAAGAAAAAGCAGGGTTGCCAGATTTGGGGCGAAATTGCTCATTTGGAGACAAAATTGGCGATATGTCACAGACGAACATTCTACAACGAATTCTTACCGGTTTTCCCGAGAATGTTCTCGAAGATAGGTCAAAAGCTATATATATACCCTGCCCGTACGCGGAGTATCTTGAGTAGTATGGTGAGTTCAGTAGCAGTGTTTTGAGTTCAAAAATTAGCTTGATAGCGACTGAACCGAGTCGGGAGCTGTACTTTCGGGCTTTGTCGTGAAGCTATCTTCAGCGTTGTAGCCTCAAGGCTGCGTTGCTGATTGTTTCAGCGTCTTCTTCGTAGTTTTTCGACGACTGTAAACGTGTCTTTGCAACTTTCTTGTTCGAATAAATTGTGTTTTGATTCTTTATCAAGTGTTATTGTCCATTACTCCAAATCCACGAACACGCAGAACACAGCAGTATCATATCGGAGGTATCATAGCTCCAGTGTTCGCTTTCTAACAGTGGCAAAAATCTCCAGTGCTCCCAATGAGGGACGTTGTCAGAATTTGAAATGGCATTTTTGTAAATGGCAATGGATTGAAAACCAATAATACTAGAGTATACAAAATATTTTAATTCGCCTCCAGCGGACATTTCTCTTAACTCCCCGTTTGAAATCCAACTGAAAACACTGTTATTCAGACACTTTACACACACAGCTCCAGCGATACCAGATTTAATACTCAAAGAACAGGTTCCAGGATTTTTTCCAGCATCTTCATACCAGGCTATCAATAATTTCCTTAAATCCTCGATATAATCACAGGCCAAAAGAATGATACATCTGCCACATATATCGCTACAAAGTTTATGTTAAAGAAATTACTTGAATATTTTCAATAGTTTTATGAACATCATGTATGTAACTGTCGAAAGCGACTACCCGTCATCATACGCTTTTTAAATTTTCAAAAATCATTTACTTTCGTTAATTTTTAAAAAAGTAACCGTTTGAAGCTACTTGTATTTTGTACATGCAGAGCATTACGAAGCAAACAATTTGAGACTTACATTTTGGTGGACTTGACTTCTTTTCCTCCTTTCATGCAGCGTATCTGCCTTTCTTGGAATCCAGTACCGTATGAAATTTTCCCATGATGGTCAGAAGAAATGCATGGTCCCCACTCTGAAGTCTCCCATTTGTATGGTACACAGCTGTACATATTGCAGGTTCTGTCGTTTCTCCTCTTCTTCGGACACTCTTTGCCCCCTGTGAAAAAAAAAAGAATCTGTGGGTATAAAATAGGTTCTGGAAACCTGCCATCATTTGATGTGTTGTTCGAGTAGCATTCTACATGGAAGAAAAACACAAAGTTAATTTATTCAGAATTTGCATGAATTCAGTATGAATCTTAAGCTTTCGACACATTTCGATTTGAAAAATAACCAAGCAGAGATTCCTGACTTAATAAATTTATTCGTAAAATGCTGAAGTGGTTCACAAAACATTGTAAGATAAAAAATTCTTGAAGGATGGATTGTATTGCTTCCAAATTAACAAATGATTCAAATAAAGAAAATAAACTTTTAGGTGGCAACAGTTTTTGTCACATGACAGGGAAAAAGATTTTTCGAAGTTTAAATGTTGTAATTATTATTTTTTTAACCTGCCTTTGCAAAAAATGCTCTAACCATCAGTACATTTCTTATCGTAAAAGTTTCCTGTAAAAAATTTGTAAGTTTTAGCATTCCCAAACATTAAATACATTATTTCCGATTCCAAACATTCGTGGCAAGCCATTTCGACTATTCCCATCTTCGTACGACTTTAATCAGCCGAGATAGTAATTAAAAACTCTGAAAATACTCATTTTCGCACTCATTTTTCCGAATGGCAATAGTCTCGCGCGTTGGAGATAAAAATGCTTTATTTCGAAAAGTGTTACTACTGCTCGCTTTCAAATCGTAGAGTTTGTTAATTAAAAATTTCTAAGTTTTACAAATTCTCTCTATATAAAGAAGAATGCCTGTTTGTGTGTTTGTTTATTTACGTTATTGATTTCTGATCAATTATGATCTATTTTTTTGCCACATTTAATTGACTAAAATTCAATATAGGTGAAATATTTTATGGAACTCGAGCTTTTACGACCATTTGAGTAGAAAGTCGAAAGTCATTAGAAACGACATACCATTGTTTCTGATATAATGAGAGAGAATTAGTTTATTTTTTTATCGAAATTTTGTATGGGGGCTCCATATCGCATCAGTCTGAAAAATGTATGACTATGAATCGTATTTTTTGCATCGGGTTACAGCTGTATTGTTCTCTCTGTTGTTAGATAATTACTGTCAATCTAACTTAACTGGCATCGGGTACTTCCGCTAGTTTAATATAAAACTCAACTTTGGAAAACGAAAGATCGCTTAGAAAATGAAAAAAATATGCAGTTTTGATATGTTTTAAAAAACATTTACATTCATTTTGAGTAGTAATACGCAAGCAGATAAGAGAAAGGTTTTATAATTTGGATTTGAATCGCAGTTAGTCAAAATGAATAATCTTAAATTCGATTAATTTAATTATCAATTATTCTAGAACTTAATTACATGAATTATTCTATGAATTTTCTCAATTTTTTGTGTATAAAAAAATAACTACCTACCTTCTCCAGCAATAGCGAGTATAGATCTATTTCTAATTTGTACTCCTTGGTCATCCAAAGAAACACATCTCTTATTGCAAACTGACCATTCTGACCACTCTGTCATGATGCAGTCATTGGGGCAGGGAACTCGGCAGGATCCGCTTGGCTCCTCCAGATATTTATGATGATGGCATATTAAATCATTCATGGGTGCCTATAAATATATAATACTTTCGTAAACCAATATCCATGAAATCTTAAAGAATACCGAGATTTGCATAAATGAGGATTCATGAAGTGATTTAATGAGTTATATGTTCCATTTTCTGGTGAAAGTACACTTACACGAACGTATGCACGAATTTATGCGCTATTATTCTGTTACGGAAAAATATTTATATCCGCGGAAGAAGGTTGTTGAACTGAAAATAACCATATGAAAGGCTCAACGCATTTTTGCAGGTTGATTTAGAGATTCAGTGGGCGTTGTTATAGCAAATCTTCTACATAATCATCACTGACTAAATGTTTTATTAAATTGTCATAGGCTAAGACTGGAAAGAAAATCATAAAAATGTCCAAAATCCTTACAGATACTTTCCATGATCCTTTTTTATAAATACATTTTTCTGGATCGCATTTACAGCCGCGATTGCCAAGAGAATATAGTAATAAAACAGACTGAATTTTAAAAAATTCAAAATGAATTCTGTTAACTTTCTAAACGTTTTGAAATCTCAAGCTGAAAGGAAACTGCATTTTCAAAAATTACAAAAGTAAATGTAATTCGAATTAGAAGAACTGGTATTCGAATTACTGCATCTACTCAATATAAGGGTATAGAGCAGGGTTTCTCAACAAGAAGGGAATTTCATATCTTCAGAGACGATATTACGAGAAGCCTTTTAGTTACATGTTAAGTATTCAGTTTTATTTTATGAATATAAAAAATACTTTTATTCAAGTTTTGATATTTATTAACATTTTCTATATTTTTTCTCTTTATTTTATTCAACACGATAAACATAATCTAAATTTAAATAAATGTTTATGTATTTTTCGGGAACGAGAGGATGATCACCTAGCAATGGTAAAAGGGGTGCTTGGAGCAAAATAATGAAAATTGATATTGATAATAAAATATAGATAATAGAAAAGGGGGAACAACTTATTAGCGTTTAAATTGTTTCTCTACTCAATTGTAATTCAGTAAAGTCAGATTCAAGAAGCGAAAAATAATTTTTTTACCGATTACACATTTATCCACCTGTTCATTTACTTTTTATTGCATAACTCAATTTATTTCAGGAACTGCTATCTTCTGGAGTCCAAACAAAGTCAGTTGAACCGATGAATGGCTGTTATTATTCCTTTCAATGTCCAAATTCAAATAAATGTATGTTCTTGCTGCTTTTGCTGTTTTCTGCTTCTTTTCTTGCATACTTCCGAGTGAAAACCTTCTTTGTTGTCATATGCTGATAACATATTTCTCATGAAGCTAGTGAGCCTGTGAACATTGACATCTCAAGCTGAAGGTCAAAATTTATGTATAGTACACTATTTTCCATGCAATTTTCACTTTTTACTGTCATAACCTTTACTGTCCAATTAAATATATTTTACTCTAATAAAAATTTCTTCTACGTGATTACGAGCATTTATCAGCTCATTACTTTCGATTTGCTCTTGTGTTTATGAAAATGAGACTATACAAGAGTATTCTTAAACAGCTTAGGACCTATAATTCAACACCAATAAATAAATTAATATTTGCAAAAACTGCTCCAACAAATTGCCAATCTTAATCTAAAAAACTTCCTCTCTCCCCCAAAAAAGCGCCAAAATTAATATATAAGCATATTGTAAAACTTAGCGTATGAAACAATGAAAAATTATGACCCAAACGACACAGTTCAATGTTCTTCAATGTTCCTGGCACTGATTCTGAGCTGGGATAGGTTTACGATGATTATTGAGATCATACTATTGTGTTCTACGGGTTCGTGGATTTGGAGCAATTCATGATAACACTTGATGAAGAATCAAAACACAATGTATTCGCCAGAAAGCACTATTACACAGGACAGTTTCAAAGACACGTTTATATTTGTCGAAAAAGGTACGATAATCACCCTGAAACAATCAGCAACACAGCCTTCAGGCTATAATGCTGAAGATAGATTCATGACAAAGCACTAAAGTACAACTCCCGACGCGGTCGAACGCTTTTAAGCTAATCTCTGAACTCAACACACCATTTTCTCCCCATACAGGCAGGGTATATATAGCTTTAACCTACATTCCAGAATATTCCCTACAAAACCGTTAAGAATGTGTTCTAGAATATTCTGGCTCCGTCTAAGGCATAGAGCCAATTTTATCGCCAAATGGGTGATTTCGCTCCAAATGTGGCAACCTTGTCTTTCTCTGCCAATTTCTGGTAACCTTCACTGTCCTTTCTCCCCGCTCAGCCGCTTGGCAATTCGCAACAATATGTTTTGTCAAGAAACAAAGTGAAAACTATAGATTTAATAAATATTGTGAAAATTTAAAACATCAATGGATAGAAAAGTTGGCTTTGGTTTTTGGTAAAAACGAAAACCTTTTTGTAAATTAGGTAAGTGGGTAAAGGAATGTGCGTCAGGGCTAACTGCTTTATGGGACTAATGGACACTATAACCTTGGTGGTGCAAAATTTATGAGATTAAAGAAATCTAGCAGCCATCCAGATGCAAATAATTTGTGTGAAATCATGACATTAAAGGTTAAGGGCAGTAAACAACTGCATATGCATTTCATTCACTCATTCAAGACTCAAGAAATCGGTGCCCAATTTTACTTAGTACGTTACTGAACAGAACTTCAGTTTAATAATAATTCAAATAATACCCACAATTAAAGTATTTCTGCTAAGTTATTAAGCAAAAACATTTCTTCTAAAAGTAGATTTGTGTTGAAATATATTTTTAGAACTCTCACATGTTTACAGAAGTAAATACTGTAGATAAAAGAATGCGTTTCATTATTTATATTCTCATAATGTTTTTACCATTCAGTAATATTTAATATCGAGAAAATTTTTGTATATGTTAAAAATCACATATTTAATGATCAGCAAATTTAGAGCAGAAGGATTTCTGCGCAAAGTTTAACAAGAAAACTATATATACAAGTCAAGTGACGTCTACGTACACCATCATAATTGACGCACGTATAATCTCTTGTCCTCTCTCCTGGGCCACAAACAGCTTGGGGATCCAGAATGGAACAGTTACTCCAGCTCCCATATTGCCAATCAAAAATCTCGATTTCGGAGCATTCGTCCAGTTCTTGTAGGTGTGGGCATTGCTTTCCTCCATTACTCGGGCTAACGATGACGCTGCGATCACGACGTCTATATCCTGAAAGAAGAAAGCATACAAAAAACGTTTCTTCAGTTTATTCCTTTCATTATGTGA
The DNA here is from genome assembly GCA_000611955.2 of Stegodyphus mimosarum. NCBI lineage: Eukaryota > Metazoa > Arthropoda > Arachnida > Araneae > Eresidae > Stegodyphus > Stegodyphus mimosarum. The sequence continues at coordinate 445,553 of KK117767.1, read as the reverse complement.
TAAGCCCAGAACAGACTGGCAAAACTTCACTTCCAATCTGCTTATGTTTTACCTTCTTATCTTATTATACTGCAAATGAAATACAGTTATATTTCCATTTGTTCAATTCTAATTCACTTTTAATATGTATATGAGTGGCTATATCGTAAAACTTTGTCCTGTATACAAAAGAAAACTGTGCGAATAAACAACTTATGTGTTTTTTTTTTTCGAATAGAAAGAGATATTGTAAACGTTTGTGGAGTATGAAGATAAATGACACTAAGTATCTTATTCATGATATCATAAATTGAAAATAACGTTGATATAGTTCAACTGCCTCCAACGCAACCTTGGCTGGCAATCTGCCAAGACACATAGACTCGTCCAAAAGGGGCGTTATTACTTGCTGCGACGTAAAAGGCCACGTAAGAGTCTTCTCTTCTCCGGAAAGAGATAATTTATATGCTCGAGGGAAAGAAAATCCCCATCCTTCCACCCTATTTTGAGAATAATTTGGTCCGAATGGCGCATGCGTGTTCGCGCTCATGGTCGCGGATGAGGCGGTCGATCTATAGTGTTGTTGGAGCCGAAACTGAGTACTGCATTGAAAAATGTAGGTTTTTAACTAAATTCACAACTGCAACGAGGAATATTCTAGGTTTCATATCCGACGAGACAGCAAGTCTTTGAATAATTACATTTTTTTAGCCTAACTTTTCTCAAAGCATCGAAATTCACGTGGTGGCTTAATAGAAAGGATACTCGGGGTGATTTATTTTTTAAAAGATCTTAAGATATTGTCTGCAAAATAAAGATGATGTCTCTCACTGAGATAAGAGAATACACGTCTGCAGATTTACTTCCGAAATTCCTTATATTTTGCAAAGTATATGGTAGGAACTGGATATTGTTAACACATGTGTGCATGTAGAAGTACATTAACGATATTCGAAAACTTTTACTATACCCATGATTTTATCACGATTTTCATGGGAACGCAAACTGAAGTTGTATATTTCTTTTGAAAATATCGTTTGAAACTGAGTTTATTTTCCGTGAGGTATAAGTTACACTAACTTACAGAATGTGTTTTGTCACTTCTTTGGGTTAAAGATCGCCAAACAGTCATTATTTAATTTCTTAGGTCTTTAATCAATTATTAATGAATATTATAAAACTTTATAATGAAGAAAACAGGAATTTATAACTTTATTGATTATTATATTATTTCTGAGTGAACATGGGAAAACAGAAAAATGCTATACTTCTAACTGCAGTTTTTCAATTTGAATAATCTGTATTACTAATACCGTTCGATAGCTTAATCTGAAAAAAAAAATTAGGCTTTAAAGAATTATATTAATCGCAGTAAATAAACGTAGAAACGTCAAAACTGACATAAATGAATAAAAATTTAACTGTGATTTCAGGTTCACTAGAATTACATTCAGCTTTATTAAAATAGACTTATTGCTGTTAACACAAGCTAAATAATAAGAACAAAGTTTTACTAACTTCCAATAAAATTACCAATTTATATATATTTATACTAATACATACCTTGCGTTTCTTCAGATATATAGATCATAATAATGGTAATCATATCCTTTTTTATTGCATCATTTATAGCAAATACTATTATCACACCAAGGACCAAAAATATTATAAGATTACATTCTTATTGAGTTTTAGCAAGCAGAGAGTTCTGAAATTATTGCGGAAGATAATTTTTATTCTAGGATTCAGTGCAAAAGAGATACAGAACAAAAAAAATAGGCATAATCTCATTCACAAATAGCCCAAAGGAGCGGTAGCCCAGAAGGGCTATCTCAAAACGGCATTTTGGGGCGTTTCACTACAAATGACGAATCACCTTTTAAATTGTTGCTACCAAATATTATTGCACTGTATTATATTTAAAGAAATTAAATAATAAAGAATCGGCATAAATTTATCCATGTTTCTCACATTGTGAAAAACCCGACTGTACCTAGCGTCATCAAGTTTTAAATAACATAATCCTCCACCCGAGCATGGGCATCTGGAAGCCCGAACTTTGAATTTCGAATTTATTTTATTATCTATTTCATATTTTGTAAAACTTTAACGACTTTTTGATTAAAAATCTCAACGATTTCAAAGCGAGCAGTGGCAGCACTGTACGAGAGGGAAAAAAAAAAAAACACTTTTATCTCCAGCGCGCGAGACTGTCTATCCGAAATTCTAAAGATATGCTGTTCTTATTTGTTATTATTTTGTGATATTGCTGTTGAATTGAATTTTATGTGCTTTAAATGCGAAGGACATGACATTAAATAAATAAAGGTAATTCACAAAACGTTAAGAAAAAGTCTCTTTGGGAGTAATATAAAATCCTGAAGTTGTCGGTTTTTATATATATGTATCTACACAAAATCTGCATTCACCAGTATTGTTATTTTGTGAAACAAAGAATTACCCTAAAAATGACCAATTCTCTGACATTGAAATGCATTTAAAAATGCAAAAGTCACAACTTACATTTTATCATCTTTTCGTTATAATGATCCAGTTGTTAGATTTTTCTGTTATAATGATATTAAAACACAGATACATTTATATACAGGGCACTTCTTCTCTTTATGGTATGTTAAAAGAGGAAGTAATTTCTATCTGAAGTTGCCTAATTCTGTGGCAAAATGCTAAAATTATCCTTACAAAAAACAGAAAAAATAACAATCTTTCCGTAAAGTCAATTTTTCAGTCTTTGGCACATTTTTAACTTTCTCCAAAACATAATGTGAAAATTAACCTGTGATAGAACTGAACACTTTTCATTGTTGATAATTTTGGAAAAGCAGTTTATATGCACAGTTTATATTTTAGAAAAGGAGTTTATATTAAAATAATAATAAAGCTTTACCTTTAAAATCCCAAAAATTTTAATTTTATTGAAAAAGTGATAAAAGACATATAATGGCTGCTGCTAAATAAAAATCATGTTTCAGTTTTTAATACAATCTGAGTAATATAATACAAAGAAGCAATGTTGTCAATCGTAACTACGATACCGAAACATTCATTTCAAAATAAGGTAAAGTATAGAATTATACTTGGACACAACTGCAGAAATCAAGCATACGGTTGTTACGTATTTTTGTGACAACGTTTTATGTAGAAACACATGTAAAGATGATAAAAAGTGCTACATGAAAAGCGTAAGAGATAATACAACAAAATGAATATCTCTGTGGAACACTGCGATTACTTCCATGATAGAGATACTGAGAACTTTCTGTTGATTGCACGTTATTTCAGAGACCATAGTTTTCATTTAATAGTTCTAGACTCGAACCCTCTATACCATAAGTAGGCAAAAAACCGGTCCGCAGGCCAAATACGGAACTTGTAATTGTTTAGCACGACCCGTTATGACATTTCGTGCAACAACATTCCTGTCTCTTTCTTATCTAACTAAATATGTAGCATGAATGAGAATCTATTGTTCATATGCGCATATATAGGCATGGCTATACGTATTTTATATTTCATTCGTTGTGCGTATCCAAATCATCAGAAGCTTGTTGTTGCATGTTCCTTTATTTAATGACCAAGATAATTTACTAAACATTTATTTACAAACCGTATGCCACCTGGCATGTAAATTCATACATCATGCTAGTTTCCTGCCATATGGCAGATACGATCTGAATATATCAATTAGCGGTAATACGCCCGAAATATTGGCGTGTCCGCTCCCTTTACGTTCTCTAAAGCAACTAACTCTTTGTGCGGTGCGCCCTCTGGTACAAATCACAACAATCACCGAGGAGGCCAAAACATTCGTCATCCCGAATGCAGGTTCGTCCCCACAGTCTAGTACTTAAAGTAAAAAATATGAAATGCATAAAATCGTAATTTTAAATCTTATTTTTTTTTAAAATTTCTACCTCGGAGAGGTATTCCCTTTCACAGTGTCGTGACCAACAGTAAAAGCATCGTGAAAGATCGTCACACAAGCACCAAGGCGTCTTGTGATGGCCCTTCCCGCATGAAGCACTAAAACACACATTGGCCCATCCTTCAGCTAGGGTGAGAATCAGATTTCCAATATGTCTAAAAATAAGTCACCAATCACAGTTTCGTGTTCAAAGAAAAATGGGCCTTGCGCTTTCTCGCGGGACATTGCACGAAATAACGTGCACGAAACTCACGCTGCACTCAAACCACAGATCTGGACACTTCAAAACGGAGCACAAAGCCTTTTCCTGTTGCGTCGCCATCTTGGAAACTGACGCTGCGGCTGCGCAGTAAGAATTACAAGCAAACAGCAGGTAGCACATCAGAAAGCTGGACAGCTGCCAGTGATTATGGCGAAAGTTTTACACGGGTAAGGTAATACATCGATTTATTATTAATTTTTTAAACCGCACCAATCATCTTAAAATGCCAACTACGAAGGCATGCCTCTCCTTAGGCAGGTAATCCAGGTGTTTGTCGTATTCAACTACACAAACAAATAAATGTCATAATGACTGTAACAGCAGTATGAATTCCTTTTGGCTACTATCACAAAACAGAGTGTCATGGACATTAAGACAATCAATAGCGTACTGTGTAAAGTTAAAATTAGAGTCTCCGAAACCATATATGTTTCTTTTATTTTTAAAAGATATGTATACCTGCTGGAACGAATGATATCAAGATATATAAGTATGTATCAAGTGATGTATGTATGATCATTTTAAAAGAAGAGAATTATTAGAACCTAAAAAGTGACCTTTACATAACTACCTTATTTATTACATCATATAGGTTATCTCACACCGATCACCTCTATGAAAAAGGTAATGTTTTGGATCTTTAACACAGGCATTATTATCGAAACTTTGATACCATTCAGAAAGGGTTCTGTTACAGTTTTCGTCCTTTGAATAGCGAATGGAAGGGACTACGTCTATGGAAGCGACTAGCATAACTCACATATTCGACATACCGTAATAATACCTACGAATAATGATACACAGATTGCAGCACAAATGACAGATTTGCAAGTTTCTAAATGATACACACGCCTCTGAATTTGCATTCACGGAAGCTGCGCCAGTTGAATGGCTGGTAAATTTCGCCCGATGCTCCTGCCTGTATTATTGCGACGACTCTCGCTCGCAAATGAATGTATTTAGGAGTGAATTTCAATCTATTATTACGTCATCCCTCGTTTACGCTACACAACGAAGTCTGCTGTAATAATAGATTGAATGTCTCACTTCAATGTAGTAATCATAAAGCAGGTCAGAAAGCGTGTTGTCGGTAAGGTACAACTTGGAACCCAACTGAGATATGTGTGCATATTTCCGCATAGATTGTGTACAGATTTAACCGAAATTTATTATCATATACAATTTACAAACAGAAGCATTTTATGCTTTGTGAAGGTTTGCAATAGACTTCCATTCTGCTGTAAGTCCTACAATAATGCTTGACAAATAAATAATATGCTTATTTACTAAAAACGACGAAATGCTATTTATTTCGCATATTGTCATAATTTTAAATAAAGTTTTAACGTAGTTAATAACAAATTCTTAGAGCATTTATCTTGAAAATGCAAAAAGTTTAATAATAATATTGCTAAAAATGATTTTGTTAACAATGTAAGCTATACTTTTAAAATCTGTGCGCGTCTATCTGTTTGTTTGTTTGTGGCATCCGGGAAGTTTAGTTTCGAGAGAGGCCCCACTCTACTCCAAAAATTCCAAAATTCAAGCCATTTCGACCATTTTCATCTTCGTACGACTTTAATCAGCCGAGACATTAATTAAAAACTCTGAAAACGGTAATTTTCGCCCTCATTTTTCCGAGTGGCAACAGTTTTGCTCGGAGATAAAAATTTGCTTATTTCAAAAAGTGTTGCCCACTGCTTCCTTTTAAATCGTAGAGTTTGTTATTTGTAAGTTTTACAAATATGAAATAAAAATAGCATTACCAAACATTAAATATATTATTGTTACATAAGATAATGTTCTGAAGATCATGAAGAATGCACGCGATTTCATTTGACGTCATTGTATATGGAACATTTTTCGTTAATGTCAGTATTTTGAAAAAATGGCTACTGTTGGCAACTTTTTCATCACAAGTTAGGAAATTGACAAGGTATGTTATTCCCATGTTCATTCTTTTATTCATGCTGAGAAAAAGTTCTTATATTACATTAACTTAAAATCCTGATGTCATACGTATACGTATTCACCTGACTTGTCAAAAGTTTTTGTTTTGTTAGTTTGGCAACAAAAACGGAGTATTTGAGAATTGGTTTAAACTACATTGAAATATTTTTATACATTTTCTTTTCAGGTGTACATAGAACTTAAAAATTTTGCTTCGGTCGCAGCCTGCTCATCTGGTGGGCTTACACCCTAGTTTATATACTATTCTGTGTTGATAAAAAAATGATACCATATTTCCAGATTTAAAGTACTTTTTTTAAAAAATTACTTTTTTCACATTTGCCATTATTATTGGTTTCAAATATGCAATTTCTTGCAAGGTTTATTTTCGATTTTTATACTTTTGTAAAGTTTATTTTCGATTTTTAAACTCCTGTAAGGTTTATTTTCGATTTTTGTACTAGAAGAAGAAGGTTTTTTTTAGAAGGTTCATTTTCGAATTTACACTCTTGTAAGGTTTATTTTCGATAACACATCATTTTTATATTAATTTTTCCAACTATTTCTTTCTTCCGTTAGTTGACTAGAATGCAGATTAGTTTCAAACAGAATGCAAATGCGAAATTTAAAAGGGGTTTGGCGACGTAATGGGAAAGGCGTTACATCTCATGAGCCGTCTCGCTATTAACTGAACTTATTCAGTGGGTATTTTCCTGTAAGCTGGTAGTACCCCTAGAATAGTTGCAGCAAGATTGTGTGAATTTAAAATCAATTTACTGCGTTGTACACATTTAAGAAATTGCATTATCAAGACCGCGCAAGCAGCGGCTAAGAAATTTCAATGAGTTTTAGTTGTACCTGCAAGACATAATTTTAATAAAAGTTAAATTTAGATTTAATTCTAGTTTGTGTTATAACTATAAACACAATAAGTCATCCAAATCACATGAAGTTCAAGAGAAGAAGAGGCTGAGAATCAGGTTGAAACTTACAGATTTTGTTATAGAAAAATTTTGAAAAAAGAAAGGTTAGGTTATTCAATTATGGCAAAGCACACGACGGCTGTCTGCCTAAAGGGAGGGATGCCTTCGTGGAGGACTTTCTAAGGGAAACTGGCTCGTATACACGTTACACATGGGGAAAACCACGAAAACGCCCATGCAGCAGCCCGTTCGCGGGATTCGAACCTCGGGGACCGAACTACCAGTGTTCAGCGTCTTTACCGCTGGGCCGCTGGTGGGTCCTTGAAAAAAGAGATTTGAAATCAGCAAGCAAAAAATGTCAACCTTGCACTTCCATTTCGGAAGCAATAAATTAAATGTTATTGCCAAATGTAGATTCTTCTCATTTAGGAAAGTACAGGATTTATCTACTTTAATTCAGATATTTATGGACAGTTAGTCACTGAAATGCATATTTTGCTTCTAGCTAATTAAAAGAATGGGAGATTTTTCTTCCTCTGTAAATACAAGACAAGCTCAAATTCTTATCGTTACATTTCATTCTCATAAATTGCAAAGATTTTAAACTAATTCAATATGTAACTTCGAAAGATAACACACGATAAGCTTTCAATAACTATATTCTGTTATTCTAAAATAGGAAACTCAAGGTAACTTTTTCCCGCTCGGGTTGTTTCGTAACTATGGTAACGATAACTGCTGAATATGATCAGTTCCCTAATTGTTTTTTTCCGATTCATTTCCATTTAGTGTATGTCCTTCCAGTAAAAAACATGAATAAATGTTGACTTGAAGCAATTTACTTGCGCAACACTCACATGTAAAGGTGATTACAACATGAAGCGGAGAAAATAAAAGCCATATAGCGATGACGGCAATTGTTAAGATCGTAAATGACGGAGAACAGAAAATCCTTTTGACATGCATATTTTAAATTAGTATATTATAACTTGGGAGTACACGATCTTGAATATAGGAATCTGACCAAAAATCTGTACAGCCGTAGAGAAATTTGAAACGACCAAAAACAGAATCTCGTTCTGCTGGTAGGCGATTGGTACAAGGACTGGCTACAAATTAGTAACAACACATCAACTGATGGTAAAGGACATTACTACCACAGGTACGAGCACTTTACATACCTCATTAGAATCGCCAGTCATGACCACCACCATCTGGCAAATTGCTAGAAGGTGAAGCATACCATCAGTTCGTCCACTTTTGTTGACGTTCCAAAGCGACGACGATTCTAAAGCACAAATGACCTTTCTCCACTGTAATTGAATGGATCTACTATAATTGTATGGTCTACTGTAATTATATGGAATCCATTCTGGATTCCTCACCGAGGATATTATAGATGCTTTAGGGCAGTCGTTATGGAGCACAAACATGAGAGAATGCTGTGGTGTATAGTGCCTTCTTGTAGTTTGACAGAATGGGGGTACATATTCTAAGAAAGCGAATGTGGTCCTTCATTGTTCGATTTTATTATGTTATTCAAACTGGAGGACTATAATTGCAGTTTTATCTATCACTACATGGGAAATGTCAGTTGCATGTACTTTCTAAGGAATACAAAACTACACTCACTTCCAAAAGTTAAGCACGGAGAAGAAAATGCTAATTTCCGGAAGCCAATCAGAATTGAAGAGGATGCAATTAGAGGTAGATGGAAGTAGGCAAATATCTTAGGTAACAGCCAATCGCGCTTTCATGTCAAGAAATATGTAAAAAAGCCAGTCTTATAAGAAGCCAGCTTTATGAAGGATTACAGAAATTGATTGTAAGTGCTGATAGAAGGTGTTTAAAACTTTTGTACAATTTATTTTCAAGACATACGTGTTTCCATGACTTCCGGAAGACGAATGGAAGATTCTGAGCTCTGGCGTGCTGTGGGGCGCATTGCAGCAGGGTAGTCGATCACAGATGTTGCTCTTTTCTTCGGCGTTCATTATTCTGCAATTTCACGTTAATGGAAATAATTCCAAACCAGACAGAGGGTTGTCCGAAAGCCCTAAACCGGTCGCCCAAGGGTTACAACCCCGCGGAAGATCGATATATTGCTATTGTAACCAAGCGGAATCGCAGAGCGACCTTCCCACGTGTGACATCTCTGGTTACAGCATCCATTGGTAAGGCGATATCTGCAGCTACTGTACGCCGAAAATTACATATGAGTGGACTGTACGCTCGGGTACCTCGAGTTTGTGTTCCTCTATCCGTCCAATCAAGAGGGGCACGATTACAGTGGAGCAGGGAACATGTCAATTGGAAAGTGTCTGACTGGGGCAATGTCATGTTTACTGATGACTCAAGATTTGCTCTGGAGCCAGATGACAAGCGTATAAGGATATGGCGTGAACAACGAACACGCAATCAATCCCAAAACACCACCGAACATCACGCAGTCCGAGGCGGAAGCATTATGGTGTGGGCAGGGATTTCATTAGGATATCGCACCGACCTGCACATCTTTAAACGGGGTTCCTTGACTGCTGTCCGGTACCGAGATGAAGTCCTAGAACCCATTGTGAGATTGTACGTTGCAGCAATTGGCCCTACTTTTGTTTTAATGGACGATAACGCACGTCTCCATAGAGCTGACATCATCGATGATTACCTGGAGAGTGAAGGGATTGCGCGTATGGCGTGGCCGGCATATTCGCCCGACCTTAATCCCATTGAAAATCTTTGGGATGCTTTCGGCCGTACTGTATCTTCACGTTTCCCATCTCCAGGCACTCTTATTGAGCTGAAAGTTGCTCTACAGGAAGACTGGCGATTGCTTAATTCTGCGGTGGTTGACTACCTAATTGAAAGCATTGTCACAAGGTGTAAACTTTGTGTATAGATGAGGGGGTATCACATACCCTATTAATGTCCTTTTTTCATTTTATGCTGTTTTTTTTCACTTTATACATAATTCTGTGTAAGTCTCCAGTATGTCATTATCTGATAACTTACAAAAATTTAATATTGCTTTCATTTCTGTATATAATTATTGATTTTGATTAATGCATAAATTTATATGCTACTTTCCTGCAGAATTTCGTGTTTACTTTCCTGCTGAATTTCGTGTCAATCAAAGCAGTATTTGTTGATTTTTTTGCATTTTACATCTTCGAGCTTAACTTTTGGAAGTGAGTGTCAAGTTAAAATTCATATAATCAATTCGAAATCTATTCCATTCTAGATATTCAACATATTTATTCTGAATACAGCTGGCATCACAAAAGAATGAAAGATGTGCGCTTTCCCTCGTTTTCCTATTAATTTTATCATTTGAAAATCAGAAAAGCAGAAATATGCGGTTATTTCTGAAAAAAATCTGATGTAGACACCACATGACTTCATTGTATAGTCTATTTAAAATTATGCACGTTTTTCTGCTGCATTTCATTTAAACTTATTTCCTCGAATTTTATTAGAGATACATCTCGAATTCAATTAATTCAATTCTTACTTCGCAGCAAGCAAAAATACATAAAAACTCAAAACATCTTCATTAAAAATTGTAAAATACAGAAAAAGAAAAAACATCAAATACAGTTAAAAAAAATTTTTTTTACAATTAAAATTAGAGTTTCTACGCAAAAAAAAGCAATTCGGCCAGCGAGCAACAAGACGGTAAGTTTACTTTTGGTCCCACTCGGCAAAAAGACATTGAAGGTGCAGAAACTGACATAATTCACTGTTATGCTGAGTGTCATATGTAAACAAATGGCGGTTTTTAGGTTTAACTTGCCACTTTCAAAAATTGCTAATAATTCTACAACTATTGCATGCAGATTAATTAAAGGCATAAAAACCTTGATCGGAATATAAAAGCCGCATAATTCAATCAGTTTCAAAGCAAAAAATGCACAATTTAACAACATAATAAGATTAAAAAAAATAAGCTCACCAAGCCAGGTAACTGTGTGAGAATATATATATATATATATATAATATTAAACAGTATAATCATATAAAAGAAA
>KK117767.1:304065-416278 GCA_000611955.2 Stegodyphus mimosarum | reverse complement strand
GCCGCCATGATGAAATCCAGATGCTGTGACGTCATTTTCTCTACTACTACGAGCTGCGTAGGCGCCAAATGAGGGGAATTACCTTTTTTCTTTTGGACATGATAGACGAATAGACGAATGGACGTGTTAGCAGAGACGCTTCTGTTTAATTAATAATCGTTTGTCTAATTAAAATGTCTTTCGTTAGCTAATTTGTTCATCGTTATATTCCCACATATATAAACCCATAATTCATAATAATTTATAATAAGAAAACTTTCCGTATACCATCTCCAAGGAACAGAAATTCAATTTAAAACCATCAAAGAAAAACATTTTTACCAGTATTTTAATAAGAATTTTAAATAAGTATTTTATAGACCTCCTATGCTTTAAAAACATAAAGTTCTGCTAAGAAAATTCTTTAATCGCAAAAATACCAAAATCAAAAGTAAAAATTTTTTAAGTATTGAAAAAGTAGCTATTGTCCTTGATCGCATATTAATCGACTTATCAAGAGGATAAACCAAATTAACTACTTGTTTTAAAATTTAATTTTAAGGACTATCTCTTTTTCGATCTTCTTTTGATTCTGAATTACGTTTAATGTTCTAAAATGCATAATTTTGTTTTTACTTTTGTATTTGAATTTGAAACTTAGAGTGCAGGGGATATGTCTTCTAAAGTGAGCATCCCGTTTAGTTCTCTTCTTAATCAGCAAATTTAATTTTAAAGATAGATTATTTGCAATTTATTTTGTTTAACAGACTTCTTTGTGCTTAAATGGATTAATGATTTTATTTTGATTGAGTATTAATTGTGATTTGTGATTTGGATTTAGCAAAAAATATTTATGCTTGCTTGGAAGTAAGATGAAATAATCTCTCTTAGTTTAGTTGTTAAGGGATGGTAGATTTGCTTATCCCTTTGATAAGTTGATTAATCTGCGATCAATGACAATAGCTACTTTTTCAATACTTAAAAAAATGTTTACTTTTGATTTTGATATTTTTGTTATTAAAGAAATTTCTTAGCAGAATTTTATGTTTTTAAAGCATAGTAGGTCTAGAAAATACTTATTTAAAATCCTAATTAAAATACTGACAAAACTATTTTTACTTTGATGGTTTTAAATTGAATTTCTGTTCCTTGGAAATGGTATATGAAAAGTTTTCTTATTATAAATTATTGGTTTATTACTTTGCAGCTTTAGCGTAAGTTATAGGCTTTTTAAATTACTTTTAATTACTTTTATTTAGGACTTATATAATACATATCATATATATAGACACATTATTATAAGTCCAAAGTTTTAGATATATACCTATATTCTGCAAAATGCTGCATTAAAGATGTATGTCCAATGATTCTATTGAACGACGTTAATCCAGGCGATGGGTAGTTGCAGGTGCATGCGTTTCTGTGGTTATATAACGTAGATACGAGTCAATTTTCCTTAGAAAACCTTTATGAAGGATCTCTTGCCTTAGGCTGATAGCTCTCCCGTGTGCTTTGCAATAATTAAACAAAACAGACTAATTGAACGATATTAAGAATCTGCATAGTTTCAAGGGGGGGGGGAAGGAAGGAAAAAAGACATATCTAATGATCGAGTTCGTATTTAATGAAATGACACTGTATCTGAGGTTATTTGTATATAGGAAATTACGCATAATTCTTTATGGAAAATTCTTTTAAGTTTTCAATTTATTTAAAATTACTCAGACTGCAATTTTCTGTCCTATCGCCCATACTTTCATAATTTTTGGAAAAGAATGTTTAGATTTAAAGTAAAAAATTACTAAAGATTTTATTTTTCAATGCAGGGCGTTATTTATTCTCGAATATTACAATTTTCTTGCGAACAGTATATCTTTTTTTCACTTAATTATACCTCTATTAAAATTAACTAAAGGTTAACTAGCAATTGACAGAATATTATTGTTTTTTATCTGGAATAAAACATTTTGTATATTACAACAATATTTAAAAATAATTTCGAATTTTTTGACTGAAGTGATTGCTTTATAATAAACTAAAAATTAACATATCAATTAAAAATGCAGAATTATAATTCTTACTAAATTACTTGAAACATCTCTTTTTATTCTGAAAATGTTTAATTGCTTTCTAAAATAGTTGCAGTTTTTGAATATTTTTTAACTGTAAGCTGCAACTTTGACCGATATAAACTCACATCTCGATAATATGAAACAACAATTTTGTTTAATCTTAAATCACCTTTTCAAAATGAGAGGGTTGAAAAGTGAAGTTTTAAAATTAATTTGTAAGACAGTAAAATTTTTCCAGAAACTATTTACATAAGGGAAACTCACAAAACAACGCTGTCCATTCTTGCAAATTCAGAGATTAGCGCATACTCTTTTATGATCGTTTCCACAGTTGCAAAGCAAGTTTTGGCAGGCTACCTTTCAGAAAGTAATTTTAGCAAAAATAACTGCACCATCTCTCAAATCAAAGAGGAAAAAAAATGCTGCGCTGTTTTGAAAAGATTACTTCTCTGGAAGTGTAAAAAATATTCAAGGGCAAATTTAACAACGCATTCCACTGAAGTGATTACCCTTACACGGATAAAACATCCAACTTAAATAAAACAAGCACTTGAAATTTTGTTTTGGCTCTCCTTCACTAATGATCGTTACAAGTCATTACCGTATGGCGATGAGCACATATTTTCGTCACCTCATTTGACACTGTAGTTAAAGTCAGCAATCATTCGCGTGTCTTTTACAAAGGGAAACGTGCAAATGAAGAGGAAAAAAATTAAATGATTCGACCATCTTTTGCAATTGCCGTTACCATGGTTCCGAGACAAACCGGCAGGGATAAAATGACCTTGAAGTACTAGTAACAGACTATAATGATGAGCATATGATTTATATAGGTCGTTGAAAAGCGAAAAGAAGTGGGTGTTGCTTTCTGTGTCTATTCGAATATCTGCATCAGTACAAATAAAAGTTTAGACTGTTATACAGACTCAGTATTACACGATGAGTTTACAGCACTGAGAGCATATTCAATGTGGTTACCATTCAATGAAGATGATATTAAAATTGATATACATATTTAAACGACAAAGCTACTTAAAAGGCTGTTTTTAAGCTCAGACTAAAAACGGTATAAGCGGATGAAGTACAGAACCTAATTAAGAAGAAGAATTCTTAGAAGGTCATTTTTACTAGATCAGACGTCATGTGGGCATTTTTGGAAATTACACAACAGATGTATTCGCTAAAATGGAGACAAATAAATCCGATATCGAATTCATTACGAAAAAACCGATTAGAACTACGCAAATAAAGTTTCAGAAATTAAGTATAATAACAGAACAGCACAAGGTGTCCAGTCAACTGTCAAAGAAGACACACATACAAATTCCTACCGAAGTTTCCTATCAGAATATGCATTTCCTATAGATATATGAATCATGTTTTTACTAATCACAGACATTGTTCGCTGCTTTTCTGAAGACTTAATATAAAATAATATACATATCCATATGCTGTGCCAGATTACCACTCTGAATGACCACCACAGAGTGATGGAGGGACAGCAACGACGCGGTGAGAGAGGCTAACGGGCGCGGTACAGCTGCGAGTACCTTCCCAGCATGGTTGGCTTGAGCAGACTCACAAAGCAGTACTCAGCAGTGCCTACTTGTCCTGGCTCGTAAATGTAGTCATTTTGTCGGGACAGGTAGGCGTGAGTATTACAGCTAGTGATAGGACTACTGAAACCTTCCAACCGGATAATTCCAAGCTTATATGTTATATCATATCACTCTTCTGAAGGTCCATCTTGTAGCGGTGGACGGGCGGCAAAGTTTCCCGGACGGTGTACCTTCCACTCATTTGGGGCTTGCTATCAAGTTGCTGGTGGCTTCTCAACAAGGGTGGCATGAGCAGATCTTGGTGCTACAACTAAACATCACATCCACAAAATAGTACTCGGTAGTGGGGACTCTGTCTTAGCTCGGCGATGTTCGCAGCGGTGTCTTCCTGGCGGAATACGTACGCAAAAATATTGCAGCCAGTGATAGGTGTATTGAAGCCCTGGATCCGGATAATTCCAAGTCTATGTTATGGCAAATCACCCCTCTGAGGATGCATCTCGGCGCGGTGGATAACCGGCAAAGTTCTTCGGAAGGGGGAGCAGCTAACGGGCCCGCTATCAAGTTGCGGAGGCTTCCCAACATCAGTGGCTTAAGTAGATCTTGATGACACATCAAAATATCACACTCACAAAGCAGTATTCGGTAAAGTGTACTCTGTCTTGACTCGGCGGTGCTTATAATGGGGCCGTTTTGTCAGAACAAAGTAGGTATGAGTATTATAGCTGGTGATAGGGCTACTGTACCTGATACTGGAAACGGATAATTAAGGTTTGGTAAAGGATGGATAATTCAAACTCTGTTATGTCTGATTACGTGTGATATTTCTCATCTCGAGTATAATCTATTTCAAGAAGTATGGACGAATTATTCTCTATGCGTTATCAATTAAAGATCTCAAGAAATCTTTAAGTGTGACCTGCTCCTTACGGCATAATTCAGCATTTGGTAGTTCATGAATGAGACATCTTATACGAAGAATGAAACCATTTCGTTTGTACATATCATACACATTTTTTGCCTTCTTTTCCTTTTGTAATATCCGTAAATTATGTAATTACGTTTAGTATAAGCCATTTAAAGTTGAATCAGTTGGCCCCAGATTTCATGTCGCAATAATAGATGTAATCAGTTACGATTAAAGCGCTTCATATCTTCCATACAAAGTCTTATTAACTTCTGATATACTCTGAACGGTAGGGTAGGTTGCATACAATTCTTATTCATTTATTTCTGATCTAAACTGATAAAAAATCATAAACCGAAAACCGTACATGAACAGAGACTGCAAGCTACACTTCTTTTTATAAAGCGACCAATAGATAAGACTGCTTCGAACTGGTATTTCATTCTGGTAAAATTATAATGGTTGAGAGTCTAGCTGTGTGACTTTCCCATGAGAATAAATTGATGAATCGACTTTTGGAAAAAAGTGAGGTCTAGGTCTAACAATCTTACGGCTTTTTCAAAAAGGAATTTTTGAAGGTAATTGCCTTGTATTCATGTTACACGTGGGAAAAATCACGATAATGGCCATGTAGCCTATTTGTCGTGATTTGAACTCAAACTGAATTACCATCAGGCTTACCCATAGTTACTAAACAAGAAAGGGGCTCGAGTTCAGTAACGCCACTTGACATACATAAGTGGAAGAAAGGGAGACATATAGTACATAGTTCTTTTCGAGCGGACTATGAGTCAGTGACGTCAGGAAAGAGCAAACTTGTGGATACCGGTGGGCCAACAAGAGTAAACGCTAGCTTCTTTTAAGAATTCCTTCATGAAAGTAACCTAATAAATTACAGAGATTTCAAATGTTTTGCCGGACTTCGCGAATTTTAGAAGTTATAAAACCTGATTTAAAAGTGAACATTTGTAAACCTGTGTTATTTTTGATAATTTTAGCCGTGTTCACGTGCATCCATACATAAAGGATAGTTACATTAGTTATAGATTATATCTCAAAGCTTTCTGGTAACAAGCTTCAGCAAACAGATTGGAGAGAAGAAGTCTTATTTTTATAAAACATACATTCAGCGACATTGCTGATATTAAATACATATTCGATTACACAAATTTGAGGAATATAGCATAGAGAGTTTTTATACACAATAGTACAATAAAGAATCGATGTTGCGCGTTTGTAAATTTCGCATACATATATGCAGGTAATTAAAAAATTCTATTCATGTAAAAAGTGTGTTCTGATCATTTCAATCGAAAGCAGCATTACATACGCAATGAAAAATTCTAGATCTTCATCAGAAAAACACTCAGGCAACTCAGATGGGAAATGCATTCAAGTACAAGGCAGGCCTCAGATACATTTTAGTTCTTAATTTAAATTCGGAACCCTTCTACGCTTCTTTGAAACGTAAACAAATAACGAGATTCCTATCTTCGCAAATTCTGTAATAGGAAACAAACTCAGCATTTCCAATATCGCAAGAACCATCTAAAGTCATGAGGTAGTCTCTTCGCTTATTTACATAGTTCGTAACCATGCAAATTGCAACTCTTTGATAGCATCTCTTTGAGATGTCTTGTACTTCGGGCTTATGCTTAAAGGAAAATGGCCTTGCAGCATTTGCGTAACTTATCTATGCAAAATTTATTCTTGTTCTAGTATCGCTCTTTGTTGGAACTCAATTTTCCGTTGCAACATTCCGTTACTATGTATCGATATTTGACTGGAAGATACACGCAGCAAAATAATAAGAATAAAAAAGATACAATTAGAGTACACGAAAACAGGGGAAAAAAGAATTCGTGAAACAGTACGGAGGAATTTTCATTCCCACTTTGTTTGGAGAATAAAATTCCCACATAGAATAAACCGCCGGCGAATGCAGCCCGATACAAATGAGAGTTCTCTTGCAGCATTAAGTTCACGATGCAATATTCTAAACCGTTGCCCAAACATTGTGGAAAACAAATAATAATAATGAAATTGAAAAGAGGAGAACTGGTACAGCACAGGGGATGAGAAAAATAATAGCGTGCAGTTAATTTGGAGCCTGTGCTGAAAATGATGTTCCTCCGAATATTTTAAAAGTCCACTCGAAATTCGCAGCGTTCAGTGACTCATATTAAATCCAGACGACTAAAAAAAATTCCGTTATTGCATATCCTTTTCTTTAATTTTATTCTTTCTCCATTTCAAAACTTTAGTCGCGAATAACATCAGCAAAAGTGGCCTAATGATGGAAGACAAGGAATTTCATTTGTAATAGTGAAAGGAGAAAGAAGATTCTATGGCGGGTACGCAATATAGCATTACTAACACTTTTTATTAATTGAAATGATGCTGTAGATGTTCATAAAAATTTTATCAAAAAGGGGGAAAATACACGTATACAAATATATACCAATTAGATAAATTCTTTAAAAAATTTAAAACGAAAATGAATGTCAAGGCCTTTCTTCACGGCCATTGTATGGCTTGTTGCCGTTGACGCGGAAAGACAAAATGTTAAAAGAAAATTAAACTTAAGGCTTTAAAGACATCAGGATTTTTGATGCTGAGAGACGTGAAAAATGAGCAATGCCCTCGCCGGGACTCGAACCTCGGACCTCTTGAATGCGCGCCCAATGTGCTGACCATTAAACCACGAGGGCATGCTAAGAAGACGGGAGAAATACCTTATAAGGTCACCGATTAAAGGTCACCAGATGGTCGATGGTCATCGGCGAGGTAGGATGCAGTAAACTTAGACAAATTATTAATTTAGAAGTCAAACAACAAAAATCAGGGTTATATTTTCAAATTTTCACAGGAATAGTTTCGATGGTTTTACCGAACCATCATCCTCAGCTGCAAAAGCGCAAATGAACGACATAAGCTATAATGATTAGGTAAGATATGATAAGAAAGCCTGGACAGGAGACAAGGTACTGGCGCCATCTGTTGATGAAACCAGAACTAAAACATAATTTCTTTAAAGGCTGAAGGTAAAGATGGATTGGAATTAGGGTCGTTAACTAGAACAAAAGGATTTTTTTTTGAATAATTTTGGCAGCAGAAAAATTGAAAGTGTGATTTTCGGATCAAGAAGCAGCAGAAGACTCCTGTGTTTCCTTTTTTCTAACATATGCCTCATGTTCCTTAACGCGAAATTTTAAGGCTCTCTTAGTTTTGCCAATGTAAATTAAACCACACTGGCAAGGAATCCTGTAAATACCTCAGAAATTCATATCCGGAATTGGGTCTTTGAGTATGGAACTCGGAATTTTATTGATGGGAGAATAAACGACCCGAAAGTTAAAGTTCTGTAAAATACGGGCAACTTTACAGCTAATTGATGGAAAGAAGGGAATGAATGACAACAGAAGTTTTATAATCTCCTAAAACAAGAGTCTGCCTTTTGGTGTGTTGAGATGAGAATCTTTTAACTGCTTGATTAATAATGTTGGGTGAAAAGCCGCTGTCAATAGCTATCTATTGCTTTTAAATAATTTAATTCTTCATCGGGGGATAGTTTGGAGGAGCAAACTTGAAGAGCATGGAAAACATAGGAATAAAATGAATCTAACTTTTGTTTAGTCCGGATGATATGATTTGAAGTGTGGTGGAAGGCAAACAGATGAAGGTTTACGGTAAACAGTAGTACATGAAGTTGGATGTGTTACGTGTGACCAGAATGTCGAGAAACGGAAGAGAATTGCAAGTCTCAAGTTCAAAAGTGAACTGAATAGCAAGATGAATGGAATTCATTGTTGAAAGAACTTTTATTTAAATCATCTTTATTACCTTCAAACAGGGTAAAAGTATCGTCTACGTAGCGGAACCATACCGGGAAGTTTAAAGTTTCAAACAATTTTGATTTATAATAATGCATGTAGATATCAGCCAGGATGGAACTGCGAGGGCTTCCCATGGCTAATCCCTCACTTTGCTTGTAATATTTATTTTGGAAAACAAAATGCTTTGGTTTCAAACAGAGTTGTGAGAGAAATTAGCTCATCAATTTCGATAGAAGAGAAATGAAATTTATGTTTTTTAACCTTTTTTACAAACTCTATTGAAATTTTTATGGTGTAAATGTTATTGTCTAATAGATTTGAAAATTTAGAAACTAAATATTTAGCTAACGGATACGAGGCAGTACCTAAATTTGATACAATGGAGCGGAAAGGAATACCACTTTTATGAATTTTGGGAAGAGCATATAATCTGGCACAATTCGCAACAGATGGGATAAGCAAATGTTTTAAGTTGCTTGAAAGAATTTGTGAAGATTTGATCGCAGTTTTTATTTTTTACAGGTGCGAAGGTGAAGGATCTTTAGAGATCGGATTATATGGTCCTTCGTTTAAGAGTTTAGTGACACCATCGATGTAAGTGTTCTTATTCTTGACGACTATCTGGCCACCTTTGTTGGCCTTTGAAAAGATAATATCTCGCTTAGAATGAATTTCGCGCATTGTAACTCTTTCTCTCGCGGTTAGATTTGGTTTCAAGGGTTTATTGTTGAATTTCACATTATCAGCGATAAGATACCTAATCATTTCTTTCTGTGAATCTGAAACTTTACTGAACTTGAAAGCCTTTTCGATAGAAGCTAAAATCTTTGGTATCGAGGCTTTAGAGGTTTGCGAGAAGTTAAAATTATATTTTAGAATTCTCTTTTGCTCTTCTGATAAACTAACATTAGAAATATTAACTATTGACTTAATGTTTACAATGGGAAGATTTTTTGAACTATTTGAGCTGGAAGACTGTAAAGAAGTTTTTCAAATTTAACTGCAAGGTGTTTTTATGACTGTTTACTGGATACTCCGTTCTAGACCAAGACTTTTCTTCAAGGACAGTCAATTTTGGATATGAATTATCGAGTTCCAGATGAAGCTTATAGAGCTCATGTTCAATTTTGGGTAACTGTTGACGTGTGTCCCTTATGATGGACCGCAGTAAGGCTAGCTTTCAGTTAAAGAGAATTCTTGAAATGTGACTGGAAGGTAGACAGATTATTCAAATAAATGAAAATATCCCCAAAAAAGGTTGGCGATAAAGACAAGGGTTCATCAACAGATTGACGGTCATTGCTGTTGATATATGCAATAAATCAGCTAGATTATTAAAAAAAAATTTCTTAGTCCTAAGGATAATTTGAATTTATCCTGAAATACATGTCTTCCACCGATAACTTCCTTTGATACGGAAATCTAACGCAAAATGAAAAGGTTAGAAATTCCCAGTAACACTCAGAATGAACTTCAGTAATGGTTTTCGTCAAATACTTTTAAATTTTATATGTATTTGAAAATTTCTAAATAAAAAAACAACATTTAAATGTTAAAATACTACATCTTGATAATAACGTTCCTTTGAAGGTTTGGAAAATTGACCGAAAGTTCAAAATAAAAAGTATTTTCCCCCCTCCCTCCAGCGTGCGTTCGTTGTGTAACGGTAGCACATTCGGCACGCTTTGAAGAGGTCTAAGTTCGAATCCCGGCGAGGTCACTTTTCATTTTTCAAGTCTTCTGCTCTCTTTCTTTCTTTCTTTCTTTTTTTTTTACACTTATGGCTTCAGCACTTCGACATACACATAGAATGGGTCAAGGCACACGCGGGAGAGCAGGGTATTGAACTGGCTGACAGCCTTGCTAAGGAAGCCGCACTTGGCAACGCAGACGAACAAGTCTCGACCCCCTGGCCCATTTCCTACCTGAAAAGGACTTTACGCCTCAAAGCCACAGGGAAATGGCAGGAAGAGTGGGACGTCAGCAGTACAGGTAGACCCACACATTACCATATCACGTACGTTTCCCAAGATAGATGTTGTGGAAACCCTCACTTAACGAGGTACAGCTCCGGACATGGTCCATTTCCCGTATACTTCGGGAGATTTGCAATTAGCCAATCAAATGTGTGCTGCTGTGGAGAGCTAGGCTCCCCAGAACATTATCTTGCGAAATGTCCCCTCACAGCGGGCATGCACATTAGACTGCCGGCACAAAATCGCCAAGCATTTTGCAAATTTCTAGTTAAACAGAAGCACCTCGTAAATAAATTAAATAATGTAATGGAGAAAATTACAGGCTTCGGCACCGACCTGTGCCAAGTCTAGTGCCAAATGTATAAATTAAAAAAGAGTATGGTAAAAATGTAGTGTATAGTAAAACGTACATAGTACATCGTCATGTTAGTCCAAAGTAGCAATAACAACAGCCTGTCATACCATGTTGACAAAGCTCTTGTATGGCCATATATTGAGTGATATTGTTTCAGTAAATGCTGGGCCCGAGGATAGGATGAGAGGGAATTCCCGGGGGCATATTGGTCTGTTCAACTGCCCACCAGATGATCTAGGTGATAGATCTGGGCGTCTCGTGCGAGGCTCTCGTGTGACCACACCAAGTGGCCAACTCTAGATAAGGGTGGACGTGGTGCTGTACTGATTAACCGAATGGCAAAGGAACAGTGCCCACGTCCTCCGTCGCTTATCGCTTACACTTATGGCTCTACAAACATAGTTTCAGATTTTTTTCTTCAAACTTCTCTTTTCTTTCGGCTAGAAAAATTAGGCCTCTACATTAATGCAGCAAAAGATTTGATCATTAAACAAACTGAATTAACAATAAAAATGAGGGCTGTGATAAGACGGTTTAATAGTAACCAAGCTCTTGAAATAGAAGTGAAAATTATAAATCCAATATGGATACGAAATCACTACGACTTCCAGCAACACTTAGCTCTCGTTCAGATTTTGAAGTTAATATCCAAACTTAATAGCTAAGAATAAAAGTCCTCGGCGTGATTTGTCACTTCGGAAGAATTGTTTGTGAATCGTAATTCACTCTCTATCCTGTTTTCTTCTGCTTCAGTTTTCATAAAACTAATCGAACTAAATTCTTGTTGAATTAGCTAAAATCACGGTAATAGCTAGAAGAAATAAAAAGATATCTGATGTGGACACCACATGACTTCTTTCATGCCCTATTAAATTATACGTATTTTCCCTGCACATCATTTCAACATATTTCCTCAAATTTCCGTTTCATTTAGAGATATATTTCTCATTCAATTAATTCAACTCTTATTCACTGGTAAGGCAAGAATACATAAAATCTCAAAACATCTTCATTAAAAATTGTCAAATACAGAAAAACTTTACACATCAAATACAGTTAAAAACAGATAAAAAATTATAACTAAGTATATTAAAAATTATAATTAATTAGATAAGTTAACTTTTAATCCCACTGGACCAAAAGACTCTGAATTTGGTGACTTAATTCACTGTTCTACTAAGAGATTCAAATGTAAACAAATGGCGGGTACGTTGGGCTTAATACGTCCCTTAAACTTTTAAATTGGTGGTAAATCTACCACTATTGAATGCATAAACACTTTAACCGGAACATAAGAACAACATAATTCAATCACTTTTAAAGCAAAAAGTGCACAGTTTTTCAACATATACGAAGAATAAAAAAATTCTTCTGAATCCATTTCGAATCTATTTTACAATCCGTTTTGCCAAAAACAGTCCTTTATTCTGTCTGTGCGTACAGAGGTCACCCAAAAACTTCGTCCAAATGGTTTAGAGAGCGGACGAAATGAATATTTTCGTTGAAATACGATACCCGAAAATTTTCGCGATTGCAATACTTCGACTTCGTACAAAGAAATAAAAAATGGAGTTCACCAAGACTCCGTAATTTAAAATCAAAATTTAACTTACCCGAATCGATTTCTTTCGAGAAGTCAGTATTGTTGAACGGCATGCAAAGACCCCATCTCGACCACTGAGAGACCTGGCAATCTCTTTTGCATGGTACTTTACACCTTTGGATTGTAACTGGGCGCGGATCTTTGCACATCTTTTCGTTGACAGGTACCATATCTGAAAAGTCAACAAACATACTTACAACAGAGCAGTTTAAACTGCAGAGTAACAGCTATGTATGTTGAATCTAAGTTTATGTCATAGAAATAAAGAAAAATGAGTGCTTTTGTGAAATTAACAAGAAAAACGTTAATGTACCATTTAGAATATATCCGATGCCCATAGAGCCTTTTCCTGATTGTACAAAATTTTATACGAAATAACTGCGGACGATTGATACGCAAAATATTTATTTATTACTGTTATATTTTGGTGTTTTCGGAATATCCGTTATTCGTCGGCCACCTTTGAATAGCATTCGCAGATTCAATGGCAACTAATCTTTTGCCAAGTTAATCCACGAAAGGCAACAGCCATTTTCAAAATATCGGCGCACTAAAAGTTCCACAGAAGAGCAATTAATCAACAAAATTAAAAGCGTAAGACAGATCCGCCATAACATGCTTACATCAGGAAATTCTTCTTTCTTGGGCTGTTGCTGTTCTTATGAACAAAGTGAACTGGTTTCGTTTGAAAAAACATCGCAGAAGTGTACAAACTTTGTTGCCGCACAACATCGGCATTAAGTACCGGCCAAAACAGACATGTGCTAAGCGCAAACAAGGATTACTCAATAAATACTTTTTGATGACATGGTGAATTACCACATAACTATTTAGGTGAATTACCACATAACTATTTAGGTGAAATACTGCTTTGCATCATAAATACGTTTCGCGACGTTTCCGTTGGGCTGCTGATAGTTCGAAAGTACTTCTGTTTTCCTACCATGCAGTAGATAGCATCACAAACCTTTGTTGCAAGCAAGGGAAAATAACGAAATGACGTCGTAGCAAGAGAAAGCTGAACATGATAGTGTAAATCCAAATTCTCATTAATGGCTGTTTACAAGTTTGAACAAGAGGTTTCCATATGTTAAGAACAACAAGAACTGGTATGAAAAGTTTGTAGAAATGTGTAGCATTGATGATATTTCAGGAAAAGGAAGTCTGCTGTGAGTGAACAAGTTATTGACAGCGTCTTTGAATCGGACAGAAGACATACCAAGGACCAAGACTTTGCAACACAAGTTTGTAACATTAACATTAACATTGAAGCCTAGAATAGCAGATGTTGCATCAGTTAACAAAACATATGTTGAGGAGCACGTAAATTGGAATACCGAGAATGCGAGCAAAGTATGGGAACGGGAATATCGACTTGATTTTCTTCAAGTTACAAAAGCTTCATACATTGAAATTCACTACTATAGTACTGTTAATAAAAACTCATTTTTTGCAGCCGCATTTCAAAAGCAATAATAATAAGAAGAATACATGTCGAATTATATTAAATTTTGCGCAATAATCTTTTGTATTTAGGGTTTGTATAAGTGTTTATGCGCCACTTGTATACTTGCAAACAAGAAGGGGACTGCTGAACTCCTATTTTTCGCTTTTCCTTACCTTCTCGTACAGCTGAAGAATGTTTTCGAGTATTTTCTATTGGTGAAATAGGTATTAATGTATGTCTTGCACAAAAGAACAATGGTATGATACAGAGGTTATTAAATACAGTTTCTACTTCACTCTCAGCTATAAAAGTGATGAAGTGACATCTGCATAGTGCTCTATTTACACAGGAGTACACATATTAATTGAATTAATCTTCCCAGTTATATGTTGTTTGCGAGAAGAATGTGCGTTTCCTATACTAACATAGAAACACTTTTTTGAGAAGCTGGCATATCTTTTTATCAGAACACGTTTTCGGCAGACGGGAAAGAGGCGGTGTTTTCAAAAAATTCCTCTTTATTCAAGGAAACACTAATTAAAGGCAAAACGAAATTACTCTAAATACATATTTCCTTAAATATTATAAAATATATTCCATTTATAATATTTATGCTGGATAAACTAACGTATCAAGAATGGTGTGCAGCAATTCATTTTCGAATATTTGTAACTTCGAATATATGTGTAAATATGTCTTTCTCTCAAAGATTTCAAAATCCATAACTTTTTTTTAAATTCTTTTTGGAAAAGGTTATTAAATAAACTCTTTCCATTAGAGAAGTAAATTAATTTTAGAATAATTTAATTTGCTTTGTTTAGAGAAAGTTAAATTAAAAGTAGAAAAGCTAAGTTAATAAATTAAAATCGTAGTTGATTAAAAACAGTTAATAAACATTCACAAACTGTGAGATATTCATAAATCAACAAGTGGAAAATAACAGAAATTGTTTGATACTAGGATTAAAACTGAGCCTGAGATAATGACTATAGTTAAAATACTGGTTTATGTTTATTTATAGCCAATAATTAATTTGAATGTTGTCCTAGTTTTTAAGTTAAAACAAAAAAATGAAATTTACTCCAGTCCATTTTTTTTACATTTTAGTGTCGCTTACGTTTGACTTTCAAATTAGAAATGCAGTTCAGGAACAATTTTGCCCATGTATGTTTTTGGATGTTATTTCTAGCGTCATGCAAGAAGTATAGGAATTCGAATGTAGAGCAGCAAGGTTTATCACATGTGATTTGAGGAAAGGTATAACGTAACATTTGATTAATTGTGACCTGTCGTCCAGAATACTGTCTGTGGATTACTTTCTTAGACAGTACTTTTCAGGTATTCGGTTATTACCTTTAGTTCCGTCCACAGCACTGCTCAGAAAAAATAAACTGATAATTTTAGTTCAATACTAGTATAAATATACAGCTATTGTTTTGCCCAAGCATCTTTCACTATACAGTAGAAACGAAAAACTGAGAATTATATTTTAGTACTAAAACGTAATGCGCACCTGATTGGAGGAGAGGATTACATTAACAACACAAAACGTTGCTTCTCAACTGTACTGATTTCCTTTATTATCTGTTTAGCGTTCGTTAGTTGTGGTCTTTCTTGTCAATTAGCAGTGACTGAAATTTCACTGTTAATTAACGGAGATTACCTCTGGTCTATTAATGTAGATAGCAAAGATTCATCTTAAATAAATTACAAAAAGACAAATCGTATACTTCCGCCTGTTAGCAGAGAATAATTAGCAAGGTCTTCATTACTGAAGTTTGGAGGGAGGCTTGACAGAATGAATTCAAATGATTTAGCAACACCTGAATCACAAGAATGATATTATAGGTTTAATTAACGGAAAAAAATATTAATTTCATTTTTTTAATCTTAATACTCATTAATCAGATTTCTCAATATAGCTATCCTTTTCAGAATTTTTTAGCCATTCCGAGAAGTCTCTACCTGAAACAGCCAAGTCCAAGAGGAAAGTCGTCATGAACACCGTGAGGATTATTTTAATTTTCTAACAGTTATTTTTAATTTTAAAACCTTTTCCTTTAAATTCTTGTTCCCCTACCAGAATGAGTTTTTAGTATCGCGTTGCAGGTAAATGAGGTAGACAGAGTATATAAAGGAAGTTTCGCTTACTTCAGCAGAAGAGCTTAGGAGTCCTTAATGGCGCGTGTTTATTCTCAGGCTACTTCATTGTTAAGTTCACTACACTTGGTCGTATTGTACGTGCTTACTGATATTCGCCGGTTAATTTAGTCAAGGGCCAACTACGTTAGGTAACTGTGTATAGCTTCGGCTAGTAAGTTTAGTTTAGCATTACATTAGTTTCTTAAAAGCCAAGTGAAGGCTTTCCTGTAAGCGCGAGAAGAGGTCGACTGTCATTATTTCTTTGAGTGAATATGTGGAAACTCCGATGACTGATGGGAAATCTCCGATGGCGCCATTAGAGGTGGCGCTGTGACAGACAGCTACGACACCATCGCTGTTCCAGACAGTTGGCAGAGAGATGAAAGGATTCTACCGGAATGGTATTGTATTGAGACTTTGAGACTTTCATCATTGAGCAGCTAATGTTTTATTGTAAAGATAGCTGTTTTTAATAATTTTATAATGATGCAGTTATTGGCATAAATCTTCAAGTGTTTTGTAAATATCGTCAATAAAGTGTTCGTGTCTAAAGGATTGAAGCTGATGATTCAAGACAACGCCGGCGATTCAGAACCAGACCTATCAGGTAAAGATTCATTTATTTATTAAATTGCGAGTTACTAATTTCCTGATGGGACAAAGCCATTTGCTATATTATAATTAGTTTAAGATATAAAGATTTATTTTATCTGGCGCCTTTAACGTGACGCCCGTTCCTAGAAAATATTTGATTTATTATTAAATAGAAGATAAGAAAGAAGCAATAAAAATGTCACTCGACGTAACTGAAATCGAAAAATTAAGAAAAAAACGAACTGTTACAAGAAGTTCTATTACGAGACTGATTAATAAAATAAACAACACTTTAAATGATGCGAATAGTACTATAACTTTAAATTGGTTAGAAGAACAGAAAGCACAGTTAATTGATAAAGAAACAAAACTTACAGTACTTGACGAAAAAATAGAAAACGAAATAACTGATTTAGGGAAATTAGAAGAAGAAGTTGAAGCTAATCAAGAATATCGGGAGAATATAATTTCAATTCAAACAAAAATAAATTGTTTCATAAGAGATTTGCTAAAAACAAAGGATAGTACTAATACTGAACAACGAGAATATTCACATCACGGAGAATTGAATCAGCGGAGATCCTCAAATGCAACTATACACGCTACACCAGAAAACAGAATTCCTGTTAAATTGCCAAAAATAAACATCGAAAAATTTGATGGCAATTCGGAAAACTGGCAAGAATTCTGGAGTCAGTTTAAATCAGCGATTCACGAAAGCGAAAGCTTAAACAAAATTCAGAAATTCACCTATCTAAAGAGTTTACTGAAAGATACGGCTCAAATTGCTATACAGGGACTGTCAATTTCGGAACAGAATTATGATACTGCCGTTACAATTTTAGAAGATAGATTTGGTAGAAAAGAACTTTTGATCCGATCCCATATAAACAAGTTTTTAAATTTATCTCCTGTGCGAAATGTTTCGAATCTCAGAGATCTGCGTCATCTGTACGACACTTGTGAAATCCAAATTCGCAGTTTAAAATCTTTGGGTATTGAACTGGAAAGTTATGGCAATTTATTATTTCCCATAATAACTAGACTAATTCCGGATTCTATAATGTTAAATTATAATAGGGATTATAAAGACGAAACCGAATCTTGGGATGTTGGTAAATTGTTAAACTATTTAAAAGAGGAGGTAGTAACGAGAGAAAAAACTTTATCGTTTCGAAAAGGGGAATCGGACGAAATTTATAATAATAAAACATTTGTTAGAGAAAAGGAACGCGATAGAGATAATTCATTTAAAGGGGGTTTTAAGAAAAATAAAACGCCAACTGCCGCCTTATTAAACACCAGTATTGATAGTCAAAAGTGTTTATTTTGTAAAGAAAATCACGAAATAGAAAAATGTTCGAAACCTGTTAACGAAAGAAAAGATATTTTAAAAAAAGAAGGCAGGTGTTGGAATTGTTTAAAGAAAAACCATATAGTAAAAGACTGTAAATTTAAAAGTAGATGCAAATTATGTTCGCGAAAACATCATACCGCTATTTGTGAAACTAGTGAGAATAAAAGTGACATTTCTAATTCAGAAACTGTAGTATCATCTATACAAAATAAGAACTTGGGTAAGGAAATATATCTGCAAACCGCAAGTGTTTTAGCTCTGGGTGAAAGTAATAAATTAGTCATTCGAGTGCTGTTTGACCTTGGATCACAGCGCTCTTTCGTAGTCAGTAGCGTTGCAAAGAAATTGAAGTTGAAATGCGTGGGAGAAGAGAATATTACGATTCATTCCTTTGGTTCTAATACATCGAAGAGTGAAAAGCGCAGACGATATAAAATTGTTTTGAGAAATCCGCAGACGAGACATAACAGCATTTCGATCGAAGTTTTAGAAGCAGAAAAAATAAGTGAGGGTTTAATTGGGATTCCCAGTCAGGAAGTAAAGCGTTATTTTCATGAAAATAAATTACAACTCGCGGATAGGACATATGGAAATTCACATTATTATAAATTGTCTCTCTTAATTGGGAGCGATTATTATTGGAAAATGGTTTCGGGAAAAACACGTAGACTGTCAGACTCACTTGTTGCGTCGGAAACAATGTTTGGATGGACTGTAAATGGGGTTAATAAACCAAATGAAATGATAGCTCAGCAGTCATTTATTAACGTTTTGAAATGTGTTACAAATCAAGAAAATTTCGAAAAAGATAAAGAAATTAACACTGTTTTAAAAAACTTTTGGGATTTAGAGTCAATGGGTATCACTCAGGAAAAAGAACAAAATGATATTGAAAATAAAATTTTAAAGAATTTTAATGAAACAATTCAACTTGTTGGAAATAGATATGAAGTGCGCTTACCGTGGAATGATAGAACTGATGAATTGAAGGATAATTATGGTTTGGCGTTTAAAAGGCTAAATAGTTTAACGCGTAAATTTAAAGGGGCACCCGAGACTTACCAGAAATATAAACAGGTGCTAGATAATTATCTCGAAATGGGAATAGCTGAAACAATAGATACGGAGGCGGGTTCTAAATTATATTACATGCCACATCAAGCAGTAATACGTGAAGATAAGACTACCACAAAATTTCGAGTTGTTTTTGATGCGTCATCTCATTTGAATGATTCTATCTCTTTGAACGATTGTTTGCATTCTGGGCCAAATTTAAATCCCGATTTGTTAATGATTTTACTTCGTTTTAGATTAAATAAGATAGCTTTCAGTGGCGATATAGAACAAGCCTTTCTTCAAATTAGCCTTAATCGGGAAGATAGGGACGCTGTTAGATTTTTATGGATTAATGATCTTCCAGTTTCAAACCAGGATTTTAATCTGAAAATTTTGAGAATGACTAGAGTACTCTTTGGTGCAAAACCAAGCCCTTTCTTGTTATCTGCAACAATTAAATACCACATTAATAAATATAAAACAGAATTTCCAGAAATATTTAATGTTTTAAACGATTGTTTGTACGTCGATGATTTAATAGCTGGAGTAGATAACGTAAACGAAGGATTAGAAATTTATGCAGGAGTAAAAGAAATTTTAAACGAGGCTAGTTTTAATATGCGGAAATGGTCGACAAATTCTATTGATCTTCAAAATCATTTCAACTCAAATGAGAATCCTGAATATCGAAGCCCTATAGAATCTAAAGTCTTAGGATATAAATGGAATACAAAGGAGGATAATTTAAGGGTAGAATTTCAAGGTATTTTAAATCAAAATCGGAAAACAAATGAATGCATAACTAAAAGGGAAGCGTTACAGTTAATAAGTCGTATTTATGATCCATTAGGCTATTTGAATCCATTCACAGTGATAGGAAGAATTCTTATGCAAGAAATTTGGAAGACTGGCTTAAACTGGGATGATAAATTAAATAAAGAACTTAATAAAAAATGGATTAATTGGTGTAGGCGGATTGAAACCTTGGAACATTTTAAGTTGCCTAGACATTTATTTAGAGATAATTCTAAACTTCAGATATACAATATTCAACTTCATTGTTTCACTGATGCTAGTGGAAAGGCGTTTGGATCTGTAATTTACGTTAGATACCAAACAAATAATCAGCAAGTGTTCACAAACTTTGTCATTGCTAAAGTTCGAGTAGCACCCTTGAAAAGAGTAACTTTACCACGTTTAGAACTCCTAGCTGCAGTTATTGGAACAAGACTGAGTAACTACGTGGTGAATAATGTATTCAAGAACTTAGACATCAGTGTACGATTTTGGACAGACTCCAAGGTGGTTTTACATTGGATTAGAGGAAATGCCTATTCATGGAAGCCATTTGTTCAAAATAGAGTTCGTGAAATTCAAGAGAAAACAAATGTAGATCAATGGTCACATTGTCCTGGTGTTGATAATCCTGCAGATTTACAAACAAGAGGAAAAACTTCAGAATTGTTATTTAAAGGTGGAGATTGGCTGCAGGGTCCAAAATGGCTGAGACAAGAGGAAACTACTTGGCCAGAAGAAGATAGAACATATGAAATTGATGCTGTAGAAGAAGAGAGAAGATCCTCATTGAAGAAAGATGAAACGGTCCAAGCCAGCTGTGTAGTAAATTTGAAGCAAGACCTTTTGGACATAGAGAAATATAGCAAATTATCCAGATTATTACGAATAACAGCCTGGATTTTTAGATTTATTAACAATACGAAAACTTCTACAAAGAATTTGAAACCACTTGAAGCAGAAGAAATACTATTATCTGAGAAATATTGGATTAAAAGAACTCAAGATGCTCATTTTCCAGAAGAAATAGAATGCTTGCAGAAAAAGAAACTAATTTCTAGTAAATCTAGGATTGCGAATTTTAATCCATTTTTGGATGAAGATGGAATAATGAGAATAGGCGGAAGACTTCAGAACTCAAATTTGACCTTTGCAGAAGTTCATCCTATTATTTTGCCTAATTCGAATCATTTTTCGGACTTGCAGATCAAATATGCTCATGAGAAACTGGCTCATGCTGGAATTGCTGAAACCCTTGCTCAGCTTAGAGAAAAAATGTGGATTCTCAGAGGAAGACAAAGGGTGAAAAGTATTTTGCAGAACTGTTTCATTTGTCAACGTTTGAGAGCAAAGCCTTACTCTCAAAATGTGTCTCCTCTACCTCCAGACAGAATCAGAGAAGCTTTACCATTTGAAGTTTGCGGCATAGACTTTCTAGGACCACTATATACAAAAAATGAGAAAAAGGTGTATGTTGCATTGTTTACTTGTGCCGTAATACGAGCTGTGCACCTTGAACTTGTGAATGACTTATCTGCTGCAGAATTTATGCTAGCGTTAAGAAGATTTATTTCAAGACGTGGAATTTGTAAAATTATTTACTCGGACAACGCTAAAACATTCAAAAGAACAGATAAAGACATTCAAAGATTGTTTAACTTAATAAAGGATAGAGATGTCCAGGACTTTTTTAGTGAAAACAGGATCCAGTGGAAATTTATAGTCGAGAGAGCAGCTTGGTGGGGAGGTTTCTGGGAGAGGCTTGTCCGATCTATTAAGACCTGTCTCAAAAAGATCCTTTGGAGAGCTTGTTTACAGTACCAAGAACTTGAAACAACTTTAACTGAAGTGGAAGCCATCATCAACTCCCGACCGATGACTTATGTTTATAGTGAAACAAATGAGCCGAGTCCATTATGTCCAGGACATTTTCTAATTGGAAAAAGAATAACCGCTTTACCACCTGAAAAGATATTTGCAATCTCTTCTACGAAGTCAGACCTGGAAAAGAGATATAAATATAGATTGAACTTGTTGAACAATTTTTGGAAGAAATGGAAACTGCTATATTTAATGGATTTGAAATCTGCTCATAAATGTGCTACGAGCAATTTGCCCCAGCAGATCAGCAAAAACACCTTTGTATTGATCCATGATGATAACCAACCAAGACTGTTATGGAAATGTGGCTTAGTAACCGAGACACATACAGGCCGTGATGGCAGCATCCGAGCTTGCACTGTGAGATTACACAATGGGACGTTCTTAAAAAGAGCTGTACAACATCTGTATCCCTTGGAACTTGATTCTGAAGATAAAAGACAATCTTGTCTTTCTGGGCCGGAGGATGTGGAAACTCCGATGACTGATGGGAAATCTCCGATGGCGCCATTAGAGGTGGCGCTGTGACAGACAGCTACGACACCATCGCTGTTCCAGACAGTTGGCAGAGAGATGAAAGGATTCTACCGGAATGGTATTGTATTGAGACTTTGAGACTTTCATCATTGAGCAGCTAATGTTTTATTGTAAAGATAGCTGTTTTTAATAATTTTATAATGATGCAGTTATTGGCATAAATCTTCAAGTGTTTTGTAAATATCGTCAATAAAGTGTTCGTGTCTAAAGGATTGAAGCTGATGATTCAAGACAACGCCGGCGATTCAGAACCAGACCTATCAGGTAAAGATTCATTTATTTATTAAATTGCGAGTTACTAATTTCCTGATGGGACAAAGCCATTTGCTATATTATAATTAGTTTAAGATATAAAGATTTATTTTAGAATAAAAGGGTATTTTAACCAAAGAATATGTACTGTTAAGAAGGAAAACTTCGCAGAAGCAGAAGTGGCTCCCTTCCAACGAAAAGGGAAACAACTGCGCATGCGTGAAATATCTGTCGCCAAAAAGCGCCAAAGCTCGAAGCTGAATGTCGAAGTTGGTTTGGACAGGTTCGACCGTACGTTTAGCTCAACGAAAAGGGAAACAACTGCGCATGCGTGAAATATCTGTCGCCAAAAAGCGCCAAAGCTCGAAGCTGAATGTCGAAGTTGGTTTGGACAGGTTCGACCGTTACGTTTAGCAAGAGTTTAAACAAAGAATAGGTTCTTTTGTTTCAAGTAGCGATATGGACAATGGAAGTTCAACAGCCAGTGAAAGTGAAATTTCACCTAATATTTCATCATTTCCGAGTTTAAATTATCGCGTCAAAGAACGATTCATCTTAACCCGTGTTCCTCAATTTCCTATACACGTCGCGGAGGGGGAAAATGTCGGCTAGGTACCAAAGAACCGGCACATCGCAGAGGGGAAATTCTCGCCAACAGATTTCGTTGCCAAATCCCTTGGCGAATGTTCCCTTTTCTTTGTAGCGGCGTTGCAGACAAAGTGGTTTACATTACGTCTATGGAGCCTTTCCTTCTTTACATAGAGGT
Source organism: Stegodyphus mimosarum (assembly GCA_000611955.2). Lineage (NCBI taxonomy): Eukaryota > Metazoa > Arthropoda > Arachnida > Araneae > Eresidae > Stegodyphus > Stegodyphus mimosarum. Next base: position 393,164 of record KK117767.1, on the reverse strand, counting down.
TCTTTGTTTTAACCCTTCTCTGGACTTTGTTGTTTACACACTTGAACTCAGCGATAAGTTGCCACATAGTTCAGTACGTTTCACGACGTTCAGTACAGACAAAGTAGTTACAACATTAACATCCTTATCAAAGGTTTCGTAGATATCATCATCATCATCTTCGGTTCCGTTCATAGCACTATTCAGAATAAGTGGCAATTTTAGTTCAAAACTACAAAAATATGCAATGCTTTTTTTGTGCGGCAACTTTTGCTGTACAGTAGAAATGAAAAATCGCATTTTACTGGTAAAAGCGACAGCGAAACGCGGATGTGGGGTGGGAATCTTGTGATTCCTTGAAAATGATTATCACATTTTACTTGAGACGTTATTGCCAAAGCGCTAGAGCTACATGTCGCCCGTAAGGCGAGAAAATTCAAAGAAAGAAGCGACTAGCACTAAAGAGTCTTTTCGTTATACATAATGCTGTCATACATCTCTTTCGAATAAAAACTGAAACCGAGTTCGCTATCATCTGCAGCTCTTTTAACATCTCTAAGCCAGAGGAAAACACTTTATTGATATATACAGATGGATCCATAGGAAACAATAAGTAAAAAAATCAAGAACATTTAAAAAAACTGAAAACCGTTGAAATTCACAGACCAAATTTTTTAAACTATTAAAAAAGTAACGAAAAAAATTATCTAGACTCATCTTTTCTTACGCAAAGCACGAAATTTTTCAGAAAACTCTGGTGATCGTTATTTCCCACTTAAATCTGCCAATCCTACCGCCATCTACCGGAAATATTTTCAACAAAATCGCCAAAACGAAAAGAGAGAAGGACCACTTTATTAAAATCTCTTTCTCCATTGACGTTAATGTCACGTTCTCTCGACCGCATTACGATGGGAAACAAAAGCTTGGAGATTTATGATCCAGCTTTAATTTCCAGGATTATCGTGCCCTGACACTAAATATCAATGAAAATCGATTTTTCAGTCGTAGACGCCCATCGAACTTCATGAAAAATGATAGCTCTGCGCTACTTTTAAAGGATAATAAAAAAAGGTAAGAATTTTACGAGAATGCTGGGCAGTACCATTAGATTTTCCTTAACACTTCATTCGCGGTTAAAAAGTTTGCTGCGAAGATTTTATGGCAAGGGGAAAGAAATTTTGATCGATTAAAAGCGAACTGGGCTATTAAAATATAAATTTAGTTCTTAATACATTCATCTTTGTATGATAAAAATAACATAGGTGTTCAAATATATTCTTATTTGCGGAAGAGTGACATAAGCACGATATTTTGATACTACGAACTGCATTATGAGATTTTATCTTCATATTCTTAAATGTACTTATTCAAAAGCTTCAAAAGCATAACTCCTGCCGTGCAATGGATTTTCCACAGTGAAAGTCTCTTTCTAAGTACTAAAATTACGTAACAAAAGCAGCAAGCTGAAAAAGTAAATATTAAAGCAATTCATAATAAAAGTAAGGATGTAACCTTTTGGATACTGGCTCCGCTAGATCAACCATATCCATACCATGCTTAGTGCAGACGCGTGAGCGATATGCAGAAACAAAGGACTAGAATTTCCAATAGCTCCCAAACTTCAGAGCAGCTTGAGTATAATACTACGTCACCAATATTAGTTAGCATCATTTATGTTGTTCTCACGTAGGCACATGTCCCCTTTAATCATCTTTACTGTCGAAACTGAAGATGAAGGTTCTGTTTGTATTTCTTTGTTATTAGTTTCCTTAACATTTACCAAATTAAGTTTCAACAATTTCGATAAAAGTGGTTCCCAGTTCTTCTCTAATATTGCCTTCTTATGATTCTTCTTAACAGGTTAGAAATATGCTGGTGGTTCGTTCTGGTACCGGTTCGAATAAAATGAGACTACACCAGGTTGGGATGAACTGTAATCCATTTACTTGTGCTGGTAGATTCTTGGTTACACAGAGTTTCTTCCTCCAACTTTACATTCCTCGTAACGACTACTAACCACAGGGGGAATTGCACATCACTCAGTGTTCCAAAGGGTATACTTGGCTGCATCTCGCTCACTCTCCTTCACTGCAAGCTTTGCCCCCCTTCACTTACAGTACTGCTTTGCACCCGTATATAGTAGGAATTCTGATATCATTGCTTGTGACGCAACATACGCAAATCCTTGGGAAGACATCCAAAGACCCGTTCGAGATGCAGCTAAACTGAGTAACATTTATTTTGGTATCGGTTGTTAAATTTTCAAAAAATTAAACCGTTCACGGAGCTATGCGGCTCATTTATCATAGTGACGCCAGACACGTTTTCGGTCATAACCATAAATTTAAGAGAACCATGATAAAATATAAAACACAAGTTTGATGATGGAAAAATTCATTTTTGCCTTTTAATTCCATTTTCGAAGCATAAATTTGTTGTTACATATACGAAACCAATTGTAGATCTTGAATCTTCTTCGCAAACTGGAACACATTCGATAGTATTTCTACGCTAAAAGGTGTCACGCAAATGTCTTAGTCTTCCTCAAAAACCAGTACCTTGCTTGGCGGTAAAGAAAGCAACGCTTGGAATATGTTTCAAAGTAAGGATCTCCCATTCAGTTCTGATAGTCAAAAACATTAAATTGATATTTTTTTATCTGATGATTTGTTATTACAAACTTTCTCAAATACTAAAGGAAGAATTACTTTACTTATTCAAAGTTTTAAGTACACTCTGTTTGCTAAATCAGTATGTCATGCTTATCAAATAAGACGCTTTCAAAATTTTGATGTCTGTACACATCTTCTGAGTGATCTTTTGACTCAGTTACGCAGATATGCCACAGTTAAGAATAATGCTATTATCCAGAAGGAACAAATGCCAAAATCATGCTATAGAAAAAACAGAATTATACATTTCCCCTCTTTACAAAAACACAGCCGTTCTTTGAGACCTTTCACAAAACAAAATGGGGCAAACGATTACTATTTATGGCAAAAGATTTTTTGGGTATTTTTCAGTTACCCAGAAAATAAAGTTATTAAATCATACCAAACATTTGTTAAAACTAAAATAAAGGTGAAAGAAATAATAATGCTATAAATATACAGACTATATAATTAATTATAAATAATATTCGCATGTAACAATTTTTATTCAAAAAAGTTTCAATTTTATTTTATTTCTAGTTTTGCCCTCTTCCTTAAAAAGGAGAAGCGTGTGAAAAAGCGCAACGAAGCTGTCAAAGGTTACATTTGGGGGGTACACGCGTATGGTTAAGATAGAAAAGACGAAGATCAATTTTTCGTCTCTTATCATTACATATATCTCAGATCATTATCTCTTAGTCTTTTATTCCCGCCTGGCTCAGTGTCGAATATATTCTTCGAAAGTCGAAATATTTTGTGCACTCCGGCTGCTGTGATAACATGCTTGATTGCTAAGACTGACAGATTTTCTTCTATCATACAGTTCGCTGTCGGCAGTCTTGCAAAAGCTACATTAAATGCCTGCGCTTTATCATGATCAGTCATACTTTTCCGCAATAGTATAATTAAACAAAGGCTTCATCATATTTTCAGTTCGCACTTATTCCGTAAATGTGAAAATCTTTTGATAACTTAATAATAATAATAATAAACTAATTTTGTGCTTTTTTTTTTTGTAAAACGGAAGTTCGTAAAGCAAGGGATACCTGTGTTTATAAATTAACTACACAGAGCGAGCAAAAAATTTCAAGTTTTACTAAAATTGACATTAAGTAACATTTTAAAAGTATTAGAAGCTTTAGAGCCATTAGGTTATTTCGAAGCAGGAGACATGAAAAATGAGCAATGCCCTCGCCGGCACTAGAACCACGGACTTCTCGAATACGCGCCGAGCGTGTTGACCACTAAACCGAAAAGGCATGCTAAGAAGGCGGGAGAAATACCTTATATACAACTCTTTTTAAAGGGAGAGTGGGGATTAGGGAAGCCAGTCGCCAAATCCTGGGGGTGAATAATCATCATCCACCACTTTTTTGTTCGGACGCCACTGTAGAGTCATTAGGATTCTTTTTGAAAAGCAGAAAATGTGAAAAATGAGCAATGCTCTCGCCGGAATTCGAACCACGGACCTCTTGCATACGCGCCAAGCGTGCTGACCACTACACCACGAAAGCATGTAAAGAAGGTGGGAGAAATACCTTCTAAGCTAAAGGGAACTATTGATATATTTACATTGAACTTTAATTATATAGTAAAAGTACACTTTGCTTTATTAAGAAATTAAGATTCACGTTACTTTCAGCGCAATATAAAGCGTTATAAACTAAACTGAAAGAAACAATCCGAAACAAGACAAACGAATAATTTAGGTTCAATTCCAAGATTTCCAGTCTCAAAGCTTCTCTTGTTTACTTAACAATTACTTTCTAGAACCTCTATTTGACTTAAGAGTTTACATTATTATTCTTTTTCTTCTCCATTTCAACTTAGCTCTATAAAGAAACACATAAGACAAAAAAGACGCAACAGATGCCGAATAAAAGTTAAATCTAATAGTTTAGTTGCTTACTGCGTGTACTCGTACATCTGCTTGAACGGTTGTTAGGGGATTAGTAAGTATCGAAGTAGTAGTGTTGACGCCGCGCGTGTAGCGGTCAGAGTTTCAAATTAATAATAGGTAACATCAGTTTTCGCGAGCAAAGTTGTGTTGAGGCTAAAACTGTCTAGCGGAAACAATTACGTACTGCTACGATGTAGGTGAAAATTTTTATTATTGACTTTCAATACCGTTCGAAAGCACCAAATTTAAGTCTTTTGAATTTCAGTTCCTGATTCTAAATATGTACTGTAGTCTCGGTAAGTGGCAGTGAATTTTTTACCCAAAGAGGGATTTACACAGATGGGTTATTAATTTCGTTTTGGCATTTCATGTCGTCCACTAAAAAACAGCGTTTCGCTTTTCAAATTGTTGCCACCAAATATTAGAGCCCTGCATTATATTTAAAATAATGAATTTTAAATAATGAAGAATCTGCATGACTGTATGTATGTTTCTCACATTGTGACACAAAATTTTGAATAACTTAGTCCTCCATTCGAATATGTTCATCTGGAAACCCGAATTCGGAATTTTTTATTATCTATTTCATATTTTGTAAAAACAATTTCAAAGCGAGGAATGGCAACACTGTACGGAAAAAACAGTTTTACATCCAGCACGCGAGACTGTGTACCGGAAATTCTAAAGATATGCTGTTTTGAAATATTTTGTGATATTGCTGTTGAACTGAATTTTATGACTTAAGTGGGAAGAACGTAACATTTAATAAATAAAGGTAACACACAAAATGTTAAAAAAACGGACAAAATGTAAAATCTGAAAGCTTTTAATTTTTTTATTAATTTTTTAAAGTTGTAAATAAATTTCACATACATGGAAATCTTAAGAAATCTTAAGAAATCTTTCAATTTGATATTGTTTGCTTTGATATTATTTCTTAGTCGATTGTGTCCGGGCGACAAGTGGGGCAACAAATCGACAGTTCCATCTATGCTTTCAGTACAGTAGTCTCAAACTAAAATTGCAAGTGGCCTTATTTCTGACTCAATTTATAATTAAAGGGTTTGCATTTGCATTTCAGTAAAAATGTTTTAGTTTAGATTATTTTAGATTTGAATTAATACGGATTTGGATCTTAGTGTGTTGTGAAACTGATTGGCATCTTACAAACATTAACAACAAGTCTCCTCTTCATTTGATGTACGAAGTACAGATGGCGCTGGCTGTCATCGAAGTAGGGGAAAAAAGAGGTTTCCCCGCACAAGCCCTTGTGACTTGAACATATTGAGATGTTTCAAAACTTTAGGGGATAGTAAAATGTCCCGGAAATTGTTATAATGTATATATTTTAGCATAACTGTATCATGTTGTAGTGTAGATGTAATATAATAAGATGAATCAACTTCTTCCGAGTTTTTATTTCCCATGCATCAGCACTGGGTTTGATTCATCATCACACTACCCAGGTAAGTAAGTTTTGTCTTTTGTTTTCTGGATTGCTCTGTATCTAAGATAAGTGAAAGAAATGTTCTTATTTTAATGATGAGGCTATGTTTTAGTAATAACATAGTGAAAATTATTAACTTTGTGAAATCTATGAAATTAGTTGATAGTAAGGAAAGGAAAATGAGAGTCGCTTTGAAAAAGGCATGCTCTAATAGTTAGCAGAATATGATTTCCTAGTTTCCTTTCTATTTTTTATTAGTAATAAGATGAACTATGGCTGAAGAATCCTCCAGTTCTCCCGTTGCATTCCGCTGCCAGTTAAGAGTTGTCGCTACAGAATTCTCTTTTTTAATCAGAGGAATAGTTTCCTGCATTAATTTGCTGCTAGGATCCTTAGAAAGTCATCTTCTCTTGCTTTCATGTTCTAGTCTGACAATTGTTCAATTAGCTCTTCCGCTGAAAACACTTTAACTGGAAATCTTTAAGAAGAATCTTTTAAGCATTTTGCAAAATTCAAAAATGCTGTAGAAAATTAAAAATTTTTAAGACAACCCTCTTAAAATTTCAAAATATTCTTTTAGTTGTATTTGAATCAATTTAAAAATTCTGTTAGAACAGAATATTTCTCACTGCAAAGCGTAGAAACAATTAAAAACTTCTGCAGTATCTTTGGAAGAATGTTTTCCTGTATTTTAATTAACAAGAATATGAATTTAATTTTCGCAAAAAGATTTGGGAAGATTTAGTATTTATAGGCATATGCAGTTTCATCTGAAATCTTGAAACTAATGGTGCACAGTTTGCCTTACCCAGTCATTTATGGCAAGTATATGATTTTAAACTTCTTGATTTAAAAATAATATGCAGCAAATAAATAAATATCTGCTAAATTCCGAATTGCAAGATCAAATTATTTAAACAATGGAAACGATTTCTAAGATTCATCCACTAATGCTCTCTTTAGACGGGAAAATTAAGCAGAGGGAAATTGAAACGGCGTAAACCGAGTCATTATATAGACAAACATGTACGTAATATAAAATGCAGGTAATATCTCAATGCTTATAACTATAAATAAGGATGTAACTTGATCGCGGAGCGAGTTTCGCTGTTATTTTCGAGAATTTTAAGGGATTTCCTAAGCGTATAGTGGTTTCTAAGCTGCATTATTCATTTCTGAATCGCAGCTGCACGTCTAAAGAAAATGACCAACGGCTCGTTATCATGCGGAAAGGAGAGCTGTAGTGGCTTGATAAATTGTTTTAACTATGAATTGGGTAAAATATTTTGTGCAAGAAACACAATAATTACATTAATTCTGTATTAAATTTGTTTTCCAAACCAGAAACGTTTTGTTTATTCTATTTAAAAAATGAACTTTCTCTTAGTTGAGACAACTGGCATACACATTTTTTAAACTTCCCTGACATTTTGAAAAGAATTGCAGATTTTCTCTTATATTTGAAAAATTTTTTGTATTATTATTATTGACATTCTCTGACCTTTTGCCCCCCCCCATTTTCATGAGTTTTATAATTGATCAACTACGATTGTTCAGTTACCCAGTCAAGTCTCACCCAAATGACATACCTAAGAGAACCAACAGTCAAATCTTACTGACTTGACTAACCAGGATTTGCAAGTGAGTGGGAAATCTGCCAAGATCTGGCGTAGGTGGATCCAAAAAAAAGTTACAAGCATCAGCATTTGAAAAGTAATTAATTATGGAGGGAATACGTTTCTCCCAGATTGTAGACAAATGGCACTACTTATCTAGCAGCAGTTGTGTGGGTACGTAGAGTTATGCTCTCAGACGCTTAAGAGCGATTGAAATGACAAGATGATTAAAAAAGTGATCTCGCTGGGAGACGTCAGCCGTTATTTATTATCCCTATGGATTATCTGGAGCGTTGCCATATCGTTGCTGCCGATCGTTGTTGTGCCACTTTGACAAGGTTACGTGAACCTACCGACGCAACCGCCCTATTATGTTGAACAATGGTATCATCCTCCTGCATGACAAGCCCTGGTCTCACACTGCTGGGAAAACTCAGTAATTGCTGCAAACGTTTAAGTAGGAAGTCTGGAATCAGCTTCTCTGCTCCCATATAGCTCAGATTTAGCACCCAGTGACTATTTCCTTTTCCTGAAACTGAAAGAACAGTTATCTGGAATCAGGTTCTCTTCGGACAGTGATATGAAAACAGCCACCGAGAACTGGCTCAATGGACAGGGGCGTGATTGTTTCGAAGCCGGTTTAAACAAGTTCGTTCTGCGTTTAAATAAAGCCTAAATAGATTTGGTGATTATGTGGAAAAATGATAGGAAAGCATGTCTCCTAATTTCCTTTTGTATTTTTTGTCTATTATTAATAGATAATTTTTATTACCGTTGTAATCGTTTTTTTTTATCTCTTATGTATACAGAATCTTAATGTAACACGTGTAATATCGATAATACCTCAATACTTACCTATAGTCCTTAAACAAGTCAGGTTGCGGTACTGAAATCCACTTCCACATGTAGGTACAACAATCTTCGTTTCTCCACGCTGGTTGTGAAGTCGGATTTCACACGTGCTCCATTCCAAAGGATACCATTGATACCTGAAATGCAATTTGTTAAACTGGACGGTTCTAGATTTAAATATTCTTTGATGATTTTATATCTAAAAAGCAAACTGAATTGGATGCTAGGATGATAAAGCGAGAGATGGCGATTCTCGTTTAAAGAATCCATTTCTGGTGTGTTCAACCCTTTCCTTCGAAAAAAGACAATACATATACAGAAGATCTTTTCTATATCTCCTTCATCATTTAGCCGCCCAGATGGTAAAGTTTTTAGTGACTCTTGAATCTCGGAGAAGGCATGGATGTAAACTCTCTGTCCCTTCATAGGAGGCAACGATGCCCGCCTGTTAAGTACTTCCATAATAAAATGACCACCGCTTCGGCCTCAATAGTGGCCAAAGCCTAAAATGACTAGTGCCCAACACTTAAAAAACAACGGCCATCCTTGTTTCTCATTATTTAACCCTCATCATTATTTGTCCTTAAATAAGTAATTATTTACCTTTTTGTTCCATAGTAGGCGAGAAAAGAAAACGTGTGCTTGCTTTTCGGACGAAAATAAAAGCACTGTATTTCTTTCCACATCATTTTAAAATACAGGCGCAGTGCTGTTTTTTTCTTTAAACTTGAATACTTCGGGTGAATTCCTCACTAACAACCTCTCGTTTACTTTCTACAGCAAGTAAAGTTGATGTAAAGTGTGCAGATCTAAATTAAATTAATTTTATATACTAGGCTATACAAGTTACCAGGCAAGGTGTGGCCCAGCAATAGAATAAGAATTTATAAGAGAACCAAATAAATAACTAAAATATTTTAATTTTTATTTGATTTGCAACTTGAGGTACAGTTTAAAACTATTTACAGTATAAGATATGAAGAACCGCAATCTTGCGAAAAATTAACAATTGGCTAAAAAACGACAAATATTTACAGTTTTAATTACCTAATTAATCAGACACCAGGAAATATTCTAACTCTGCAGATTCTAAAACTTTCACTTAACGAAAGGCTCTTAAATTCACGGTCAACGAGCAACCCAGGAGCAAACTCCGAATTGAGGAGCGCTGCCTGAAGCAATAACTACTCATATTAGACTCAGTGTAAATTGCTGGTAAGAAACCGCAATATTTAAATTTACTCTGGCGTAAGTGAGATTCGTATAAAGCGTCTGGATCCGATAACGACTAGAGAAAATAAAATTTAATTGCCAGGAAAGTAACACAGTTGTCACAACCTTATATTTAAAAGTCACTGATGATCGATAGTAATAATTCAACCTCTTTTTTACTGATGCGTTTAATAATAAATATGATCGCCCTGTTGCATGGTGTTGACGAAAGGCGGCTTAAATAGCTTAGGGTTCAGGTTCGAATCCTGGATAAGGAATGGATGTTTAGTAAGTATCTAATGTTTTTGCTCATGGGGGTACTTAGAACGTTTTCGAGACGAAATTCGCCTTAACAGGTTGGTGGGAGGGAAAGAAATGGTAGCATTGCTTCGGATCCGTCTACAGCGATGTTCTCCATAAAACCTGGGATGGATCATCTTTCTTGCGGGTTAGTTCTGTGTTCCCTCTGGTGAACTGTAGACATTGATGGTGATGAAACGGCTAAATGACCCATGGATTGGCCCTTCTCGGCAGATATATTAAGTTGCAAATGTACGGTCATTTGGAAAAATAAAGAGTGAGTATACACAATGCGTTTATACTTTTAGGTAAGAATAAATCAACTATTAAGATTTGAAAGAAATTATATGGCCATCAATTACATTAATTATTCCTACTAAGGTAACATGCCTTGGCACGTTTGTACATCTTCCGGATGGCTTAGTAGAAATCACGTGGTGGAAAACAGCTTTGTTAAGCTTTTCTGAATTTCAGAGATATTCACTTTCAAGATGATATTTCACATTAGGGAAATACAAAGTAATCTTCAAGTGTCTGATCTAGCGAATAAGGGAATAACTAAGCAATCCTCAGCTCTACATTTTTTTTACAATACGCTCCTTGACTAGCAGCATTTGGGCTAAGACAAATGACTATTTCTGGTTGTTCTGTCACTAAATCAATAATAGGCGACATACACGGCCTAAAATAAACAGAAAACTTCATTTTATAAGTTATTAAGTTTTCTTCTTGAAACAGGTATCATTATAAAGACAAATGATGATCTGTCCAATATATGCGAATAACATGATTTAAGAATGTTGTTTATAATAGACGTTGGAGCACGTAATACTAGCAGCTTACAGTCATGGCAGATTTTAAATATTCATTTTATTTTAGTTAAACATTTTGCGGTTTCAAAATACTGGACATACTAATCGTGCCTGTTCCAGAACGTAATATTTACATTTTTGATATCACTGCGTTAGGAAGACCAGCAGGAAGCAGCAGCCTAGGTAGACCAAGGTGCGGGAGTGAAGAGCATTGTGTTCAGGACAAAATATTAATTCAGTCTGGGTTAGTTTCAATTTCAATAAAATCTGATTGGATAACAAATAAAGCTCTAAATTATTAATCGCAATGAGTTTTAGTTCCATATGCGTCACTAGGGTTATGTAACAGTCACATGAATATGGATTAATCTAGAAATGATGCAATCGAGAAAAGGTTATTATAAGCAATTACTGTTTTTAGAATAGAGAGGGAAAATATCCAAATTAAAAGGAAAAATTAAGGGCCTGTTGATAATTTATTTAAGTTATAATTTTGGTTTAGATATTTTTAGCTTACATGAATATAGCTAAAGCATATTTCAATCAATTATTTTTCCATTACGGAAGAATTTCATACCAAGTTAAATAATACCACTTAAGGTACTTCACAACTATTCAATAACACTGAGATAAAAAATTTCATAAATGATTTGATAAGAGATGAGCGTATTACTCACTTATAACAATGCGGAAGGTCAATTGTAACCATTCGCTGCTCAAATAGTGGTGGGCATGGTTCAGCACCCGTCCCAACTGGCATCTGAAGTAGACGGCGAGTTCGAATTCTTGTCTCCGGATGGACTTTACCGTCAGAACTGATACATCCTTCTTCTGTCACATTCCATTCACTCCACGGAGACACGACGCAATGCACTGGTACAATACACCGGCGAACCAATGCAGGAACGTCCACAACATTGCAAAAACTAATGGGGAAAGGACGTAAATTAACTGCATGTCCGATGGGCTAAAATATCTTGTCAAAATAAATGACTATAAATTATGAAACTGTAAGTATACTTGTAACTTCTGAGGTAGAATTAACATACACTGATACAATCCAGACTAACCACAGAATTATCTAATTCGTTTGAAGAGTAGGCCCATATCACACAGGCATTTGTTTCACACGAACAATTGTTACATACAATTTTTCTGCCTGGTTTACTATTAAAAGAAAGACGTACGACTTTTTCCTTCCTTTCGAAAAAAATTGCAACTTATTCGTTTTCAACCAATCAGTTTCGAATACTATCAGCTTGTTTGTTATGGAGAACCAGTTTCCTCTGTGGTAGCCCCAAAGTGATCTGTGGTGATTGGCTGTTGTGACAAAGCAGAAAAATTGTTCCAAATAGTCGTTATTCAGAAACAAACGGATGTGTGATATCAGCCTTTAACAGACCCTTTGCAACTGTTTAATTTGTAACGCAAACACCTATCCAGATTTAAAAATCAAACAACTTGTCCACTACTAGCAGTTTCACGAACTTAAAATGATAATGTGCTTTAATCTGCTGTTTCTAATTGCAAAATTACAATCTTATATGACTTGTCTTGCTTCAAAGATTCTAATCAGTTACAAAAATATACTAAATTTAAATAATACAACACCTGGTCGAATATACTACATCTAGATTCGTGAAGTAAGTTACCACGGTAAAGCGGTTATAATTAACAGCTTAAACAAAAATGCAGAAAATTAAACTTAATCAAGCACAGCCCGACGTCGGGGTGCAAGCTCCCAATAGGTTTACGGTGATTAATAACTAACCTGTTATTTTTTAACTATGCCGCTTGTCATTCAGTTTGTATTAGCTTTAGTCTAACTATTATGGCAAGAGTCAAAAAGAACGGAACAGAATATAATTCAAGGCTAACTATCAATAAAATTTAGGAATAATTATGACGCTATTCGCAAATTAATATTACGGACTTTCTGTTTATGTATTGTTTTTATATATTTGAGCCATATTAAAAACAAATCGGTCATTATGTTTCCATTTCGGCTAGTATTTGTAAACGTAAACCTCTTTACTATTTAACCTTTGCAACAAAAAGGAAAATCCCACCATAGGCGGTAACCAAAGGGGGCGCGGGTGTGCGACGGCACCTCCAAATCTTTGGGTGATTAAAATGAAGACATGATTCATTTGAAATGGGAGATGAAAAAATGATTTCAACTTCTCCTTATTTCCCATTTCCATTTTGAAAGACGATTGTATATTTGAATAAGAAATGTCACATGCGTCCAGCCACCCTGGCATCCTTTTCAATAGCATAACGACTGAAAACGACATACTCGAAAGAATACCACAACGGCCTAGCTAGGATTCCACCAGCACCCTTCCTTCAGTCACAGTAGCTATTCTTCCTGGCTAATTACACTTTTCTTGACCAGTCCAAGAATGCACACCTATCTGACGATTGCACCGTAAGGAGAAATTTTCTTTCATTATTAGAAATGACATCACAGTAACGAAGCTACTAGTAAGGAAGGGCGCGAACTAGCTCTTGACCCTTATTGGCTGGGAATGATTTCCTTTCCTCATTACTAAGAAAAGCTGTTGCCAAATATAATTTTGCTGCCATGATCCATTCATGTTAAAAAGTATTTTTTTCCCTTCAACTTCATCATTCATGAGCTCTAAAAAGCGTCGTTTGGCAATTGGGGACTTTTCGCGAGAACTCCTAATATAATTGAAAATGTTAATGTACCTTTGGAAAAAATCCACAAGGAGTTCACTTAAGAGAAGACGGATGATAATGGATTTAAAATTGTGCCATCCCAAAATTCTCAAGTAAGTTCCATAATTTTACCTGCAATTCATTAAAGAGACCCTGTTAATGGTCCTCAAAATGCCAAAGGAAATGTAACTTTAGGTCCTTATCAACCTGAACTTTTTGTTTTCCCGCTTGAATTTAGAAAGGAGTGGTACAATGTGTCCAGATGATTAGAATACGGTCGTTCAAGAAATAAAGTGTTTTGTTCTTGGTGCAAAGTGTTTTCCGATCTTAATAAAGGTTATGATGAATCTGCATTTACAATTAACGGGTTCAGTAACTGGTCGAAGGCAGTTCAAAAATTTAAATCTCATGAGTCTTACGATTCTCATAAGCTCAGAAAATTGTTTGGTAAATTTTACTGAAAGTTTATCATCGGCTTCCATCTGTGCTAAACTTGATAAGCAGTATTTAAAAGAAGTTGATGAAAACTGCAAATATTTGAAACAAATCTGTGAAACTGTAGCCTTTTGTGCACATCAAGGAATTGCTTTGAGAGAACACGATGAAAAAATAAGTCCTAATAATAGAGGCACGTTTTTGGACTTAATGGATATGAGAGCTAAACTCTGCCCATTAATTGAAATTTTTTTGGTAAAATAATGAGAAATCATATTCTTATGTACACAAAGATCATCAAAAATGATATTCTTAATTTATGCATATCGCAAATCTGTAATTGCATTCAAAATAAAATAAAAGAGTCGTGCTATTTTTCTATAATGGTTAATGAAACTCAAGACATTTTCAATCACGAAGAAGTGGCTGTAGTTAACCGTCACATAGATAACATCTTGGAAATCCACGAATCTTTTGCTCGATTTTACAGCACTAACAAAACTGAAAGAGAATCCTTGTATAATTTGCTGAAAGAAGTAAAATCTTCATTTGGGCTAAATCTTTAGATTTCCTAGTCCAATATTATGACGGTACAGAAAATATGACAGGACCATAAAGTGGTGTAGCCGTACGAATACTGCAGGATAATCCGATGGCAATTTACAATCATTGTTACGCACATATCTTAGATTTGTGTTTAGTTCATCAATTTCTCCAATGAGAAATGCATCCGAGCACCTTAACGCCCTGCACACTTTCATAGAAGCGTCATCAAAAAGGCAAGCCATTTTTGAAAAAATAAGCTTGTCCACGAATAGTTTTATGGAGGATCATCAACATTAAAATCACTCAGTGATACTAGATGGAGTGGTTGAGTGGAAGCCATAAAGGCACTGTTTGATAATTTTCAAGCTGTGATATTAACACTTGAAGGAGTATCTGAAAGTGATGCTCTTAACGGTGGAAAAGCCAATGACCTTTTAATATGCATGACATCGTTCGAATTTTTATTCATTCTATCTGTTTTACGCAAAGTTCTTGAACAGTGCAATAGTCTTCGAAGCACCTTCAGTCACCCGATCTCAGTTTTGATGTTGTAAAAATTTTATCTAAAGCTATAAGGTACTTCTCCCGCCTTCTTAGTATGCCTTCGTGTTGTAATGGTCAGCGAACTCGGCGCATATTCGACAGATCCGACGTTCGAGTCCCGGCGAAGGCACTGCTCATTTTCAAGACTCTTGCTTCAAAATAATCCTAATGACGCTACAAAGCCACTATCGAAACTCTTGATTCTTTACGCAGTGACGTGTTTTTTAATAGTTATGTGATAGAACTTTCTGAAAACCATTCCTATACTGGACCGAAAATGAAGAGACCAAATAAAATCCCAAGCAAATCGGGCGGCGGTGAAAAACATCCACACGTTGATGCTAAATCATATTATAGAATCACAATTCTAAATGAAATTATAGATCCAGTATCTAACGAAATTCAAACCTCATTATCTAACGAAATTCAAACAAGATTTAAAGAAATGACCTATTTGTTTTGATCGCCATTAATTCTATATTGTTTGCGTGAGCAGATGTACACCGAGATCAGCAGAATTTCTCAGCTATATAGTAATTTTTTTAACTTGCAAAAAGATGATCTGCTGTGTAAGCTACGGCTGTTTTATTCAAAGATATAATCTAGAAACATGGAAAATTTCAATTTTAAAAACAGCTTGAAATTTTTTAGGAAGAAACATCTACAAAATACATTTTCTGTAATGACATTACTGTTTAAATATTTTTTGACTGTGCCAGTGACTTCAGCCAGCTGTGAACGATCCTTTTCTTGTTTCAGAAGATTGAAAACTTATCTTCGAAGTACAAGGAAAGAGGAAAAGCGTTCATCCTTAGCTGTCTTAGCAATTGAAAGACAGACCCTCTTGATTACAATGATATTGTAACAAACTTTTTGTTTCTTCCACAATCTGGTAACAGACGCTTAAGAATCCAGTAGAAGGTAATATATACTTAATTCAACAAAAAAGTATTTGTATCTGTGCTGTAAAGCCATCATGAAATGTGCATTAGAGATAGGAAATTGTCATTCCGTCTCCCCACTTGACGTCCAACAGGGGTTGCAGTTTGGTAAATTTTTGTTTCAAAAATCACAAAAATAATTAAATAGTGTTAGCTAGCATTTCCACTTTTGAAATCTCTCTTCCCGCACAACATGCAAACACGCGGGCCCGCTTGGTAAACATTGCATTCATTCCTCATTGTGGTCAAATTCTGACTCCAAAACTAGCACCCCCAAATGAAATCACGAAATGTCGCCACTGAACCCCATATAGATATTCGCAAACCTAATTTAATTCAAAACAGTTTTCGATTACGGATGTTAGTATATAAAAAAAAGAACGCCTTAGATCGAAAAAATGCCGCATTTCGAGAAAAGGTTAAAAAAAAGGAGAGAATAACTTCACATTCACTGAGATACAAGAACTCTAAAATAAATGCTACTGAATAATTAACTAAATACATACCCTGTTCTGGATACCATGATATACGGTAAGTTTCTATCACTTATTTAACGCGATTTTGTTTTACGTGAACACTCTTAGCCAATATACAAAGCTAGTAAGTACTAGAAGAGAAGCTTAATACGAACTAACACAGTTTCTCAAATAGTTGAATATGATTACTGCAGTGCAGGCTCTTGTACTTGTCACTAGTAAAGCCAATTAACAATAAATGTTTTACCTGATATCCGTGACTTCTCCATCCTCTGTGATGCAGGTGACGTTTCTCCAGCTCAATCCAATGTGAGGGTGAAGTGCTATTTGGATCTCCTCCTCCACGAATGAAATCCGGTTTGCATTCTCGTCATCAGGCACCTGACAAGAACTCCATTCACTGATCTGCGTGGGACAGTAACAGAAGAGGACTAAGCATTATTTGACTATATATAAAGCAAAGCAAGACATGAACACTCTTGGAAAACTCAATGTGATTGGTTGAAAGATTGGGTTATTCCTTTTAGTAGGTGAAAAGTAATTAGAACTTTGAAAATTTGTATTCTAAAGTTTAAATTTTTTTCTGTGAATGTTAATGAATCATTGTACACTTCAGAAAAAAAGGGGGACAGTTCTATTTCTCCCGTTCTACTGGGCCAATTGACGAAACTCAAATTGCATTTTTCATGTCTCGAAAGCACGACTTAGGATATATATTAGATTTATATATAGCATTGTTTTAACACACGTATTTTGAGACAAAATCGGACTTTTTCTGAAATGACATGTCAGTTATTTTCCATATTTAGATTCTACGACTCAAATTATGCCTACATATCAAATTTTGTAAAATGTGATGCGAAATTTACGGAGAAATTCGGAAATTTATCTTGCCGCATTTTTTCAGCGTGCGCCAAGAATAATTCACTTGAGGAACTTCTTAATTTATAGCAACCTATTTTCCTTTCCTTTTCTTTATTGTAGACGAGCGGAGAAAAGTCATCTTTCATACTTTCAAATAATAATCAAAGTACGTAAACCACATCTGGCATTATTATCGCTTATAACAAATATGCCAAATTTCAAAACGCGCCAATACGTAAGTTCACGCTTATCTTAGGAAATTTTGAATAAAAAACATTAACTTTTTGCAGGTATGCTAAGAAATGAAATACGTTTACTTTAAGATGATGGTAAAAATTTTATAGAATATAATTCAAAATTCTTTTTGAAAAATTTATAAAAACAATTTAAAAATACAAATATTTAAAATAAATCGTAAAAGATGGGAGAATTTTATTTGCAATGAACCTAAATTTCGAAATGTGAAAGGAAGAATAAAGTAAGCTTAAAAAAAGAGATACTAAAAAATATTCTTACGGATTTCGTATTTATTTGGAATTGTAATTAAAACTGTTTTATTTTCTCGTGCAACGTTGACGATTTTTGAAGAAAAAGCTACGTCAGAAAAGTAAAAATAAAAGCGCGCGTGCGTTTAATATGTAATAAATAAATATCTCGTAACTGCTGTTGACACCCAGAAAAGTTGAGAAAATAGGTTTTACGAGAATGTTCTAGTGAATAATTAAAAAGCTTATAAAAGCCGAATTAAAACACCTCAGCTCAGTTCTAGCTGTTTTAAGCGAACTGTTGTTTACTTAATGCTGTGATTGATTGTAGCGAAATCGCTGTAAGATAGAATTAGTATTTCTGTTTTTGAATTGAGTTTTGTATAACGTTTGAGATTTTGTGATATTGTACGAATATCTCTGAGGAAATATTTCAGCATTTTGATTTGTTTCTTCCGAAAAGAATAAGTTTTATTAACTTTTTAACGACTTTTGCATTCAATCCATTACGAACCCGTACGCACGGAACAATATATACAAAATTGAATTAAAATTGAGGAGCTAAAATTTTGAGAGCTTTTTTTTTAAATCTACTCGTGAGATTTTTACAAAATAATTTATTTATTATGGCAGTTTGCCATAATTTGAGTCGTAGTATTGGAATTTAGAAACAATTTGGCATCTCATTTCAGAAAAAGTTGGATTTCGTGTCAAAACACCAGTTTTAGAACAATGATATGTACACTCTCTTAGACAAAAAAAAAAAAAAAGATGCACCAAGAAGGAGTTATCCGAAAGGGACGAAAATCGATAGAAGTGATGAACATGTACAGAAAAATAAATGATTACAGTTTGAGCAAAATTGGATGATTTATTGAAGTGATAGAGTTTCACAATGTGAAAAAATCAGGAACGCGTTTGTCCACTTCTGGCCCTTATGCAAGCAGTTATTCAGCTTGGCATTAATTGATAGAGGTTGCGGATGTCCTCCTTAGAGATATCGGGCTAAATTCTGTCTTACTGGCGCGTTACATCATAAACATCCCGAGCTGGTTGGAGGACCCTGCCCATAATGATCCAAACGTCCTCAATAGGAGAGAGATCCGGCGACCTTGCTGGCCAAGCTAATGTTCGGCAAGCAGTAGAAACATGGGCAGTGTGGGAGCGGGCATTATCTTGCTGAAATGTAAGCCCAGGGTGGCGTGACATGAAGGGCAACACAACGGGCGTTAGAACTTCGTCGACGCACCGCTGTGCTGTAAGGTTGCGACGGATGACAACCAAAGGTGTCCTACTATGAAACGAAATGGCACCCCAGACCATCATTCCTGGTTGTCGGCCTGTCTGCCGGAAGACAGGTTGGTATCACACCGCTGACCGGGCTCGCCTTCGCTGGTTATCGGGGCTCAGTTCAAAGCGGGACTCATCACTGAAGACCATTCTACTCCAGTCAATGACATTACAGTGCGAATGAGCCCGACACCACTGCAAACGAGCTTGACGTTGTACAGAAGTTAATGGTAGTCGGCGCAAGGGGAGCCGTAACCTCAGCCCCCTTTCTGTGAGCCGTCTATGAATCATCCTTGCGGTCACCGAAGCACTAGTTGCACGTACAATCGATGATAATGATGTATATGGGGCTGTGAGGGCTGCTCTGACGATTGCTCAGTCTTCACGTTCTGTCGTTTCTCTAGGCCTACCGCTCCCTTCTTGACGCTGTGTGCGGCCATGGTTCACCCATTCCTGCCAACATCGTCTAATAGTGGCATCGCTCCTGCTCAAATGTCGAGCTATTCGGCGATAAGACCAACCGGCTTCTTTGAGCCCAAGTACACGACCTCTCTCAAATTCTGACGTCTGCGCATACTGTTCGTGCACCTGTATGCGAGGCATATTTACTGTCTACCAGAGTACAGGGAATGAAATTCGTGAAGAATTTATGACCTGGAATCGTAATTTCTCCTCTTAAATATCCTGCCAGTTGCGCAGATCAAATGCGCTGTAGCGACAACCGCTCATTCATTGGCAGCCAAAATGTAAAATTTTGCGTCTTCCGTCGAAACCTGTATGCATATCAATTTGTGTCCAATTTGCTTTATATCTTCTCGGTGCGTCTTTTTTTTTTTGTTTAAGAGTGTATAAATCTAACACATATCCTTGTAAGGTTTTAGTTTAAACTAACAAAGTTTTATGTTAATTTCTCTTCCCTGTGAACTCTTATTTCAACTTCCCTTTAGAATGAGCGCGTGTTTCAGCTTTATGCTAATTTGAAGTGGAGCCAAGTTTTGTATTTAAAGGTTAGCGAGGAACTTCTCAGTGTGAGAGAGCTTTTAGTCTCAGATCACTTTGGCTCTGTTCGACGTCCACCTGACTAGCTAATATTTAAATTCTAAGCCTTAGCGCTGTTACTCTAATATTTATTGAAGTAATCTAAATGTGTTAGTATTAGCCAAATCTTGCTACGCACCATTGATAGTTTAGAATAGAGGCCAACATCGCGTTTAAAGCTCTGAGAGCAACGACTACTTAATTTCTACTCACTTTATTTTGAATTATTTGATTGTTCAGTTTAGACCCAAGTGCGGTCATTATTTTCTGTTATCCCTTACAAGTGGGAAGTGGCTGTAAATAGTGGTTTAATAAAAGGGGGTTTTAAATCCTTCTTACGTGCAGTTATTCTACCACATACCAGAACATAGCTGCATTCAGCTCCCTGTTCGAGATCAGGACTTTGACACGGTTACGGCAATGTTCGCCAAAAGTATGCACAGAAGTCCTGATATCCTAAGTCGCGCTTTCGAGACACGAAAAACGTAAGTTGAATTTCGTCAATAGAGCCAGGAGAACGGGGGATATAGAACTGTCTTCCCCCCGCAGTGTACCATGTGTTTAAAACCATTTCCATGCATTGGTCTCCGTTTTAAAATTTTCTTCACTGTAGAAATCATACAAACGAAACCTGTGCTTAAATAATATGCCTATAACTAAAGTCTATATGGAGACTATCAAGTTTACAGACAACGAAAATGTAAAAACCGTAAGTTGTACTCTTATTCTCTCCCATTTAAAGCGAGAATAGGGAGAAGCGCAAGGTCTGTTCGACCTAATCTAAGCGCAAAGAAATGTTTTAGCTCATTTCGCTTGCATATTTTAGTTTGGGCACCACTGCAGACTTTATTGAAATTTCATAAGCAGGAAACGAGCAAAATTAATTATGTTACCGCCCGAATTTGAATCAAGGCTTTTCCAGTTGTTTAACTGAAACTGCTCATCACTTACACCCTGAGAGCAAGCACGGCAGAGGTGTTAAATTTACACGTTAACCTACATAGTAAATTGTAAATAAAATGATTCAATAATCATCAGCAGTGCTATTTTGAGCATGGATGTTTTTCAAGAGGTTCTATTTATGTTCACGTTTTATTCTACAATTTTATGAAATTCCTCTGTAGTAGGGCTTATTCATTCGTTTCGAGTCAATGAGATAATTAATAATTATCGAGTCAGATAAATAATAAAACAACCGAGTACTCGATAAATAAGATCCCGGCTACTGACTAGAAAATATACTCTAATCAAGAATATTTTATATTAGCCTACACTTTTTTCCCACATATATTGAGAGAGAGGAATAAGGGCAATCCTTTGTTAGCCAATCAAATTTAATCAGCAAATAGGTTAACCATTCCATGTGATTATCAACATAGCTATGTCAAACAAAACAATTTACTGCATTAGATTATTTTAATTGCGTAAACACATCATGAGTAAATTAAGGGAATAGTAACTGAAAAAAGCATTTATTGAACACGTCAAGAATTTTTACCAACTTCTGGGGTAAGAGTTACAGTGATTCGAAAATGTATCAATTTTAAAGAAACCTGTAATGAGCAGATACCAGTTATTCGATTCTTAATTTAAGCATCGAATGCTATATCTCTGCAGCATAGTAAAAAAATTCCGCATAACGAACATTGAATAAAAGATTTATAAAATGCTATAACCATAAACGCAAAACTGCAGTTTTATGGAAGTAATGTGATACGTGACGGAAGGTTACGCTTTAAAGAGTACTTAATTTTTATCTCAGATTCATGTAAAATATTTTCTCCTCTGCATCATTGCTCCAGTTTCGTTTCAAGATCTATCGCGAATGCGTGAAAATCATAAATAATAAATGTAGAACATAATAATAATGCCATATCACCTAATAACATATAATAAATGACATAATAAAGAACGATAAAGGATTATGATGCAATATATACTTCACACAAATATTACAGAATTAATTGATAAATCGCACTCAGCAAGACATTCTCATCATTAAAAAGCATTTCAGTGTAAGCTGTGTTAAACATTTACAGAGAAAATTTCTCTCTCTTAAATATAAAAGTCAAGAATCCTAGTACTTTAGTCTTAATCTAAATATATGATGCAGCAATGAAAAATCACTGCTGTTTTACTGCTTAATTCCAATACAATTTGAGAGACAAAAACAATAAAAAGAAAATTAAGAAAATGGTTGTATTGATGGCATGATACATTTAGTACCTTTTTTGAGTATACGTAAATTTCCAATAAAATCTTGACTCAAATCTCTTTAAATGCAAATATAGCAAGTTTCCATTGAAGTGTTCGTATTAACATTTGTATCTTAAATATGTTTATTAATTTTCCCTTACGAATTATTTAAAAAAATATGTATTTTATTGTACGTTTTAACAGGTTACCATAAAATAAAGTAAAAAGTCTCAAACTCACCTTCCCACGAGTTCCAAATGATTTTTGTTTTCTGAATCTAATGATGAATTTAGAAAGCTTGAGTAATGGTAATGTTCACTACAAATATTTAATTACGATCTGAGAAATGTTTGTCCTTTTTAAATTTGTTTTTCTTGGGAAGTTAGCTGAGATGATAGGTTAAGCAACCATTTAACAGGATGTCTAAGGGTAGGAAAATCCTTAGCAGAGGGAAACATTTAATAAACGCTTTTTGCTTCCTTGCATGAAGTAAAGGAAGTATTGTAATCACGAAAAATTCCGGGTACCATATTCCAACGAAAATATCCATTTTGACCTCTATCGAATGCAATTTAACGATGTTTTTGCGTGACATCTGTACGTAAGGACAGAATAAAGGACCCTTTTTCCCAAAACGAACTATAAAATTGATTTAAAATGGATTGAGAGTAGAGTTTTTTCGTAGCGTCTGTACGTACGTACGTACGTATGTATGTATGTATCTCGCATAATTCAAAAACGAGTAGCCTCAGAACGTTGAAATGCTATAATATAAAGTTGAGCACCTCCATTTTTGGTTGCAATCGGTTGCACCAAAAGTAATATATATATATACCCATTTTGTTACTCGGCTCGGTGAGCTAAGTTTTTCTCATTTTATATGTTGGTAAAGTGCGTTTTTTTTTGTTTGTTTTAAAATTGATTGACTTGTGTTATTCTTATTTTCCGGTTAAGGTTTTTATGCCTTTAGTTAACCTACAAGCAATAATTATAGAATTATCAACAATTTAATAGTTGTTTAGGTGCGGCGAAGACTAATTTTTGTTTACCATAGCAGCCATATTTGTTTACATTCGAAACTTAGCAGAACAGTGGATTTGTTGCCAATCTGGGGAAACGAAGCTTCGCAACAACAAAGATAATGCCTTCTTTTATTATTGCGAATTAAATCATGATTAATCCATTCCGGTTATTAAATAAAAGTTATTAAATTATAGCATACACTGACTCATTATAGCGTCCACAACAAGTTAAGTCAGTTTCTACGCCTTCAGTGTCTCTTTGTCGAGTCAGATAATTTCAAGCAAAAAGGGCGCATTGAATGAGGAAGCTCGCTGAATGAAAGGTTTTGGTTTAGGTTAGAGTACTTTTAAAATTTTGAATTCAGGTTCTGAATCGGCTTAACGTTACGAAAGCCATATAAGGTGGACTGATCTGGAAATGAGGCAGTCCAAAAATGTTATTATTATTTTTTTGTTAGAATAAAAAGGAAATACCCAACTTAAAATACGAGGAATTAAGAGGCTATACTTAAGTTAAATCAAAAAGCTGATTTACAGACATAATTTTTATATAACATATATATATAATTACCACGTGTAATTTCCAAACTCGGAGATTTTCAGCTATAGTGGGCTATACGCAGTTAATTAAATTTTATTTTTTAGAAATCTAGGAGGTCTACAAGTGGAGGTGTCGAACACCGCACGAAAAAACACTGGACTGATAAATTCGAAATTATTATTCCATACTTTATAATTCCATATTCTAAAAAACTAAGGCAAAACAAACTGCTAGCCTAGCTCATAAAAAAATAATTGCTTTCTAAATGCTTTTTTTCTAAATGGCATATATTTCTAGGAAAAAAAACGAAGAAATGCGATTAGTTTTTAAACCATTTAATCATTAAAAAAAACTTAGTTACACTGCCAAAAGCCCACCACAAAGAAAAAAAAGAAGATAGGTAGAACGTTGATTTGGAGTAATATCTTTGCTACTGGTAATTAGATAGAATCCTTCTTCTAATTAACTCGGTAATCAGCTACCAACGAATGGTTTCGCACGTTTTTTGAAGCGTTTTTCTCCTTCTTTTGTTCTTAGCGTATGCTGAAATTCCCATCAGTTTTATTAATGGAAAAGAAATTTAATTAAATGGCTGTCTGGTAGCGATAAAAAAGGCGCAATAAATAAAAGAAGAGAAGGAAGAAAGCCTACAAAGCCTTGCCATTCATACACCTGAACGTGCTGGATACAGGGACTTAACTGGCGTGATAGGTTCTGAGATCACTTTGAAACATTCAGGTAAGAAACAGAATGAAAAAAATTAAAAAGGGTTGGAAAGTAATCTGAAACTTCTTGCAAAGGAATATTTTCATGAAATATGGCGTTAAATCAATGACACATTTAAGTTTTTTGATAAAGCATGTCAATATCTGAGCTCATTGTATAAGAGAAGCACATCTGAAAACATGTACAAGTCTCACCAGAAACAAAAGAATAACAGTAAGGAAACAATGCATTAAAGCACAAAAGATTGACTTAAATTTGTTTGTAAACTTGCAAAGAAAGCACTTCTAGACCTAAAAAGGAGGCCGTCAGAATATGGGTGAAAATACCTCATTTATCGTATAAATTGCAATAAAATATTCCTTATCAGGGTAACGAAATGAATTATTTTTTATTAAATAATAATAACGCAAGGGCTAAATAATGAAACTGAAACACTTAGTGAACATAGAACTACAATTATGAAACCCCGGAATAATTTCAAATTTAGCAACAGCAAAACAGCGTAAAAATTGAATTTTAAGCGAAATCAGAGGCATCGCTTTAAAAATCGAGAGTTATAGGACATAAATGGGAAATATATAGGACTTCAGAAGAGAACAAATTATTGATGCTCGTTTGGCTCGTATACCTATTATCATGAAAGCAGATACTTTTAACGCATCGAAGGCTAAAATATCCGCGCTCATGTCCGTGTTCCTAGGAAATAGAATGGAATTTTCAGTTGAATTGCCGATGTCACTGGATCTGAAAATGATGTTAAAATACTAAAATGAAAAATAGTCCAAAACATTAAAAACAGCTGTTCAAAATTACGACAGGACTTGATATTTTGATGAACTTACAAATTTCTACAAAATTTGCTTATCGGGAGCTTTACTAGGCTAATATTTACGGCCCATCAATACGAAAGCCATTGATAAACAGCGACCATGTTTGAGTTGTGTCATAAGCACGAGGCGTAGACACGTCACAATGTAAAATTGCACTATTAAGCCATGAACCTAACTTCAAGATCTTAAACAATTCCAAGAAAGTTTATGCATACAGATCTCCTTCAGGAATACATCATTCCGACTGTCTCGTATCCAGAAGCACTGGATATTGAGTAGTGACAGCTTATCGCTTATCTTACTACCACAATCTGTCCATGAATTGAACGTACTCGGGTTTTCAAACTTTGTAATCCTAAAGAAAGTGCTGTGTATCAGAATGACAAGGCATCAGTTTACATCGCGAAACTAGTCGCAGGGTGTTTCGAAAGAATGTGAAAGTAAGCTTGAGCATCTTGCACATAATTCAGCACCACTGAGCCTCTTTGAACTATGCTAGAAGACACAAACTTGAAAAACGTTTCTTCCTGCCCAGCATAGATAGTCTATAGTCACTACTTTGCAACAGAAATAGTTAAAAACACTTTTAAGGGTAGAACAAAGTTTTTATCAGCTGTTTTTAGGAAGAATCGCTGCAATATAGGCATCAGAAAGACATGGTCTAGAGTATTGATAAAGTATTACACATTACATGCATGAGCTTCAGTTTCATCGTCCAAACTCTATAGTTTGATACATTTCTATTTCACACTTACTGACATATATACCATCAATAAAATTAAATAATTATATTTGTGATTTAACTTGATGCTCAATCTAGCTGCAAAATTTTGTATTTCGAGAGAACTCATTCATCATCATTTGAAAACACCATCTATTAATGTTGGGCATAATTTCATCGGAACAGAAAACATTACCCTTTCTAGATATTAACAAAGTTATTATTTACACTTAAATATCAAACTTTAATTTATTATAATTTACAACTAGAAAACTTATCTATAGAAAATGCTTTAAATACCTATTTATTTATTTTTTTCTCCTTTCGAATAGATAATTCCATTTAATAATACGACTGTCTCCCTATTATTATATTTCCTTAAACATGGATCCCTTTGCAACATTCACGTGGTCCAGTCCAATGGTAGCCCTTAAGAGACAGTATGTTTCAAAAAGTTCATACCAATTCTACTGCTTGAGATTAGCTGATTTCCAACGTTTCCTCAAATTAAAGTTTCTACAGGTTGCAATGACTATAAAGCTCTAAATGTCTTCACTTTTCAATTATTTTTTTCTCACTACTAAAGAAACATACCAGCACAACTTCTTAAACTTGTTGAAGAATTTTTGCTCTTACAAAGTTTAAATAAATAAAATGGGAATTGTGTTTGGATTATAAATCCTATAAAGCAATATTGGCCCTTTAAATAACAATAAATCAATACTCACCTCTTAAAGCATAAAAGATCAAAATAACAAATAATAAACCTTTTCGTGAGCTCGTTTATAATTTTGCACAGTATTTCTAGTTGCAAGTTATCCGTATTTTCCGTACCAAAGAGTTGGATTATAAATTCATAACCCCAAACAAGTGTACCACTAAAACAATATTGCTAATATTAATTGAAAATTGGTTTTAAAATAATTTCTTACCTTAAGCAAGTATCTCCTATTTGCATCATCAGAATTTTTGCACAATCCGGGTAGAAGTTCGGGACTACATACTGGTCGATGATCGATACTGGGACAAAGCATACCATCCCTATCCGGCGCGATAACTACATCCGTAACCTATGTAAGAAAAACAAATTCAGATATGCCTTGATAAAAGTTCATATTTCTTCTATTTTATGATTTAATGTTCGCTTTAGAGTAGGACGACTATTCGTGGGGAACTGTGTACCGATGCTATAACAAAAAGTTAGCAATTGGTGATTAACTACTTAGTGTACCAGAGATGTATAGGTTTAAAAATTATACACTGGTGAATAATTGCTAAGGACGGATCACAAACTTATATAGCGCGTAAAAAAGTAAGCGTAGTTGGATTTCAAGTCCAATAAAATAATGCCAGAATGCTAGAACATAAGAATAAATATAATTTATTGTGTTCTGAAATCCAGAAGGCTTTAGAAAGTATTCAAGGTACAAATTGGTCATTTTGTGCTGAATACGTAAAAGTGAAAAAAATGCAATTACCGTCCGCAGGCATTCTGAGCTAAGATGTCAGTTACGGGATATGGCCAGCATAGTGGACGATGCAAGATTCCACACGCCGTGCTAAGTTTAGTACAACATTATGCAGCAGCTGTTGAGGTAATGTATCTCATTCCTCTGTCAGTGCACAGATGAGAATGTCATTGTTTATTGGAGGGCATTGTCCACCAGCAAGACGCTTCACCAAAACACCCTAAATATTTTCAACGGGATTTAGATTTGGAGAACGTGCTGGTTGTACAAAGCGTTGAATCCTCGCTCCATAGAGACAACGACTGTTCGATGACATCTTGCGTTGTCTTGCATGAAAACAAATTTATCACCATCAGCACCACAAAACATGCGAAGATGAGGCACAAGAACAAAAATAATTATCGTTCGTTGGTCAGGCATAATTCCAGCTCGAAGTCCCAGCTGGATAGTCCTAGCTGGATCAACGGCTACGAACGGCTGTTGATCATGATCCCAGTCCATGTCATGATATTACATATAGGATATAGGTCCTTTCCTGTATGTTTGCTGTAATATATGAAGTACCCCTCTCATACCACATCGGCTGTCGTCCATAGTCAGAGAGAGCCCGAACATACTTTTATTTGAGAACAGTACACAAGCCAGTCGTCTTCCCCCCATTGCATGCTGACGACACCATTGCAAACGGGCGGAATGGTGACATTTGGACAATGGAATGCACACATCAGGACGGCTGGCGTATAGTCCTCCTTGATGAGAAAGTCTGGCTACAGGTTTTCGAGAGATTCGCTTGCCAGTAGCAACAGGTAACTGATTTGCTACCTCAGTGGCCGGCCGTGCTGCGCCGATTCCTTTTTACTAATAGCATCATTTACCTTACTGCGAACACGACCTCCCCAATGACATTTGCTATACATTCCATTTGTTTGAAATGATTTCTAAAACTTTGAAACGACACAGTGGCTGATGTCAAACTCTCTAGAACTATCTGTTATATTTCGACCTTCTTCAATCTTGCCAGTAATACGGTCACGCATAAAATCATCTAAGTGATGTCCAAAAGACATACCGAAAATTGCAAATTCGTCAACTGATTTGTTCCTTTTAAATTTTGCTTTTAAAAAACTACAATCAATAAGCGTCAAATCCTCTATAACTCTTATCAGCGCTATCACGTAACTAACAACTTCGGCAGTCTAAAATTTGCATTTGTAATCCCGCATTTATAAGAATTTCCACATTTTCCTGCCTTCCATTTCCTGGTTGCTATCTTTGCTATAATCTAGCAAAATACACATTTACGCTTACTTTTGTAGTTATCATTTAATGCGTATTATATATTTAAAACATAATTTTAAAGGCAAATATTCATTTTGCTTCATAAACTTAATATAAAAAATTAAAGGAAACAAATTCTTTTTTTTAATACATGACATAGATTAGATTTTCTTGCATTAAGTGCTAATCCAAAGTGCAGTTCTGCAAATCTTGTAATGTAGGAATTGCAGCCAATGTAATCAACAGACATTTAGCGCTTTCTGTTAAGGAAAATGTAAGTAGTTTATATTACTTATACTTTCCTTAACGACATAAGACACATACACACAGTTGGAAAGTGAGATTTCAGTGAAATCGGTCTATTATAAATAATGATTTTAAGTTTCCTGCATGAAAAGCCCTTTTTATAAATTTGTGTCTTTTCCGCGTGTTACTAAATAGCTCTTTTTATTTCACCTACGGCGACAAAACGTATGCTGAACGAAAACAAATTGCATTTAGAAATAAAAGATCAGACGTCTGTTTCTTCGAAGGGTCTTCAAGGTCAACTTGTTTAGAATAAATGCTAAATAAATGAATTATCTTACAAATTACTAATACTATCTTACAAATACTATCTTAAAACAATACTATCTTAAAATATTATCATACAAATTTCACATGCATTACACATTATTTCATTTACACACCCTGTCCACAAAAGGTTTTACTCGGTCTTTGTTTCAGCAACCCTTGGTCAAAACATATCTTTCCAAAAACAAAATGTTTTAAATGTCGCAGATATTTATGGTTTTGGAATTTTTAAATTAAAAAAAAATTAATGTCATGAAAACTATAAATGTAGCTACTTAAATGTCTCCTAGGCTTCTATATTTGTATTTCGAAAAACTCTATACTACTTACGAAAAATAAAATACTTGTACGTCAAAATAAAATAATGTGATAATCGTTCGTGTAAAATAAAACCGTAATATGATACCCTTATGTGTAAAATTAGAAAGTGTAGTACTCGTACGTCAAAAATTGAGAGATATTTCATTTAAAAGTTGGACTTAAAATAATAATAATACATCAATCATACTTTTGACTACAGAAACAGTACACATCATCTTTGGCATACGTCATATTTGGAAACATTTTTGTAATCGGAAATATACATTTAAAACCATTGGTTGTGAAAATGAAGGCCGGATAAGGTTCTTTGTGGACACATGCATAATCTGAAGCATTATTTTATTTACTAATACTGTAGTGTTTTGAAGTTAAATTTTTAAAAGTAAACTTTTATTTTCTAGTAATGTATAAGAGTGTATAAAAATTTGAACTCTTTTGGAAATCTCATTCTTTTAGAACATAAAATCTATTAATTAGGATAAAAGAGATATATTAAATTATTTAAATTACTGCTCTGTAGATGAATGAAAGATCATTTCCTAATTTATATCACGAACAATAATAAAAAGCGGGACTTTTTGTATAGAAGAAATAGTCAAGAGAATCAGTTGTAATTTAAAAAATAATTACGTTTTATCTGTGAATCTCGGCAGCCGCATATCTGCTTTGGGGGCATTTGTTGACTTCTCTTCAGCATATGATAAGGTCTAGCGACCTAAATTAATTTATATGTTGATTTCCACGGGAATTAGTGGCAATATGTTGCGCTGGCTACGTGATTTCCTTGCTCAGCGGTTTTGTTCAGTGAAATTTGGAAACTTTGTATCCAAATTCAAACAAATGCAATCTGCAATTCCTCAAGGTGCTGTTTTGAACGCTATACTGTTTAATAATTATTAACGATCTGACCAATTCACTGGAAAACATTTCCGGGATAAAGACTGCTCTGTTTGCTGATGACCCGGCAATGTGGGTGAGCGAGCCAAAGTACACCCAGGATAGGCTTAAGGCTACACTTAATATAGCCCTTCAGCAGCTCAGTTTTTGGTGTTCTGACAATGCCATGTCCGTCAACAAATCAAAAACCGCCTGCCATTTTTTCTCCCTCAATAGGCGCCCTGCTGTACCTAACCTTAAATTCCAGGGTCCGGCAGTTCAAACAGCAGAAAGCCCGAAGTATTTAGAATGCATTCTTGATTCACATTTGAGTTGGAACGGACATGTTGATTACGTATGTAGAAAAATTGCTAAAAGACTTCCTGTTCTTAAGAAGTTGGCTGGTTTCAAATGGGGTTGCAGCCCAGACACTTTGGATACCACCTTGCAGCTTTTCTTTCAGCTAATCTTCAGTTATTATAACGAAGTTCTGGTCTCTTGCTATTAGTACTACTCAGAAACTTGAAACCGTCTCAAATCAAGCTCTCCGTATTATTTCGGGCGTTGTAAGAACAACTCCTATTCTAGCAACGCAGTGTTTAACTCATAACCCTCCAATAAAAAACATAGTTGAAAGAGATACAGTCCTTCTTTATGAAAAGCTGATTCGCCTGTCCAACAATACTTTTTGGAGGGGATTACGACACCAATGCAGAGAGTAATATTAAAACTCAAAAAGGGTATATACAATATGCTTATTCTGCAGCCACTGACATGAATGTCCACCTCAATCCTCAACTTCTCTGTGGACCTGTTTGTCCTGTTTGATATGAAGAGATCTCGGTGTGCCTGAAGCTGGATATGCACGTTAATAAGAGTCATACGAGCGAACAGCAGATTTGTGTCATTGCTCTATCTACCATTGAAAACAAATACCCTAGAGACATATGGTTATATGCCTACACAGATGGATCAATGTTTAAGGATAAAGCCGGAGCGGGAGCTGGTGTGTCTCGTGATCTTTTTCCATGCTATGCACCAACAGGTGCTCATTGCACCTCTTACGATGGCGAAATTGAGGCTATTTACATCCGATTAAAGCAACTGGCGATCCGCCCCCTCGTCATTCTGCAGAGCGGTTATTTTGTCAGACTCCCTGTCTACTCTTCAATCTCTTAGAAATAGACAATGCACAGATAATACCGTATACTGGAGATCAGAGAACTCTCAACGTTTTTCAAGTGGATCCCTGCTCAGGGTGGGATTCCTGGAAACGACGCTGCCGACTGCTTGGGCCAAAAAGGGTGCAAGGATCCTCCATAGCCTTTGAAAAGCCTTTCATTTCGTTCAGTAAAACTCCTGATAAAAAGAAACTATGCCTCTAGGATAAAGCAGAAAACACTATGTGTAAGCCATGGAAGCAGTTTTCCGCCTTACTACAGGCCATAACTGTTTGCCCGCATACTTGTGTTGTCTCGGGCTTTGTGACTCTCCCTTTTGTCCTCTGTGAGGACAACATAAAATATTTGATGCTACTCATCTCTTCACTTGTGTTTTTAGACTGAAAAATTCAGAAATATTGGAAGGTTAGAGATCTAATTGCGCCATAGCTTATGTTTTGTTCATTTGTAATAAATAAATAAATCTGTGAATAAATGAAAGTATTGTGAAATGCATGCAAATTTAATCGAAATTTGACTAAGCGAGCGAGACCAGCTAACAATACTTGCAGATCTGTGCAAGAGAGGCTTCTATTGTTCAATATAAAGCCGAAACAGAGCTGACTCCAAGCATAGGGCACCAGCTAAGTTGTTATTATAAGGCGACAATCGCAACTAAAAAGATTTATTTTGCGTTCAATTATTAGAGCGTACAATTTATAATGGGAGCATCTGCACTGATGGCCTAGGTCATCGAAAACGCAGGAGCCGGGTCTGGTTACGAAATAATATCATGTTGACACTTACTTCTTCCATCCACTGTCCGTTCGATTTACATCCAGGTGGAATACAGGATACATTTCTTTTTCTCACGATGCAGTATTGAGGACAATCCAGTGAGCAGGGCATCTGGGAATCAGGTCTGTCCCAGAAGTATTCACACGCTTCAGACGCCACAATGCGTTGCGTTCTTTTAAAGATACAATTGACAGTTCGACGAGTTACACCGGCAATGGAAGTTTGCTTGCAAGGAGTAGAAGGAGGTGTTCTTTTGACAGGAATGCACGGAGACCACTCGCCCATCGTCCATCTAGAAATACCAATTTTCAAGAAGTTATATGTTGAACATAGCATAGAATTTGACGAAATCGAATCAGACGGAGAGTTAAGTTACATACCTTAAATCATGTTTGTGCTTTTCACAAACTCTAAAACAGGATTTGACTGTTGGTGGTTTTTTTAATGAAACGCAATTAGAAGCAGGGTATATGAGTCCTGTAGTATCTTGGCACCATACCTTTCGAGTCCGCACTCCCATTCCACATCTTTTCGTATTAACGCATGCACTCCATGAACCTAAAAGCAAAACAAGGAAACGTCAATTGATCTTACGCTAAACTGATAAAGAGTTACATTTTTTAATTCAGACTCACACAATTAAGATAATATGTACTATTAGAATTAAATAACCTGATTCAATCCCTATTACCAAGATCCCCTATGTACTGTAAAACTTAAATTAACCAAACTTCTGTAAATCTACATTTTGGTAAGTAAAACTGAATGCTAATAAAACCTATTCAAAAGTCGAATTTTTGAATATTTGAAACTTTTCCTGCATATCAAAGTTTTACATTATGTGAGAAGCAAGTATTTGATAATTTGTTATATCTGCACTTAAATTAGCTAAAATAGTACATTTACAAATCTTCACACCAGTAAACACGAACAAACGCTAGAAAATATTTTTCTCAGAAAGTATTAAACCACTAGTTTCCAGGCCTAGTTTGTAAATTAGCGTGACGGTGTAAATTGACTGCATTTCCAGATTGAAAGGTAAATGACACAAATCTTCACCTTATGAGGTATTTATTTCTCTTGGCTTCATAGCGTGCCTTTCGGATGCAATGGCCAGCACACTCGGCGCGTATTGAGAGGTCCGAGGTTTTACTCTTCCTTCAAGGTACGAGTCCCAGCGACAGCATTGCTCATTTTTCATGTCTCCTGCTTCGAAATAACATAATGTCTTTACAGTGGCGCCCGAACTAAAAAAGGTGGTGAATGATGATTCTCCGCCACCAGGATTTGGCGATTGGTCCCTAATTCCCAGTCGCTCTTTAAAGGGGGAAGTGTATATGTTATTTGTGCCGCCTTTTTTGCATGCCTACGTGGTGTAATGGCCAGCACACTCGGCGCGTATTCGAGAGGTTCGAATCCCGGTGACAGCAGTGCTCATTTTTCCCGTCTTGAGCAGCGAAATAAACTAATGTCTCTACGGTGGCGCCCGCACTAAAAAAGGTGGTGGATGATGATTCTCCACCACCAGGATTTGGCGACTGGGTTCCCTAGTCCCCAGTCGCTCTTTAAAGGGGTAAGTATATAAGCTATCTGTGCCGTCTTCTTAGCATACCTACGTGATGTATTGGCCAGCATACTCGGCGCCTATCGAGAGGTCCGAGGTTCGAGTCCCTTCGTGGGCATTGCTCATTTTTCGTGTCTCCTGCTTCGAATTAACCTAATGTCTCTAGAAAATTAAGCCAAAAAAATATGAGAAATTACAATGCTCTGGGAGTTGAAAGTATTCATAAGGAAATATCTCAATGGCTTCAAAGATAATTTTACTAATTATTACTTGTATATCGATAATTGTTACAAAGAATGTAACTGAAACTCAATTTCTCAAGAGCTAATACCCAAGTTTTCTTATTATATGTGAATAATTAAGATACATAGATCTCTTGTGTTTCACCATAATTCAAATACCCTAAACATAATATTAAAAAATTTCCCTCCAGGCATAAGTCAAGACATTCCTCCGTCCAAAAGATCACACAGTTGCATTATACTACTTCCTTCCGCGGCATAAGTTAGAAACAGAATGAATTTTACCTAACTACGAAATAGATTTCCTGTTAAAAATAGAGCACAGTTTCGCTAAAGGCACTTTCTAAGGTATAAATTTATTAATCCATTATCTTATTATTTTTTCTGTCATGTTCCTTTTACTTTCGACACTTGCCACCAGAATACGATTTAGGTACATGTATATATTTAATAAAAAAAGAATTTTTGAAAGAGCTTTGGAAGCGATGCTGATCTTCGTAATATTTCCTGGGAATTACTTCCAATTGGTGTTATCTTTTTCTTGCCGAAGTTGCTTGCCCACTTAAAGTCTGAGGAAAAGTCCGTTAAATTACCTAAATTTTACTTTAAATTTGATATTAGCTGAAATTCCGAGCAGAAATTGTTCTGTAAGCATAAGCCAAGCACTTGTTACGTTTGCAGTTTTAATAAAAATGTTTATTTAAACCTTCTCCTGACTTGCAGTTGACTTACTACATGAGCGATAAGTCGCCTGACAGCCTAACAAGAAACCAAGTTTAATTTAGTGAACGAGTGGTTTCCTGTAACTCTTTTATATGAATTCTTATGCAACATACAGCATCCTTTGGCATTAGAGTTCATTCTGTATACATAGTCAACAGAGAAGTATTTTGAAGTTTCACATTAAGGAATTAGAAAGGAATAAAGCTATAAATTAACCTTGTCTGTTCACCAAAAATTTAACTCTTCTTCAGACCGGAATTTTTAAAAAGGCTTCTCAGAAGAAAAAAAAGGTATTTCCTTGCACCTTTTAATATTGACAAAATCCTTCTTACGGAATGATTTTAACTTTAATTCCTAATATCCTCTAGTCTTAAAACCCTCTAATCGGCAAGGCGGTATATGTACGGCCTAGAATATTTTTTGTGATATCTGTAAGAACGTACACTCACGTTTGTGAAAATTGCAACACCATGAAGGACTTACGCGAGTGAGCTGAAATTTTCAGGAAATGCAAAGTAGCGCATGATATGCAAATGATTAGAATTGCAAATCCGTAGCGCATGCGTATGCTGAGCAGCGCCCTCTGAACGGCTGATGGATCCGAATAAATAGACGGCTGTAGCGAGGCGTGTATGGTTATCGGTGGTTATCTGCTAGTGGTAAACGTTAACTCAATCTGTACTTATGCCTCGTCGACGAAAGAGAGCGAGATTTGAACAACTTACAGAGTTTGAACGAGGGAGAATCATCGGCCTTCGTGAAGCTGGATTGTCGTATCGTGCAGTAGCCTCTCGTGTGCAGCGTAACAGCAGCACAGTGATGCGCGTTTGGAAGCAGTGGACGGACGAGTGTCGGACAACTCGGAAATCCGGGAGTGGACCCCGAAATGTGACGTCAGCTCGCGATGATAGACACCTGGTCCGCATGGCGCGGACGGACCGTACAGCTTCCTCTAGACAATTGGCAGCACTGTGGTCAATAGCTACAGGTGTTTCATTGTGTGCTTCATCAATTCGTAGACGTCTGCTGCAGTGTGGACTGCGCGCACGGACTCCTTTATACAGGATCCCCCTAACGCACGACCATCGCCGCCTGCGGCTACAATGGGCCAATCAGCATAGAGACTGGCGTGCTGATTGGCAGCATGTCGTGTTTTCTGACGAATCCCGCTTTAATTTGTGGTACCATGATGGCCGCATTCGTGTCAGACGCTATGCCGGTGAACGCCACCTTCCGGAGTGCATTATCGAACGCCACAGTGGACGAACACCCGGAGTTATGGTCTGGGGCGCCATAGCATATCATAGACGATCTCAATTGCTACGAATTGTGGGCAATCTGAACAGCAACCGGTATATCCGTGAAGTTCTACAGCCCGAAGCTGTTCCCTTCCTTCAAAGCTTGCCAGGCGCTGTATTTCAACAGGACAATGCCCGCCCTCATACTGCTCGGATTGTTAAATCCTTCTTTGCAGCGCAGCAGGTACAGCTTCTTCCTTGGCCTGCGTGTTCCCCGGATATGTCGCCAATTGAACATGTGTGGGATGTCATTGGTCGGCGTCTTGCTCGTGATCCTCGTCCTGTTGCGTCTGCAGACGAACTTTGGGTACGCGTACAAACGATATGGAATGCTCTTCCTCAGTCAGACATTCAAACTTTGTTTGACTCCATGCCACGTCGTGTAGCAGCACTTATTGCGGCGCGTGGTGGCCACACAAAATACTGATTCTGATCTCTTGTTCTTGTTTGTTTGCTTTGAACATTTAATCATTTATTTGTACCACTACCACTCAACTGTGTATTAAATTGCATTCAATTATGACGATTCCTTCTTGGTGTTGCAATTTTCACAAACGTGAGTGTATATATACGTATACATTAAAATTAAAATATGCCAAAGAAAGCACGGCACTATATTAAAAATACTCAATATTCAAATATAAAATAATAGAAGACTTTTTACATTAAAATCAAGAAAATAATTTTTTCTCATTGTAGTTCTGGGAAATTTGTACTTTCTTAGCGAAAACCCTGGCCGGCCAGAGGGTTAAGCCACTTTATCTTTGTAATTTTTTACTTTTCATACTTCCTTTTTCATATATACGCTGTGTGCCATTTTCTAGAACTTTGTGAATGTTGACTCCTTTCACTTCACTTGCAGCTTAAGATAACAGAACGGTTCTTATCCATCAACATGTAATTCACAGTTTCAGCCAAGATCTCCACTAGATCAGTCGCGAGAAGATATTGCCTCATCTCGAATGATGGGGTGTTAATGCATGAGAAGGCCGCAAACAAACCTTGCAGATGCTACATGAGCAAGGCGGATGGCTTAATGTACAGTTCCTTCAAGGTTTCACTCTATATCATCCGTCCACGTGGAGATTTTGCTTGAGGAGTAAACAATAGTTTGATTTAATGGGGCCCACGCTCTCCCAAACTAATAGTGGTAAGTAGGGTCAGTAGCCAGAATATTCATATACGCTTTCACTAGGATGATGTTAATCTGCATAGCTGCACAGCTTAATGAATGTCTCTAGCTCAAAGCATCCAACAAGGTTCCATTTAGAAGATGGTATTTCGGAAGATGTTACAAGCAGTTTAAAAAAGCAAATTTCAGTTGAATGCCTCATATGTTCCACGAAAATTGACTCAAAGCAGATAAAACTCTAGGCAAATATTTATAAACAAGCATTTTTGTAGTACAGTTATCTATAGCTTCGATGTGCTTTATTTTTTGGCTCGTGTGTATAATTCTTCGATGTGCTTTATTGTTTGGCTCGTGGCTGGTGTGTAAAAAATATTACTCGTTACTGAGCTTTATTTGTGAGAATTAATTATCATATAACCCAAAAACATTTTCTAAAAAGGGGAAAAAACGTGCGTAATAGGCATTTAAAAGACACCTCGAATGGCAGCAAAACTTTAGTCTACACCCGTTTATAAGCAGCTGGAATTCTTGCTTCTTTTTAAGCTTTCGTTTATTTAAGATAATATATGAAAAGCACACCAGTGCTTTCCTCAATGATATAAATTTCATCGGGTTTTCTGAATAGGCTTCCTAAATCAAGGTGTTGAAAATGAAGTTCTGTCTCGTAAAATAGGATTCAAATGGTATTTTAGTGAATTCTCAGCAAATATTGTGAAATTGTTTTAGAGCTTTGAAGTATCAAACTTTGCATTCTCCAGATCTTGAAAAGTCAGTTAGATAATTCA
Organism: Stegodyphus mimosarum; assembly: GCA_000611955.2. Taxonomy (NCBI): domain Eukaryota; kingdom Metazoa; phylum Arthropoda; class Arachnida; order Araneae; family Eresidae; genus Stegodyphus; species Stegodyphus mimosarum. The sequence continues at coordinate 354,834 of KK117767.1, read as the reverse complement.
AAATAATGATTATTTTAAGGATAAGACAGAATATATTTTGACAAACGAGAGAAGCTGATCAGAAATACAAAAATTTATGTTAATCACATCAACAGAGATAAATTTAAATAAATTGACTCGAAAAATAAAATAAATGAATCCAGTAACAATATTTCATATTATTTTGTCCATCTGCTGTCAACAGCATTCCTACATCAAATTTACAGCCAAATTTATTATTTGAAAGCTTCTCTAAAATACCATTTTTTAAAGACATTCCAAAATGAGAGATCATTGATGACAAATGTGACAATGCCAAATAACCACACCATTTTCATAAAAACGTCTTCATGGGTCAATCCAGAGCTTTACTATCTTTACTGCTATAGAAATTTTTAAAGAAAGAATATTGTCACAAAAATTTGTTCGAAACCTACATATTTCCGTTAATATTATATCGTAACTTTATGATGCGGGATTTGAATTAATGTTTCGTTATTCCGTGGATGCTGAGAGATATTTTAATGCTTACACATCGTAGTTATGGATAGAAGGCAAAGACTAAAGGGGGATGATATTGAGGCTTCAACGATATTGGCTTTCAGTTATTTCGTTATTTGATTATAGTAGGCTCGAATGCCCCTCGAATGAGTGCTAAATGTTTTATTTTTACGAAATTTCAATCTTTTCAACTCTAAAATTACATATACTTAATTTAACCGATATATCTCCCTGGATCATCACAAAACATCAAAATTTTCTCCAATGGTTAGATTCGTAACAGCAACATTCTGCCGTGCGGGACGAATGCACGATCTGAAAACTGCTAACGAACCAAACATTTTTTCAACAAAATTTTTTAAAAATTTTAACAAAACAAAACAAAATTTAACTAAATTTTATATTTCACATACTATATACTTACAAAGCACGCACATAAATAATAACAATAACAGAGAGCAAAAATTCAAATTTATACTGATTTATTTACCTGAAATCTAAAGATTAGTACCTACAAAACATTCCTTTTGGTTGTACTTTGTAATTCAAAAGAATTGACTGCTACATAATAAATTTGACTCAAACTGATTTTATGCAATCCCAATTAACCACTACGTAACTTACGTTTAACCTAAACCCAAAACACCAGGATACTGAAACGCTACCAGCTGTCGGATGCCAAACTAAATTTATTGACAGTATCAAGTGGGAAAATCTTCCACCTTTCTCTAAACGCGCGGCCTGGCGAGTAAGCATACAGTAACAAAAATAAAGCCGCAATCTGTTCATTCTTCCTGCAATAGCAGTTGAGCACATACGCTCAGTCCATATATTTATGTTTCTAAAACTATACGCGCCATTTTTGCAACAAATGCATATTGAATTAATGCATTCGTCGATCACACTACATTCCTTCGAAAGCCATTTGCCGCCCGCTAACCACGAGTTTTAGAACACTGTAATAGAAGACAACTTTCCTTACCTCTGTTACATATAATTTATCCCGCAGATTATGATGACAGATCAATTAGTTACACAGCGAAAATTTAAAATATGACAGAATTATACGCCAACTATCTACGTCATTAAGAAATTTCATTCACGAGAATTTACCACAGACACCTGTTTTATGTCTGTATTATTCCCCGCAAGATCCCATTAGACTGACAAGCATTTAAAGTTATATGACGAGAGATGGACTACGAAAGATTCCAACGGCGATACCATGCTCATTTGCAGATAGTGGAAACCTCGGTCCGAAACTTACATGAGGTTTTCAGAGGCACCTGACTAAAAAACATCTCTTGGAGGGATAGAAATGTTTAACAATGGTTCTTCAGGTAACAAAAGCTATAGTAACAAAACCTTAAAGACAAAGGGCAAGCAATATCTGCGTGGTACTGAGGTTCATAGAATTACAAAGAGATGCAGATCATCCGATTTGGGGTCCTAGGCTTGATTCCTACTTAAAACCGAGATTTTACATCGCGGAGCAAACTGAAAATACCATGCAGTCAGCAGAACGTTTCTGGGACAACATTAGGTCAAGTTATCTGTCATGACAAATCATCCTAAAGAAGGACTTTATAGAGGTTTTTAGAAACGAATCTTTTATGACGAATTCTGCAAGGGGCAACTAGCTCTTATTCACATTAAACACGAGGAAACGTGCATTTAAGTATGCCATTCGAATGGCTTTAAGAAAACTTGGGCGAGTAAAACTGGATTAAGTAGTCCCAACTCATGATATGGATCGACGCTCAACCGGTGACATACCTACAATTTAATTTGGGGGGAGGGACCCACCATGGTAATGCCAATAACCTTAAAAATGAATTATCCTAAAGCTTCTATTGAGTCTTATAGAAAGAAGCATCGATTTTATTATTTCGTTCCCTGTTCTCTTGCTTTTCCTTTGTTTTTCTCTTATGACAACATCGATTCTTTTACTGCTATCCGATCACTAATTATTTATATTGTATTTAATAGCTTTTTTGTATTACGGCATACAAATAAAGACAATAAAAATTATTCCATCAAAAATCTTTTCGAAGAAGAGTACTAAACTTCAAAGCATATATATTTTCCCAAATTATGTTACCTTATCAAATTATTATCAAATTTATTTGTGAAATATATTATTTCACAAATTATGTTGCCTGATACATATCGCGAAGTTTAAAAAAATGTATCGAGAAAAGCATAAAATTAGTACCTACCATTTTTCCAGGAGTAACTATTGCTGTTCAAATCGAACGATTCAGGGGTAGCTTCTGCGGAAAGCAAAATGAATACTATAGTGTACAAAATAACCGTAGAAGCCACAGAAGTAAATTTCTTCATGATTACAGGTACCTATAAAAATAATTAAAAAAAAAGAAACAATAAATTATCATGATTTTAAATTAAGCTCTTTATATGCACAGTCCAGTCACATTAATGTGACCACCACGTACTTTCCATGTCAGAGTTAAATAACCAATCACAGAAGGCAGGTGGCAGCACAGTGCAGTTGAGCGTATATAAAGGGTGTGTGAGGGCTTCGGAAAACATTTCAATCGTTGGCGTAATGCAGAAACGAAGCGATTTATCCGACTTCCAAAAGGGCATGATCATTGGCTTTCGGGCCAAGGGTGGAAGCATTTCCGAAACGGCTGAGTTTGTGAACTGTTCGCGTGCCGCCGTGGTAAAAGTGTACCGTGCATGGCAAAATGGGACTGTCCAAAATCAGCGACGTGGCAAATGTGGTGCACCACGGGCCATAGATGACAGAGGCGAACGACGGTTGCGGAGATGCGTTCGGGCAGATAGACGGGCTACCGTTGAGCAACTGACCACCAAAATGAACCAAGGGGCTACCAAAAGTGTCTCCCAAAGTACTATTCAGCGAACATTGCTGCGTCTGGGCCTCCGAAGCAGACGCCTGGTTCGTGCACCTATGCTGACTGCTGTTCATCGACGGCGAAGGCTAGAATTTGCACGCCAGTACAGCAGCTGGACGTCCACTGAGTGGCGACAGGTTGCGTTTTCGGATGAATCGCGTTTTATGCTCCATCGGACAGATGGACGTTGGCGTATAAGGCGTGAAACCTCTGAAAGGAACCACCCTGCAACCATTGCCGGAACGGTCCAAGCTGGAGGCGGGAGCATTATGGTCTGGGGAATGTTTTCCTGGCATTCTCTAGGTTCACTGATCATTGTGGAAGGCACAATGGATCAATACAAGTACGCATCTGTCCTTGCGGACCATGTTCACTCCTACATGCGCATTGTTTTTCCTCAGGATGATGGCATCTTCCAGCAGGACAATGCGAGGTGCCATACAGCTGCCAGTGTACGTGCGTGGTTCGAAGAGCACCAGGATGAGTTTACCGTCCTCCCCTGGCCAGCAAACTCACCTGACTTAAACCCAATCGAGCATCTGTGGGACCATCTCGATCGAGTTGTTCGCGCCATGGATCCTCAACCGCGTAATCTAGCGCAGCTGGCCACGGCATTAGAGTCGGCATGACTCAACATCCCAGAGAACACCTTCAGGGACCTATGTGACTCTCTTCCTGCACGTCTCGCAGCAGTCCGCTCTGCGAAAGGTGGTTATTCTGGCTTTTGACAGATGGTCACATTAATGTGACTGGACTGTGTACGTAATGAACTAGTTGCAAAAGTTGATAAAAAAAAGAGTAAGAAAAAGAAAGCCTGAAATCAAACTAGCGCGTTAACATGAGAAAATTAAAATGTTATCTTTATTACACGGATTTATGAAGACGTAGCATTTTTATCTATTATGCGAACAGTATCATAAACAAAACTTGGTGAATTTGATCCTCTACGCGAAATAAATATGCTTCTCATTTAATTTTCGTTTCCGAGGTTAATATCTCTGACACCGAAAGTGCCCTCTGGCAACAAAATAAATTAATAACACATGTATTGTGCATTACAGATGAAAATCGCTCTCAGAGTCTTGAATACGACTTGAGATTTTGAAACATTCAATTCCTCTGCACATCTCGACATCTGGTGACATGCAACCTATCCACCTTCAGTACTAGTGTTTAGAGTAAAACCTTCATCTGTTTGCCTTCCGCCACAATTCAAATCATGTCATACTACTTAACAGAAGTCAACTTCATTTTATTCCTTCGTTTTCAAGCACTTCAAATTTGATCCTTCAAATCGCCTCTTGATCAAGAACTAAATTACTTAAAAGTAGTTGCTATTGACAGAAGTACTTTTCCTAATATTATTGACCAAGCGGTTAAAGAATTTTCACTTCAACACATCGAAATGCACCCTGTTGTTTAGGAGATTATAAAAATTCTGTTTTCATTCCTTTATTTCCATCAATTATCTATAAAATTTTACACGTATTTTACCGAAATTCCACTTTCGGGTAGTTTACTCTTCTGTCAGTAAAACTAACAGTTCCATATTACAGTTCTTCCTATTCCGGGTATGAATTCCTGGGGTATATACCAGATTCCTTTCCAGGTAGTTTAATTTTCAATCTTCAAACTAAGACTGCCTTACTAAGGAACATGAGGCATATGTTAAGAAAAAAGAAACACGTAAATCCTCTGCTGCCCAATACTGTCGGTCAGAAAATACGATTTCCCATTTCCTGCATCCAAAATGATTCAAAAAACACCTTCCGTTGGCGAATTAGATATTCTACAGGCGTTTCACGTTCATAAAAAATTTTCAATTATAGTCAACGATCCCTATTCCAATCCGTCGTTTCCTTCAGCTTTTAATGAATTTTTTTTACAGTTATCATCAATTTTCACCAATAGATGGCTCCAGTAGCTTAGCTTCCTTCCGTCATGTTTATCGACTGAGCACTGGCTTCTCTTTCGCCATTCGCGTTCTCTCAGCTGAAGAAGGTTCTATATTTAAACCTTCGAAACTAGTCCGGTAAATTTATGAATATTGCGCTGATTCATGTTACTTTAACTCTGCAAATAATGGCTGAGCTTGTTGATTAAATTCAAGAGATGAATATATGGCATTTTGGCAAATGAGAACATACATTTTTTATAGCTATGCGTTTTCCGATTAAATTTGAAACATAAATATCTGATTGTTTGCAGAATAGCAATACAGAGCTTTTTCACCTTATTGGGACCATGGAAAGAAAAATGATTTTATGGTGCACAATGCTAAATATTACAGCATATTTTCAAAATGTGCTCTCGATATAAATCATATTGTGGACGCTAACTGGAAGATTTGATAACACGGGTCCAAGTGATAGATTTAGTTTGCTGCGCCCTGGTCTTGAGGAAACCTTACAGGCTCAGTTCAACTGACTGTAGAGATGAAAAGTTGTTAGATATGAATGTTTCCGTTAAAGCATTTATGGTCAGAGTTATTAGAATGGATAAGACATGAAAATAAAATATTCTAAGATTTAGCAAAACAGGATTAAAATTTGAAGTCGAGGGTATTTTTTATATCTATTTTTCATTTTCTCCCTTCAGCTGATGAATCACATATCGATCTACTGAGATGTTATTTTACGAAGAAGTTCGAAAACAATTCTAAAATTCGAACAAAGTTCGTTTGAATTTTAGAATTTACTTATATGGAACTCAAATTCCTAAAATTCGATAGGCAGTTTTACAAATATTCGATTTTAAAACATTTCTAAATTTGTATGTGTTTTCCTTAATTTAATTTATATAAAATCGTATGTTTAACACAGTAAGAAGCTCATATAAAACATAACTTTTACCTCCCAAGCAATTAAAAAATGTACGCTAAAAATTTGGAACCGGAAACGTCTGTTAAGAAACTGTATAAGGGAATTTTATTTTACTTGGATAGACGTTAATAACGATGAAAGTCGTGGACAGAGATGCTTGACAGGAAGATGAAATTTTTGTTTCAATTGGGAAGATTTTGTTGTATTGAACTGATTACTCACATGGCGCATTGTTTCTAATTTAACTGAGGTTAGAGGAAAATAATTGCCAAGCTTTAAAAAGAAATTATCTAAATCAGTATTAACTTTAAGAAATGTTCTCAAAAGCATGGCAATTATTTAACAGAAGATAACAGAAGTAAGGAACCATCGGGAAAGTTTCTTCTTGAAGATACAACTTCGTCATTACTATATACAACAATATAAAAAGAGTACATTTTAAAATTTAGATCCTCGAAAGAAACTAAAATTTTAAAGTTGGCTTTCGATTCTTTTAGAAGCACAGAACTAAATTAGTACTACACTTATTACAATTTTCAAAATGCTATCAAATAAATATTTCATTTCCAACCTACAAGGTTAATCTTGCCTGTTTTCTTTATAATACGATTACTCTTGTCCATTTTTTTTATAAAATCTATTCAAAAAGGTAGTTATGGATTTTGTTTTTCTTAAACGAATGTCGTAGACATATACTTCCAGCCTTCGTTGAACGTTTCGCAAAATAAGATGCAGAATTTTGTGAAATTGTTTCAACAGTGGCAATGAGAAGAGGTTTGTTAAGAAGATTTATTTTATATCCTTTCTGTACAGTAAAATTTTATCCTGTAAGACATATAATTACATTTGTTAATTAAAAACAAAGTACAGGGTGCCTCAGAAAAATGTATACACACTTAAAATCTGACCCATAACTGAACACGTCGTAGAAAACTGGAAAAGTTTACGTCGTTGACAAAAGTGCGCCGCATCTTTTACAGTGTCCCATAAAAAAATCGAGCGAGGTAAGGTTATAAGGTATATCTCCCACATTCTTAGCGTGCCTTCGTGGTGCAATGGTCAGCACACTGAACCGGTATTTCAGATATCCGTGGTTCGATCCCCGGCGAAGGCATTGCATATTTTTCATCTCTCTTGTTCCAAAAAAATACCTAATGTCTCTACAAGGTCTTGAAGAGAAGATGTTTGCACGTTAACCCGGATTTATGGGTAGCATTATCTGCTCAAATGCAGCACAATTTAAACTTAACGGAGCTGTCAACAGCCATAATTGTATGTACTGAATTGAAGACGATCCCCACATTACTGTTGAAAAGTCTGTGAATTGGCGTGGTGTCATTTGTCTCCTAAGGTATTTAATGGACCTTTCTGTTTTAAAGGTACTGTAATTGGAGAAAAATACCTAACAATGCTTGCTGATTCCATTTTCCCTGCCATTTTGCAATGTACGGTAAGGTCAAGTCTTACGACCAACAAGATCGCCCTCCTCCGCGCTGTCATACGGATGTGTCAGCATACCGGGAACAAAATGTACCGGCCATTGGGTAGATGCAGGGAACCAATAAATTTTCCTTCACGCTTTCCAGACCTTACACTGCTCGATTTTTTTATGGGGCACAGTAAAAGATGCAATGTACTGTCGTAAACCAAGTAACCTTGACACGCTTTGGGATGAGATTCAAGCGGTGTGCGCAAAAAATCCCATTGGACACTTAGGTGCGAAGTACGGAATCAGTCGTGACTCAGAAATGTCGATGCTGAAAAGCTACCCTTTTGAAGAATTGCTTTAAACACCATTTGGAATGTTCAGTTTGATCAGAAAGTATACTTCTTATACTAGACTATAGCCTTACTTTTCCCAGAAATTTAATCTCGTAGGTTGGAAAATAAATTTTCTACGACAGTTCAAAGTGTGTATACATTTTTCTCAGGCACTCTGCATTTTATACCTTGATGTGCAAATTCACGAATATGTTCGAGAACAAATTTATTCCTTGCTTGTTTATACGGCAAGACACAGGAGGGATATCTTTCTAAAAGAAGAAATGCTTTCGTGAAAGATTTTTCAAAGGAAGCCTGGCTCGTTTCGCCGTCATACACGGAGAAAGCCACAAAAACGCCTAAATAACCAGCTGTTCGCCACGACGTGAACTGGAGTTGAATTACCAGGGCGTCAGTGGGTGGCACTTACGATAACGGATTAAAGAAAAGTATAAGAATTTTTTAAATAAAATTCTAAACAAAAGCGAAGTGTTTACCAAAAATTCCCATTCTCATAACAAAATGGTCATTGAGAATGTTGATTTTTTCAATTATAAAAACTCATAATTTCTTCTACATTAGGGAAAATTTAGAGTTCAAGAAATTTTTAATTTTACAGGTCCCTAATACTTAAAGAGGCACAGATTTAAAATGACATGAAGTTTAATTTTTATTAAATCATTACGTTTAGTTTTCTAAATCAGAAGAAAAGGGTCAAGAAGGATTGTTAACGCTTTACCTTATAAGGTATATCTCCCACATTCTCAGCGTGCCTTCGTGGTATAATGGTCAGCACACTGAGCCGGTATTTCAGAGGTCCATTGTTCGATTCCCGGCGAAGGAATTGCATATTTTTCATGTCTCATACTACTAAATAACCTAATGTCTCTACACTGGCGCCCGAACTAAAAGGATTGTGGATGATGACTCTCCACACCCAGGATTTGGCGACTAGGTCCCCTAAAACCCTAGTCGCCCTTTAAAAAGGAGAGTATATAAGGTATATCTCCCACATTCTTAGCGTGCCTTCGTGGTGTAATGGTCAGCACACTGAGCCGGTATTTCAGAGGTCCGTGGTTCGATTCCCGGCGAAGGAATTGCATATTTTTCATGTCTCCTACTACTAAATAACCTAATGTCTCTACAAACTATCCATACAAACATCCACAACAGAAAAATTTACGTTTTACTATTGCCAACAACAATTATTTTTCCTCTTTTCTGCCCAGTTTAACATACAGAAATATTACAGCTTCTAATTCACGGTTTTATTAATATCCTAGAACAAAACTAAATTTCTAAATAAAGATCCATTTCGTTGGAAATGAGATCTCTTATTTGAAAAACGAATGCTGACAATGGGGTTAACACAAAATAAAGAACTTAACGTGTCTGTATACTGCCAAGCCTGATCCATCAACACTAATCAGTTAAGACAGTTTCGAAGACAATACCTCGAAAATAATGGAATAAACGAATAATCTGCTAAATCAGTCTCCCTTAGGAGTATCCCGTTTCCCGAAATAGCAAAATTTTTGTTAATGTAATCCTTATGCTGAAAGATACACATCCGTGTATGCAAGTATGTATGTGTGTCCATGGATATGCATTGGAGATTACGGAAGTAGTAGTCCGTGTCGAGTCTAATTTAGCAGAAGAGAGAAGCTACGAATTTCGATGCGAAGCCCTTTGGAACTCCAGCGTTCTAATGGTTTGCCCAAGATGTAGTCTGTCAATTTGGGAATAACAAGCCAGGCTTGCTGGAAAGGTTTGTTGTCAAGATACACAGAAAAGTAATAACAGTAATGTTTAATTCGCAATAATAAAAGAAGGCTTTATCATTGTTTTGCGAAGCTTAGTTTCCCTAGATTGGCAATAAATCCACTATTCTCCTAAGTTTCAAATGTAAACAAATATGGCTGCCGTGGGAAAAATAATTAGGGTTAGCGGCACTTAAAAAACTTTTTAAATAGTTGATAATTCTACAAATTTTGCATGCAGATTTACTACATTCCAAGTAAGTAATGTATACCAGATGTTAAGTAAACTGCGTCTGTTAGAGCAGTGGCTCTCAGAAAACTTGCAGTACTCTGTATTTTACTCATCTTCTTACTCCGGACACTTTATTTTAATTTGCATTTCATTTTACATTAAAATAAAATCATGTTTGCTTTATTACTTCCTTGTACGAAGTAAAAAAGAAGTATTGTAATCGCGAAAAATTTCGAGTATCATATTTCATCGAAAATATCCATTCTGTCTGCTATCGAATGCAATTTAACGACGTTTCTACGTGATATCTGAAAGTAAGGACAGAATAAAGAGCTCTTTCCCCCTCAAAAAAATTATAAAACTGGTTTAAAATGGATTTTGAAGAGATTTTTTCGTGGCTTCTGTATCTCACATAACTCAATAACGAGTAGCCTCAGAACGTTGAAATTTTGCATATGGGACTGCTATAGCATGTAGATGTGCACCAACTTTTTGGTTGCAATCGCCCGCACCAAAAGTATATATATATGTATACCCAATCTGTTACTCGGCTGAGTGAGCCCAGATTTTTTTGTTCTTGTATGCTGGTAAATTGTGCATTTTTTGCTTTAAAAATGATTGAATTATGTTGTTCTTATCTTCCGGTTAAGGGTTTTATGCCTTTAGTAAATTTGCATGCAAAATTTGTAGAATTATCAACTATTTAAAAGTTTTTTAAGTGCGGCTAACCCTAATTATTTTTCCCATGACAGCCATATTTGTTTACAGTTGAAACTTAGAAGAATAGTGGATTTACTGCCAATCTAGGGAAACTAAGCTTCGCAACAAGAAAGATAACGCCTTCTTTTATTATTGCGAATTAAATCATGCTTAATGTATTCTGGAATTCATTCGAGGAAATAAGTGTTTAAAATTTACTTCCTAATTTTTAATATAGATATATTGAGTTTTCATGTATTTTTGCCTTGTCGCGAAGTGAGGACTGAATTGTTTGAATGAGAAATACTGAATCGTCTGTGAAAAACTGATTTTCTCTTTTTTATTTATTTATTTATTTATTTATTTTGTTTAATTTCCTTTACACATCCTTTTAGATCTATTATAGTACTTGAATAGAACATGTAGCAACGATTAGATAATTCTTCGGATCATATACATAATTTTTGTGCATTCTGAGTTGTAAAACGAATGAGACGTAGCGCTATTAAGTGAACCTAGCGTCAGGATACGGCTATGATAAACAAATATAGTGAATTTTAAAGAGTGCATTTATTCTATTGTGGTTTATGCGCTAACGACGAAGTAGATTTAATTCAATCCAATAAGTTTAAATGAAATACAAAATGCGTATAATGTAATATTCCGTAAAAGGAAGTCGTGTAACTTACACATCAGATATATATATATACGTATATTTCGTAGCAGAACAGGTATGCAATGAAGTGGGAAACCGTTTGAAAATGATTGTTGTAGAGGTATTAAATTTTCGTTGCATTCATAGCACAGCTGCCGGCAATGAAATATGAAAAATACAAAGTATCCGGAAGGTTTTCCATAACTTTTGGTGCCGGTGAAACTAACTTACAAATTTGGAAAGAAAGTGTCACTGAAAAGAAAAACAAATTTATTTTAAAAACAATTTTTAAGATCCGGTCGGAATAAATATTAATAACTAACCCTTGAATTCTGAATTTTTCACGATCAGTTTACCAATTATGAAAAGACACTTAACTTTTACGAGTTTTACGAGACTTTTTTTCAAGTGTGTAAAAAAAAATGCTTAAGAAACACGATAAACAAAGCTTATATAAACTGATATTTTTTCGGGCTATAAATTCGACTAATAGCGTGCATATTTCTCTCATTAGCTCAAAATATTCCTTAATATACCAATTTTTATAAGGCTGAGCAAAAATTTATGCTTGCTTTAAACATTAAATAATTTTAAATCTTTTTTACAGTCGGGGAATAATTAAACATTTTTCAATGACTCTTTTTAAATGAAATGAAAAAAAGAGGGAACTTCTCACGAGATTTTATGCCTCTTTTTATATATATATATTTCGTTTCTTCCCTTTCCGTTTTTTTATGTGAAACTCTGTTTTTATACTTCTAAAACCGCTAAACCAGAAAAAAATATAATTAAAATAATGTACCAAAAATTAATTATATTAATTATGTGCTAGAATGAAAAATTGCTCGCAGATTTATTTTTTAAATGAAAAACGATAGTTACCACGAATTAGCATTTAAGAGCAAGTTAGCATATGTAGGGTTTTCCCCCCCCCCATCCTTTCTTTTCCCTGATACGGAAAAAGAGGTTTACCGGAAAAGAAAAAGAGATGTAACTTAAATTTCTCTAGATAGTCGTCTGTCTAACAGCACTACTGTTCAACCTTCCAAGCGCAATACGCAGCGCATCAGTCTTATAATCACCCGATACAAGTAAACGGAAAATAGTGGTTTTGTCCCACATTCGGTGGAATGTCTATTTATTTTAACGAAAAGTCAATAAAACCAACTTATTAATCTTTCATATTGAATGTCCTTTTTTTTTAAATAGATCGTATCAGATTGACATTGTTAAAATAATTAAGGAATTCTTTATTTTGTTCGGTACGAAAAGGAGGCTTATCGAAAAAGGAAACGATATTTAACTTAAAATTTCTCTAGATCAGTGATATAGAGTATATGGGTCGTGACACCAAATGGGTCTGCGAACAAGGCGGATGAAATAAATTGTAATTCGCTGTTACAATTCATCTCTAGTTTCAGCAAATAGACCTCATGTGCTTTGCCGTATTCAAATAACCTAGCCTCACCTCACTTCAAAAGTAAAACGAAGTAAAGAAATATTTCTGTTACATTTAGAATAGTTATTCCCCTCCCCAATCTGTAACATTAATAAAATTGAATTATGCATACTGGAAACAAGTGTAGTCGCACAGCATGTAATCTGATAAATAAAAAATAAATTAAGGCAACTGCGTGAGCAATATCGACACACTAGCATCTATAGCAGTAAGGAAATGTAACCACCTAACGCAACATTTTTTAAGCAGCTGCTAAAACTGACACTGAAGATATGCCTTCCTTAGAAGAGGGGCCGGGCCCACCAGCGGGGGGAGAGGTAAAGTCGCTAAACACTGGTATTTCGGTCTGAGGTTCGAATGTATGAAACGGGCTGGCTGCATGGGCGTTTTCCCCATGTGTAACGTGTATACGAGCCAGTTCCCTTAGAAAGGTCCTCCACGAAGGCGTCCTCCCCTTAGGCAGGTAGCCCTCGAGTGCTTTATCATAATCAAGTACACCCCAACACATCCTTAAAAGAGCAAAATACGCGGGGGAAAACCTGGGTTGAAGGATTTTCCATTGTCTTCAAGAAAAGAATATTTATGGACATCACGAAGCGAAGTATTTGCACTAATATCCGTCTGATCAAGGAAATACTAAAGATATTAGAAGCCAGAATAACCAAAGAGCTTTATCTCAACGCCAAGAATATTTCTCAAAATCTTCCTTCTTTAACCATCGGTGTACTATGTCTTGTTGCTATCATTAATTTAGTCAATTTTCATTTGTTTTTTCACCTCATTTAATTTTTAGGACGTATTAGTTTAACGTAATTCATTATTCGCCTAATAATTTATATTAATTTATAAATATTTACATTGCATTTATTTAATTCTACATATTAAAAAATTAGTTATTATTATTAGTCCAAAGGGATATAGTCCCGAAGGACTATTACTTTCGTTTTGGCATTTTGCGTTGGAAACAAAAAGGCGTTGAATCACTTTTCAATTTAGTGCTTATGTTTCTTTGTCAGTTAATGGAATTGGATTGGATTGACAACTGGAATTTTTGGAATTGTATTATGTTGGTTATTGGAATTGTATTATGTTGGTTATTGGAATTGTACTGTGTTGATTATTGGAATTGTATTGGGTTTAGTTTAATGTTTGTTTCGTTCGGGAAATTATCATATCAATAAGTAAAATCCCTTTGGACGTAATCTAAAATCTGAATCCTTTCAGATTTTTTTTTTGTTTGTTGTTGTTGTTATTTCTATTTATTTGTCTTCCCCGTTTCTGGCGGACTACGAAATTTCAAATTTTAGAAATTAAGCCCTGCCTAAAAGTATTATTATGAGCAATGCAATTCTGATGGAATAATAATTATGTTGATAATTTGAATACATTACAGTTTTATTAATTAAATAAATTTTTGAAGTCACCCAAACTTGTCATAATCAAGAAATCTGATCCTAGTATTACTACAAACAAATAAATGCACAACATTTCGATATTTCAAAATATTTTATTCTGTATAGTTCTAAATTGTACTCACGTATAAAAAAAAGCAAACGAATTCCTTTTGTTATCATTAACGCAATCTTGCGAGTTGGAAATAATATTTCTTGTAGCAAACCATAAAAATAAAAATAAGTTTCAAATGTACATAAAAAAGGAAAAAGAATCCCACAGAGATTAATTAATCGAAACAGGAGAATAAGAGATTCATAATCAGTTCACAAAACGCTTAAAAAGACAATACCGAACAGAAGGGGGGGGGGAAGTGGCAATCTGAAGAATCACAGAAGAGGGAACGCCTAGTTGCTTAGCAACAGCAAACAAAGAAAGCAAAATACAAAGGAGAATCTTTTCTACTGTTAAGTTTCAACCATTCCCTTGGTAAGCCTCGGTAGCGCAGTAGGCAGCGCGTCAGTCTCATAATCTCTCATTGCGAGAAATCTGAAGGTTGTGAGTTCGATCCTCACTTGGGGCAGTTTCTTTTTTTACCATCATGGTCTCATTTAAAAAGAAACTCAGTGAGTAAAAGTAACCCCAGTAAAAAAAATTAAACAAACGTCAACAGAAGATTTAGTTTATACGTTGCTTTTTCGCTCTATTTACAATTTTTATTTTTTCAGGGTCTCTTTTGCATTTTAATTGCAAAAAGTGAAAAAAACATCGAAAAGAAATAACTGATTATCTTCTGGCATTAAAACGCTTCTTCCTTATTTAAAAAAATAGTACCTTAAAACAGATTATTTTGGTTTTTAATTCTAACACATTTTTCGCCTTTTGATTTTTTCCTAAAATTTTAGCGCTTTTTTCACACGGTTTAAAAGTTTATGAAGTTAAATATTTAAAAAAGTTTCCTTAATTTCACAAACAATTAAAAAAAGCACGTTTTTCATGTATATTATTAGTCTCAAAAAAAGAAATATTTTAAAACGTACCAACAAGTCTGTTCAATTTATTAAAACATATAACTGTTTCAAACAATCAGGGATGGGTTTACCTAATAAATTGAATGCCCAGAGCAAAACTCCTTATGAAGGATAATGACTTCTCTCTCTCTCTTTCTTTTTTTTCTGTGTGTGTGTGTATGTGTGTGTGTGTGTGTGTGTGTGTGCTTGAGGATGTTGAATATAATGTTACGCATTTTATGAAATGACTTAATTCCAGACGGAAAAGAATAAGTAATACAATTTGGAAAATCGAAATGTTTCAAAAATTTTATAAAAATTCGTTGGTTTTTCTCCATAATTATTAAAAAAAATATTTCTTTAACACGGTTATTAAATTTATCGCCAGTCCAAATGCGTCTTGATTTAAACTCAGTCTTAACTTTAACTGCATTATGATAATGTTTCACTTCAACGCAGTCTCAGAAAGGAAATCATTTGAATATTCTTACGTACCATATACAGGTTACGTACTGGATGAAAAAGGAAGACAAAATTTGAGATCTTTTCTTCTTTATATTAACATAATGGAAAAATAAAAATAATAATAAATAACTAAAAAATATATAAAGTTATAATTTTCGTAAAAAGCAAATTAAAGTAAAAAATTAATTATAGAAATAGGTTCAAAAGAAATTATAAATAATTTATATTGCTGTAAACCATCAAATTAAAGTAAAAAATTAATTATAGAAAGTTCAAAAGATGCAATATAAATTATTTATAATTTCTTTTGAACCTATTTCTATAATTAATTTTTTACTTTAATTTGCTTTGTACGAATAGAAATTTTGTTAAATTCAAATTTCATTCCTTGCAGCAATGGAGCAAGAGAATTATTTAAATTTAATTTAACTTTACTATATTCTTTTGAATACAATATACATATATATACATATAATATTTAATCCCCATATATATTGGTATTCCTTTACTTCTGCTTTTATAATGCCTGTAGAATTAGATCAATTTTTATTTTTTCATGTATCGAAAATTTCCATATCTCGTTCCTCATTCCTACCATTTCTATAATTTTCTAAATTCTATACATCAGATTACAGTATCAGAAACCCGAAAGCGGAAACTCAAATGTTCGAGTATAACAGAAATTTAGTATGCCAAGTTCCTATAAATATCCAAGGAAATTTTTAATATCTTTCATTTCAGCTGTAAACAACTGTTGTGATTATTGTACTGAGCGAAAAAAGGGTTTTTCTCTTACAAATGTTCTAAAAAGCCATTTAAACAATACTTCTGAATACTGGATTTACTTTACCTGAAGACATACGTTCATCAAATTGGAACAGAGAAACTCGAGTGTAGAATTCAAAATGAGGAATGGGGGGAAGGCAATCCTAGTTTTGTGTACATTTTGAATGAAACTACCGATTTCGTGGGCAATCAGACACAGGTCTCTTTCTTCAGAGGCAAATATTTTTCCCCTCGCGAAAAAAAGAAACCCGTATCTTATCACCCTCCAAATCAACAAAGTTTTATTAAGAATCTACCGGCCTCTTCTCTACTGTTGCGGAAAATATTGATTCAACTATTCTAGCAATTGTTCTTAATAATGGTATCTTTGGTAATAAACCGAAAACTGTCTTACAGAATAAAGTAATGATCATAGTTTTCATTCAACCAGCTTTCCAGTATGTCCAAGTAAATCCTTCTAGTGACGGATAAAAGAGTGTCATGTCAGCACATATTGACACACTGAGGATTTGTAAAACATGTGAAGAGAAAGATTTTGCCTCTTTAGGGTAATAAAATACAATTATCGGTGAGCAGTTGTATGGATATCAAAATGCTTCAGGGAATTCTGAGTAACACTGCAGATTATTAAATTCACCCTAATTTCATTTTCGCGATTATTAACATTATAACTAATATATTACTATTAACTAAAGCTTTATGGTTAAAAGAGGGATGGATGGTCTGATACATGCACGCAAGAAATTATTTCATCCTACTATGCGTGCCTGAATGTGTAAATGGTTAGCAGTCTAGCTAGCATAAATCCTTGATTCGAATCTCGACGATGATGCGCTGATTTCTAACAGTTTAATGCTCAGATTTTGCTCAGTTCCGTCCCCATCGGGGGGGGGGCGGAACTGAGCAAATTCTCACTGTCACCTGTAAGGTGCTCAAGGCTGTTGCCAACGACAGGCTTTTGAGCGCTCCTTGCCCTGAGGAATTTGTTGGGCTTGGGCTGATGTTACTGTCAGACAAGTGAGCATAAGTAACAAGCGGTTTTTCAGAAAGCATTAGCGGTTTTTTCAGAAATGATCGGCAGTTTTAGATATTAGGAAATTACTAAGGAACATGTTAGCAGCTCCCGTTTTAAGTAAACCAGATTAATAGTTTAAACGAATTGAATGTTATCTTGCATTATCGGACTGAAGTTTGAAAGAAACTTCACGTTAGGTACTTTACAGTTCTTGTGATTAGAAAGAAATAACTTTCTTACTTTCAAAACTAGTGATTTTCTTTATTTATATGCTTCCCCTTTTTTTCCACAGAAGAAACTCGTAAGGGCCTCCTTGTGCGGTTTCCTTCCGAATTTAACGTAAAGGGAAGAAAGAGGTTGTTAGTGAGAGACTTTGCATAGATGATGCTGTAGGTAAGTCGCGCCACGCCACTGTTCAGAGTCGCATCAAGCGGTAGTTTTTGTATGTATGGCTGCACTGTAATGATGTTTTACTTTCATTGCACAAGAAATCTTTATTATGTTTTAAAATAAAAATCTAAAAGACCCTCTGGTCTGATTATTCATCCATTACGGATGCTCTTACGCTACAGCGCCAAACATAAAAACTGGCACAAAATCTAACTACACTGCTGGCCAACCAAATTGCAACACCAAGAAAGACACGAGATATCACAACAAAACTCATTTAGTAGATAACATGTTGAGCAAGTATCAAATGATTAAATTTATAGACTTCTGTGAAGTGTGGTTCCTTCTAGAATCAGTAGCCAGAGTAGCCGCCAATGTTCGAGATCACCGCTGCCACACATCTGGGCATTGATTCAAAGAGGCTTTGGATGTGTTCTTGTGGTACAGCAGACCAAGCAGCTTCCACACGTTGCTAAAGTTGATGTAGTGTGGCAGCTTGGGATGTAATCTGGGTCAATCCTTCAGCAAGCATGGACCACACGTTTTCTATCGGCAAAAGATCCGGAGAGCGAGCCGGCCAGGGAATTAACTCAATCTGGCGATTGACGAAGAATCCTTGGACAATGCCTGCCACGTGTGGTCGCGCATTATCCTGATGAAATATGGCTGTGGGTAAGCCCTGAAGGTAAGGAAGGACAACTGGCTCCAACACCTCGGAGATGTAGCGTTGGCTATTTAAAGTACCGGTAATGCGTACTAGAGGAGTGCGAGAGTGATATCCAATACCGCCCCATACCATAATACTCGGTGCAGGACGAGTGTGGCGGTGCATAACGCAGCTATTCAGCATCCTCTCTCCATGGTGTCTCCGGACGCAAATCCGATCATCGTGGTGTTGCAGACAGAAGCGTGACTCTTCAGCAAAGACAATTTTATTCCGTTCTGCCGTTCACATCCTTCTTCCATCGCACCATTGGCGGAGGAGACGTCTGTGGTTCTGCGTCAAGGGTAGACGAAGCAATGGACGTCGTGCGGACAGACCACTCTGCTGTAAACGGCGTCGAATGGTACGCGCAGACACTGGATGATGCGTTACAGACTGAATGCGCTGTGCCATGGTTCGTGATGTGACTGAGCGAATAGTCACTGCCGTGCGCACAATGTTCCTGTCATCACGTGAAGTGGTGCACTGAGGTGGATGCGATCTAACACGTCGGTCCGTCGTACCCTCCTGCATCCAACGGTCAGATATACGCATTACAGTTGTTTGGTTTCGTCCAACACGACTACCGATTTCCCTGAAAGATAATCCACACTCTCGGTAGGCCACTACCCTTCCTCTGTCGAACTCGAATTCTTGATCAAACGATGATCGCTGCTTACTACGAGGCATAATTGATCTTTTTTTGAAAAAAAAAACACAAGTAAAACATAATTGCCGAACTTGAAATCATCGAAAACTCCAAGCCTTAAATAGCGCTTCGAAGTAGCGCCACAGTCGCGCGTGATGCGCATCTGCGCTGAAATTCTAATCATTTGCATATCTCACCTCCGCTAATGCATGTTGTAAATATCATGTTATTCGCATGCTTCCTTCAGGGTGTTGCATTTACGGTAGCCAGTAGTGTAGATGATACTGATAAGGAAAGCTTCGTGAAAAGAATGATTATTTTGTTAAATTTGGAATAAATACAAAAAATAAACAGAAATTTAAAAAAAAATTTCTTTTTCTTAGATTAAATTTAGATTGCACAGGAAGTATAAAATCTGCGATTTTAATTAATATTGCCGAAAACATTTGTCTTTTCATGCAGCAGATGTCACATGAATTCAATACGTAGAAAAACAGATTGTGGGGTCAATGTTCGTGCTTATGTTTAATTTCGCATTTTTCACATGGCATCCCATTCCAGTATCAATATATGTTGTAATTTTAGTTAGCTGGTCTCATCAATGGCCGAGTGGTTAACACTGCAATAGTGATAATTCGACCTGGTTTCGAATCTAAGATCACGGGCTGATTGCATCGTTGAATTTTGTGCTTTTCCCCGTGTGTATAGTGTTTCCCCAGTTTCCCTTCGGCAGTCCTTCATAAAGACATCTTTAAGCATATAGCGCTCGTACGCTCTGTCGTATTCCAAATAACTCTAAGCCTATGGTTACTTTGCAGGTGTCCAATGGCAACAGCATTCAGCTATTTAATCCTCGAAAATTTTAGAAGGAAAAATTCCCGGATTTATGTTCTACGCGATATAAGGAGGCTACCACATTTGGCGACTGATACCCCGTTAACAGAAGAGTACCAAGAACGTAATTACGGTTTTAGAAAAAAAAAGTTTTAATTTTGAATTTGATATTTTTGCAATTCACGATGGATTTTTCTTTACAGATTTTAAAAGTTTTTTACTGGAACAGAGGACAAGATTATACTGATTTAAATACGTATCAGAATGCTGACTAATTTTTTTTTCTTTAAATA
This sequence comes from Stegodyphus mimosarum, assembly GCA_000611955.2. Taxonomy (NCBI): domain Eukaryota; kingdom Metazoa; phylum Arthropoda; class Arachnida; order Araneae; family Eresidae; genus Stegodyphus; species Stegodyphus mimosarum. Next base: position 334,547 of record KK117767.1, on the reverse strand, counting down.
ATTCATGGCTTTAATTGAATTTCCGTTCCTTGGAAATAATATATAAAATACATTTTCTAATAATAAATTACTGGTTTATTACTTAGCAGCTTTTAGCGCAAGTTTTAGGCTTATTAATTTACTCATAATTACTTTCACTTAGAATTTACAATTCATATATATATATATATTTCTTTTCGATGATGATTTTAAATTGAATTTCTGTTCCTTGGAGATGGTATATGGAAAGTGTTCTTATTATAATTTATTATGAATTATTGGTATATATATATATATATATATGTATGTTAAAGGGTTCGTGGATTTGGAGTGGATAACAACGACACTACTTGATGAAGTATCAAAACAAACTTTAGTCGCCAGTATTTTTAAAGACAGCTCCAAAATCACGCTTACAATTATCGAAAAACTTTTATAAACACGCTGAGACAATCAGCGACACAGCCTTCAGGCTATCAGGTTATATCGGTGAAGATGGCTTCAAAACAAAGCACCAGAGTACAGTTCCCGACTCTGCTCGTGCTCGGTCGTTCTCGGAACTCCACGTACTCTCGAGACTCTCCAAGCTAGAACTCGTGATGCACTCGACGATTCGCTAGAGTATGGCTCCCGACTCGGTTCAGTCGTTCCCGAAGCTCAACACACTAAGATAAAACTCGACGATGCACTGCCTCGCGATACACTAAGACACTCGGCTCGATGTACTCGACGACCAACTCGGCACTAGACTATGCACTGACTCTGCAATGACTTTTAAATGACCCAACTGATTCCCTCTCCGCGTACCAGCAGGGTTTACCAAGCTCCGCTTACCACCAAGCTTTTGGCTTGTGTTCGAGAACGTTCTGTGCTAAATCAGGAAGAATTCGTCCTAGTTCTCCATGCGTCTATAGCATATCACCAATTTTGTCGCCAAATGGACGATTTCTCGCCAAATATGGCAACCCTGCCTCCCCTTGCCATTTTATGGCAAACCTAAACTTTCTTTGCTGGGAAGCTATCTTACCGCGCCTGGACATTTCGTAACTATATATGTGGGAAATGTTATGTCATGATATTCCCTAATCCCCTACTCTGTGACGTATGCATTGCGTCAACAAGTGTTTTTCCCGCCTTCGAGAGAGACGAGGAATAAGCTGGCGAGCGGAGCAGACGTTGCTCGATCGCTCATATATTATCTCAGTAACTGTAACCCTAATGTAATCTATCTTTGTGAATATTAATAAATGTGTGTTATCAACTATGGTCGTTGCCTTTCCCCACATATATATATATATATATATGTATATTACACATACACACACACTGTGACTGAGAAAATAGAGGAGGAAAATTGATAATAGGAACCTAAACATTCGTAAATCTGTGTAAAATAGGCGGTTGAATTCAAACATCACCAATTTTAGAATACTAGATTATGGCAAATCACAGCCCAAATATAAAATATTTTTAATCTAAAAATACGAAAACATCAACCTTTGCCATATTTAAAACATTTTTGCAGGTCGAAATGAGATTAACGGTTATACGACCAACAGTTGCGAAAATAAAGGAAGACTATGGACTTTCGCGAACACGTTGCATAGTTTCAGAAATAAGTATTACGTTATCTTGTATTTTAACCATTATTGTTAAATGTGAAAGCAAAACATTTGTGTTTCAATTCTGAACGCTTTTAGAATTACAGCAGTAACGCTGTAATTCTGAAATGTTTCAGAACGTTTTATTGGTTTCATTCATCACACTTATAAATTGCATCCAAGTTTATCCTACCCCGAAATAGCTTTTATAGATTTTTCCAATGTGCAAGATTTCACTTTCCTATCATACTGGAAGACCTGTTTGGAATTAATTTAAAGAAAAAAAAATCGCGCAACTGTAATTAAGGCGCGGAAATGAAAGGAAGAGAAAGGTTGGAAAAAGGATATCCGCTAAGTAATAGAAACCTTAGGGGGGGAAGAACGGAGGTTTACAAAAAAAGACCAAGAGATCAATCACATTTAGCCCCACGTGATCGGTCAGAGAGTAAATAAATGCCGTGACACGAAAAGGAACAAGGAACGGAAAGAAAAGAGAAGAGGAAAAAATTCTCCTCCTGTCCTTTTAAGAAACTTACACAATGCTTCCTGTGAGTCAGTTTCAATTTGTGATGTCCACGAAAAGATCTCTTACGGTCAAATAGGACAGGAGATCTTCCGGCAGACTTATTTATTTACGAAAATCCTCCCGAGCTTATAAATAAAGAGTGGTCAGAGAGAGGAATTTATCCCAGTTGGCATACACTTCGGATATTTCCCGGATGTGTCTCACATTTTGAATTTCTAAGGAGCAAGAAGGATTTTGCTGTCTTATAGACTGACAATTTTTTACTTTTGCAAACCAACCCACCCATATTGTATGTCTGAAAATTCGTACCATTCCGCGCATGTGTAACTACCATTACATTGTTTACATGCGGTTATTTTACTGCCATATTATTCCTGGGTTTTCATTTTTATTTCCTTAGATGAAGTCTTTAGACCAGTGGTCTTGAAACTGTGTTCCGCAGAAAAACTGGATTATGTGACTCAAAATAAAAATTCCAAAAGAAAATTATAAAGCATTCCCACTAGTTGATTAGCGTTTATTAACTAAAAAATAGAAAATAACATTTAATTATAGATTATTGTTGCGTTCTGCAGGTTAGTGGATTTGGAATGTTTGATGATAACACTTGATGAAGAATCAAAATGCAATTTATTGTCCAGTATTACGCAAAACAATTCCAAAAACCCGTTTACAGTGGCCGAAAAGACTACGTTTTAAACACGTTGAAACAATCAGCAACACAGTATCAGGCTACAACGGTAAAGACAGCTGCACGGCAAAGCACTAAAGTTCATCTCGGTTTGGTCGCTCTCAAGCTATCTCTGAACTCAACACACGACTACTGAACTCGACATACTCAAGATACACTGTTACTCCGTATACAGGCAGGGTAGCCTACCTTCCAAAACATTCCAGGGAAAACGCGCTAAGAACGCGTTCTAGAATGTTCACTCCGTCTATGGCATATCGCCAATTTTGTCGCCAAATGGACGTTTTCGCGCCAACTCTGGTAATCTTACCCTTCCTTGCCACTTTCTAGCAACCCTAACACCACTTTGTGGGAAAGCTATCTTACCGCAACTGGGCATTCGTAACATTATTTTTAAAACTTAACGTGTGGGCACCTTATGTCAATGAGAATGACGTGTAACGATTAGCAAAACTAAACAGTTTTCTAATGGAAATTGAATTAAATTTACGGCGACAGTGTTAAAAATTATACGATGGAGCACCTTTTTAAAGTGAACAAAATTACAAGAGACTATTTCCCAGAAGAAAAAATGGATTGGATAAACAATCCATTCGAGTACGACGATAAATCTGAAGGCTTGCCAGTGAAAGAAAGCGAACAGCTTGTCGACATATCAACAGACTCAACGTTAACATCCAATTTTAAGCAAGATCCTAAATGTTTGGTAGACCAGGGGTAGTCAACCCTTTTATACCTACCACCCGCTTTGTAGCTAGTAAAATTTGCTTAACGCCTACCGATTTCGCAGTTATTAAATATAACTTAAATGCAAAATAATTTTTTGAGTGGATCCTTAGTAAAAATATTTATAGTTGAATTTATCGATTTAGTTACATCTTGTTTGTATTTATAAGAAACAGAAAATTTATATTCCGCGTAGTGAGCCGGCGCATGGTTCCTCGGAAACTGTTTCCCATAAGAACTTTTCAATGGTATGAAAAGGAGAAATTTATTTCTTGGCAAAATTTCATCTACGCTCACGCTTTGTTAAGATCCGATAATCCCATTATGAGCTCTATAGTCATAAAACAACACATAAGAGGTGGCAAAGTCTTATAAATTTATGGAAACAGAAAGAGAGAGAGAACTGCACGCGGGAGAACGGACTTTCATCATCGGATGGACAAAAGCTCTACCGCTGATGTTATCATCCATGGATTTTTGCGGTTTAGGAATACAAAAAATGCGGATTGTATAAATGTCTACCCACAACCCTCTTTGGACTTCGGAAAGCTGCTCAAGAGGAATTGGGATAAAATACCTCTTCTGCTATTAAAGAAAAGCTTTAATGCCTTGGAAATTACGGTGTAGAAAGATAGTGAAGAATAAGGGTTATGAAATGGAATATTTAAAACACAAATAGCTTAGGTAAAATATATCTCTAAATACAATGCAAATCGTCTAAAAATGTGCGAACAGCCAGCATTTGACACAGAGTAAGAATCTTGCCATGAGTAAAACGATCCAAATTTTAAAATGTTTCTCAAAATTCAAATTTTTTTCAATCACACAAGGAATTCATTTTTGACATAAAAGAAATAAGTATTGCAAAGCTGCTTATTACATGCATGAGCATATAGAATTCATAGAACAATAATATGAAAACATATATATAAAATATAAATAAAGTTTATTGCATTAGATTTAAAAAAACCTTTATATATATATATATTATTATAATTTATTGTGAATTATTGGTTTACACACACACACACACATATGTATATATATATACTAGCGGAAGTACCCTATGCCATTTAAGTTAGACTGACAGTAAAGCATCTAACAACAGAGAGAACGATAGCGCTGTAATACTTCTCTAATAACGATTTATACGATTTAGTCATACATTTTGCAGTCTGATGCTATATGGAATCCGCATAAAAGATTTCGATAGAAAAATAAGCTAATTATATGAACAACAATGCCTCGCAGTTTTTAATGATTTTCGCCTTTCTAATCAAATGGTCGTAAGAGCTCATCCAATATTTCACCTATATTCAATTTTAGTCGATTAAACATGGCAAAAAATTAATCATAATTGATCAGAAATCAATAACGCGAATAAAAACACGAACACACAAAAAGACATTTTATTTATATGTATAGATTTTTTTAAACCTTACAAATTTTTGATTAACAAACTCTACGATTTGAAAGCGAGCAGTAGCAACACTTTTCGAAATAAAGCATTTTTATATCCAACGCTCGAGGCTGTTGCCACTCGAAAAAAAATGAGCGTTTTCATAGTTTTAATTAATACCTCGGTCGATTAAAGTCGTACAAAGATAGGAATAGTCGAAATGGCTTCTCACAAATTTTTGGAATCGGGAATAATATATTTAATGCTAATATTATGCTATTTTTTATTTCATCGTAAAACTTGGAAATTTTTTATTAAACACTAGGATTTAGAAGCCAACAGTGGCAACAACTTTTGAAATGAAGCAGATTTTCATCTCCAGCTTGCAAGACTGTTGCCACTAGGAAAAATGAGGGCGAAAAGTATCGTTTTTCCGAGCTTTTTAATTCACATCTATGATTTTAGTTTTTTTTGGGGGGGGGGAGGGAGCACGGGAAGGAAACGGACGTTGACCTTTTCCAGAAGCCAGAAAACAATTGCAGAAAGTTTGGTAACGATAGCTATAGTAGTGACTGAGTTATTAGAGGACTAACACACAGACTTTATCTATATATATATATAGATAAAGGGTGACATGCATATGCAACATATATACATACATATCTTCCTATTTATATATGCAAGCATGTATGCAGACGACTGAACACACAATCAGTTTTCAAATTTTTCCAACCACACCTGAATTATGTTATTGGAGAAGAATTCAGAATGTTGTTGCAAAGGGGAAAAGTCAGATAAAATCAGAAAGAACATTCCCCCCCCCTTCCAAACCAACATCATTTATCTCCTGCAAGCAAAACATATCATGGAAGCCCTAATTAAGTTCAGGGCAGTCAATTTATCGCTTTCCAATTATCAACATTTCTTTCGAACTTGTTGAAGCCTATTTAATTACTTTCCCAACCTCTTATAAGATTATCACCGCCACAAATAAATAAATACGAAACCTATTTATTTTCTATAAAAATAAACTCCATGTATCTCTATCTCCTTTCTTATCCACGTTCAGCCGCGGGAAAGATCTCGCTAGAATTGAAAGCTGAGAGGAATTAAATCCGAACTGAAGCCGCCAGACCCAGATCTCGACGTTCGATAAGCCGCGTCTCTGTGTCTCCTCCACCCTTTCTGTCGCACCAAAAGTTTCTCCCGAATCTTTTCCAGCAGACATAATAAGACAATAGCGTTGGGAGGAATCTGGAGAATTGTGGATAAGGGATTATACAAAAAGGAGAATATTGGATTCGGTATCGTACCCGATGCAGTGATTCAGCATTTTCCAGTTGGCTACCTTAAGATCCCAAAAGGCTAAAATAACGTCATTTGTTATCTATCAGCCTTTAATAATGCCACTTGATCCATCAGCGCACCGAGGAGCGACATTTTTTATTATTTGTTACGGTAATTTATTTATTTTTAAGCACTTAACTAAACTCTTAGCGTTTGAAATTCTACATGCTATCGAATAAATAACTCTATGTTCCAGAAACATATTTTCTTTATTATAATCATCGAATTTTATAAAGCGAGCAGTTAAAATGTGAAGGGGATTGATTCCCTTTATTTTTTCCTACAAATCTATACTATTAAGTCTGTGTGCGTCTGTCTGTCTGTCTGTTTACAACATCATCTCTTCGGAACGACAGGGAGTTGGATTTCGAAAGTATACCTAGATTCTAAAAATTCGTGGGAAGCCATTTCGACCATCGTAATCTTCGTACTACTTTGACCAGTCGAGATATTAATTAAAAACTCCGAAAATACTAATTTTCGCACTCATTTTTTCCGAGTGGCAACAGTCGCGCGCGCTGGAGATAAAAGTACTTTATTTCGGAAAGTGTTGTTACTGCTCGCTTTCATATCGTAGAGTTTGCTAATAAAATATTTGTAAGTTTCACAAAATAAGAAATAAAATAAGAAAATAAGAAAACAAAATCGGAATCCTTTCAGGTTTTATATAACGCCCAATAGGGGTTTGTGACGTTTATGAAATGTGATGTAATCTTCCTGTCAAATCCCAGATTTGCTACACGTATTTGAGTTAAATAGCAAAACTAAAAATGTATTGACGCGGGGCAGAAAGCGATGGCTTTTTGGTAGGAAATACAACACTAATCGATCTATCATTGGTAAAATGTTGACTATGAAACTGTATGCAAAGTACAAAAGACACAAAAAATCCATTAAAGGTTTACACAAGACATCAAATAACTAAATCTGAAAATTAAGACACAATAACACGCCGAACGAAACTAATTCAGAAGTCAAAACAACAAAAATCAGCGTAATATTGAGAATTTACGCTGATTTTTGTTGTTTTGACTTCTGAATTAAATCTGAAAACTTTGATTTTATATTACGCCCAAAGAGGTGTTTTTTAACGTTTTGTGTGTCATATTTATATATTAAATATCACGTTCTTTGCATTTAAATCACATAAACTTCAATTCAATAGCAATATTACAAATATTTAAAAACAGCAAAACAGCATATCTTTAGAAATTCCGATACACAGTCGTGCGCTGGAGATAATTTTTTCCCTCGTACAATGTTTCCACTGCTCGCTTTGAAATCGTTAATCAAAAATCAAGTTTTATAAAATTTTAAAAGGATAATAAAACAAATTCGAAATTCAAAATTCGAGCTTCCAAGTGCTCGTGTTCGGTTGGAGGACTACGTTATTCAAAATTTGATGGCTCTGGGTACTGTTGTCTTCTTCACATTGCGACAAACATTCATGCAGATTCCTCATTATTTAGTTTCTTTAAATATAATACATGGCGATAATATTTGGTGGCAACAGTTTGAAAAGTGAACCAACGCAGAAAGTGAAACTACGACAAATGCCATTTTGAGACTAGAAGATTTATAGCTCTTTGGATCTAACGTCCCTTTGGGCTAAAAATCAGTACTGCCAAATATTAAACATATTGTCATAATCTGTCATATTCTGGCGTTGAAGAAATCACACGATTTCATGGACGCGATTGTATGTCGAAAATATTTTGCTAATGTCAGCATTTTAAATAAATAGCTGACATCTTTGTTTTCAGGTTAGGATAACTGATACGATGTGTTATTGCGTTATTGGACGCCAATAATGGACGGCATCTGCTTGACATTAACCTTAAAACAGTGTGAACATAGACTTTACATGTTGTACTTGATGCTGTTCAAAGGATTGAATACACGTATGTATTCCTTTTTCTTTTATTGAATTTCAAAACAAGCAAACTGCTCTGCCCCATCCAGTACAAATAGCTTCCGAAACGTGAATATTTGATTTTGAGTAATTGAGTTAATTGAACATTTTTCACATCCGCTGAACATTTTTCAACAAAATATTAATTATCACACGCTTAAAATAGCTGCAATTTATGGAAAGATCTTCAAACTTAATATGCCTATCTTAGAAACTAAAACGTTCTAGATAAACGGAGAATTAAAAGACCGTAAGACAGATACAAATATAAGTTGGAACATTTAATAGTGATTCGACATTGATTAAACATTTAATAGTTATTCAACAGTGGTTCCTAACGATTGAAACATTCCACAGTGACTTGATATTAGCATTAAAATTTCAATGAATATTACTGCCAGGAAAATGGTTTAATTTACGAATCCTAATGAAAAATTTAATTGCGAAATTATAATTATTAAGTTTATTTATTGACAAATGCCGTGGATTAACATCATTACCGCAAAACATGAATTAGATATCGTGTTTCGTTAAGAAACCTTTATAATGAACTATAGAAGAACTGGTAGATTTTAAAACTCTTTAAAGATAACTGGTAATTTTTGTAATCTTGAATTTGAATTTCAAAGTTCTGTTCAAGGTTTTTTTTTGCATATATTAACGGAACCCGTTTACTTTTCCAATTTCTTTAAGTAATTTATGTGGTTACGCAGAAAAAATGTACCTGAAATGGTTAATAGTTAATTAATACAAGTAAATCAACAAGTAAATAAGAAGTACTGGAGTTAACGTTTTATGACTGAAAAAAAAACATAAAAAAATAAACTACAGTACAAAAATATATTTTAGATTTTGTCCTAAATATAAGTTTCTGTCACAACAAACTGACTGTTCCTAAGACAATATTTGTGTTTGTTCCAAAGTTCTGCGGTCTATCCCTGCTGGCGCCCATCGAAAATATTTTCATTCAATTTCATTCGTTTAATTCGTCTGGCGGTAGCAAAATGTTGTTTTGTTCAGTTTGGCAACAGGGAGGCTGTTATACACATCATTACGCTGTAATTGGTGTTTTGTTCAATATAAAATATATTCTACCATTTTCCATTTGTTTTTAATTGATAAACTTTTGAACTTTTTTGCCAGCAACGCTCTGGATGAAGAAAAATAAGCTTCACAACTGCAACCCCAACAATATGTTCACAGCGAAGTGTATAAGTATATATTAAAGTGTAAAATACCACAGTGCATGCGAATGTTAAATATGGGAAAAAGATTGAAAGCTTTCAGATTTTGTATTGCGCTTAAAGAGGCGTTTCTGTCATTTACACCTATATACACCTTTCGACAGCGTTTTGGCTAACGCTTATTTGGGCTAGAAATATTTAAAGACAGCACATTTTTAAAATTTCCGATAGACAGTTTCGCGCGCTGGAGATAAAAATATTTTATTCTTTACAGTATAATGCCACTGCTCGCTTTGAAATCATTGAGTTTCTTAGTCAAAAACTCGTTAAAGTTTAAAAAATATGAAATAGATAATAAAAATAAATTTCGAAATTAAAAATTCGGACTACCAAGTGCTCATATTCGAATAGAGGACTACGCTATTCAAAATTTGATGGCTCTAGGTATCGTTGTTTTTTTACAAAGCAAGAAACATATTGTTACGAATTGTCCAGGCGCGGTAAGATAGCTTTCCCGCAAGGCATGTTTAGGGTGGCCATAAAATGGTATAGAAAGGCAGGGTTGCCACATTGGATATGCCGAAATTGGCGATATGCTATAGACGCATGGAGAACCTTCTAGAACGAATTCTTCCTAGTTTAGCCACGAACGTTCTTGAACACAAGCCAAAAGCTATATAAACCCTGCTGGTACGCGGAGAGGGAGTCGGCGGGTTAGTGCGAGTCACCGAGCGAGTGTCTCGTAGTCTAATGCTAAGTTTTCGTCGAGTGCATCAAGAGAATCTCTTTGTGTAATCGCGAGTTAGTGTAAGGTGGAGTTTTATCTTACAGTGTGTTGAACTTCGGGAACAACTGAACCGAGTCGGGAGCTGTACTCTAACGTATCGTCTAGTGCATCACGGGTTCTAGCGTAGAGAGTCTCGAGAGTACGTTGAGTTCCGAGAACGACCAAGCAGAGTCGGGAACTGTACTCTGGTGCTTTGTTGTGAAGCCGTCTTCCCCGTTATAGCCTGAAGGCTGTGTCGATTGTCTCAGCGTGTTTACAGTACTTCTTCGACGACTGTAAGCGTGATTTTGAAGCTGTCTTGAAAAATATTAGCCAATAAAGTGTGTTTAGATACTTCATCGAGTATCGTCGTTATTCACTCCAAATCCACGAACCCTTGAAGAGAAAAACGTAACAATATATACAATCTTGTACATGCTTCATTATTTAATTTTCTTAAATAAAATATAAGGGGATAATATTTCGAAGAGGCAACAATTTGGAAAGTGATACAACCGTTATAGTGATTCAACGCAAAATGCCGTTTCGAGACTAATAGCCCTTCTCGGCTAACAAATAACAGCGGTTGTATAAGTCCCATCACTGTTTTGACAGACAGAACCCAGAAGAATGTAATATATCTCACATTTTTTTGCCTTTCCTCTAGCACCAACATTTCGAGGAAAACCCCAAAGGAAAATCATAGAATTTCTAAATCATTACGCTTTGTCTTATCACCAATTTTCGAAAGCACAAAAATTTTTATAAATCCTGACAGATTTATAAATGCTCTAAAATTAGTCTTAATAACATTACAGTTTCCGAATTATTTCATCTAATTTTTTGTCTTGCCCTCCAACAGATGAAAAAAAACGTGAATTGCGACAGTGCTTTTTAAAGCATGTACATGTGATACCCTTTTGAGTTTTTTCCTTCACATAATTTAGATATATTTAATTACAAATGTAAATTTATTCATAAATACTAAGCAGTGTCAATACTATATGCTTTTGTTTTCATTTCATTATCACATTATCTTAATGTAGAACCATATTTCCTTCCCTGTTGCCAATGTCGTATCTTTCCCTTCCACAAAATGGACGTTCATATCATTAACTATGAAAACGGAAACGTCGGATCCCGAGTCTAAATAAAAACAAACGAGAATTGAGTGCTCCCAAAAATAGCACCAGAGGTGCTGAATCAAACTGTTTTAGTGTATAAAAACAGCTTCGTGTATCGTATTTTCAAAGAAGAAGGGGATGACCGCGAAACTCGACTGAAATTTTTAACGCCAACGAGTGGATAACTAAACAGATTATAAATCGCGAAACAATCTTTTCGTTAAATATTCCTGAGTTTTACAACAAGGATATATTCTCTGATGAAAATACATTTATTGGAATTGGTTCCTACCGCAACAAATTATACTGAATCATCTTGAAAATGGCAAACCTAGCTGCCAGACAATTTTGGTCTTCCGTGAAGATGATCGTCTTAGAAAAAACGATTATCGGTTGTGGCGCTTATCGATTTCCGTATTGAATTTATTTTAATCAAAACTGTTGAAGTCCATTAATAATAAAAATATGAAGTAATAGAATTTATAATGACATAATATTTTTTTCCTTTTCATTTTTTTCATAAAGTATATATTGCATTGGTATATTTTCAATGCTTTTTTAAACATTACTGAGGATGGTAAGTGTTTAAATAAATGGAAAGGGAAGAAAAATTATAATTTCAGAATTTCCTGTGTTGAAAAAATTTGAGAGACCTCTGGGCAGATATTCGGATGATTCAAATTTTAAATTTTAGTGGATTTTGTTCCCGATAGTTTTATGTGCTTTTCCTCGTGTGTAACATAATTAGAAGCAATTTCTCTCGGAAATTCTTCCACAAAAGCATTCTTCCTAAGGAAACTGACTCGAGTCCTTAGCTTAATCAAACGTCAATGAAGTCTTTAACTCACTGAATAAGAGAATACCTGTCCAAACATACTGGATTACTGATTTTTGTGAAGCACTTGCACAGATTAGCTAAAAGGTGTTTTATTATGATCACCTCTGGGATATTAAATTAGTATCATCGAGATTTCGGTTTAAAAAATGTCGATTGCTTTATCATCTATCATTACAGTACCTCCTATTTTCTTGTTACATTAATATATATATATATATATTCATTTTTATCTGTTTCAATTTCATAATTAAGACAAGCACAAGCTCGTTAAACAAAAGATGCACGCGCAAGATTAATTTCTGATAATTGGTTCAGTCAACTCTGTAATTCAAGGGCTAGCTTGGTTTGCCTCAATGATTTCCTTCTCGCTTTCAGATTTTTTTAGAACCATTCCTCTTGATGGTTGCTCTCTAATTTTCCATAAGTCACGCAGCTAATTTAGATATTTTTTACGCTTTAATTGGTCATCAAATTCGCTTCTTGGAGTAACCGATGTATTCTGAAACTACTTGTTCTAGAGGCAGTACAGAACGGGCTAATTGGTGTATCGAGCACGTAAGAGTTTAGGTTCTCGTTAAAGATGCATCCAAAAGTTAATCTTTAGCCGATTAAAGTATAATAGTAATTTTATTCTTCTTTTAGATCTGCGTTACATCAAAATCTTAATGAGAGATAAATTTTTCTTTTAATATTTCAAAACTTTTGTTTGCATTGTAAGCGCAAGCATGAGTTTTCACAATGTAAAACATGTTACATTTTATTCTGTTGATAGGATAGTCAGAGATCCGGTAATCACGCGGAATAATTACTAATTAGATGTGTTATGAAAGGAAACAAATTATTTCTACTCGGCTTCTGCTGAGATGGAGTTGGCGGTCTGACAAACTTTTAAGAATAACGTTGGCTGATGAAAATAAAATATAGCAATTTTATCTTTTAAATTGACTTTCAATAGATTTTTTTAAATGGCCAAAATTCAGTTAAATTTAGATTTTCAGATTTTTATGCAAGGCTTTCTTTTCTTCTGTAAGAAAATCTGTCAAAAAATATGTATTCCTGGTTTCAGAAGACATCTATTTAAATTATAGGAGTAACAGCAACTTTATCTCGTCTAGAGCTGGATTCGCAACCAGGCGGATTTTATAGTTTCAGGAAAAGCATGTGACTAGCCTTTTATTTGACTGTTAAATATTTAATTTTATTTCAAGAAAATAAAACTACTTTTATTCAAATTTTATTATTTATCAATTGTTTCTGTACTTTTTGTTGTTTAATTTACAAATCAAGTTAAAACATTTAAGTAAATCTAAATAAATAAATATATATATATATATATATAAAGAAACATAGTAATAGGCCCAAAAATTAAAAAGACAAATTTTTAACCAGTCCTGCGCTATAGCTGCAAGTGTTTGTGTGTGGGCGTGTAAGGTAAAAAATAATATAAATCAAAATTATAATTTAAATTAGTGGTAACCCCTTAATTCCCCCTCTTTATGCTAAAAGTCGTAATAATTGGACTCCGTCATTTCTAGATCAATCCATCTTGCATGACTTTCGTAACGCTGATGATGAAATTAATTCGAACCTAAACTCACAGTTTCGGGAACTGAAACCTTTCTAACCTAATCCGTTCTCTTGGTGAGCCTCCATATTGGATAATTGCGCACTTTTAGCTTCAGCTCTCCTGCATTCAAGATGCTAGTTCGCTCCGTTTGCTTTGTCGTGCCACTAAATATGCCATTATCTAAAATGCGATAAAATATATAAAATTATTGGGCGCGTATTGCGCCCATGATAATATGTGATGAAAGATGAAAAATATGTTTTTGATATTCACCAATAAAAGTTATATGCAATTCGACCACGTCTATCTGTAAGTTTCTCCTTCGAGTGTCATCTTTCTAACTACGCAGTAAAGTCTGTCCAGAATAAAACGCAGAGAACCATCGTCAATCTGTTGCAGCTTATTCCAAGTCGTGTTATTACATATATATATTTCGACTTGTGAAAAGGAGAGAAGGGCGTGATACGGCAATGGTAAAAGAGGTGCATATTGCCAAACATGTTAAGAACAACTGATCTAGATTTTTCTAGAAACAAATGTTCTCATTTGTAGTAAAGTGGACAAGAGAACTGAATGTTGACAGTTCGTATAGTCGATTTCTAACGAACACATTGAATATCTGTTTAGCTTCGATTTCTAGCAGGTTTGTTATTTCCTTCATGTCTAATGTGACAATATTCCTTGATTCTGAGCGAAGATATCCTACAAAAACAGAAAACTGCTATGAATTTTGCGATAATTAATTAACCGGTATCAGGTAATAAATAATACGATGTAACTGGGCTGCTTAAGAATTTCGTGTTTTTTTTCTACGTGTGACGTAAGCATGACGCAGTTTTCCCTTAGAAAGCCCTTCACAAAGTATCCTTTTTAAAGCAGACTCGGAGAGTTTCGCCATAAACAGTTAAGTAACCAACCAATCCTGTTTATTTTCAGCTTTGGAAAATTTGCATATTTTTTCTAGAAAATTCGGCTAATCTTTGGAATATGGTAACTGGTAGTTTGGCGACTTTTGGCGACATTTTAGTAAGGCGATAAAAATTATAATAATAACAATAATTTTTATTAATTTAATGTATATGTTTATTTATATTTTAATTAAATGATAGTCATTTTGTGCATTACGCGTTTGTAGCATTTTGCAATCCATTTCAGTACAAGTAAACCTGCATGGAAATAAGTTAAATAGTTGACACTAAGTATTTGTAACCATTTTTAATGTTTGCCTTATAAATTCGCAGGTGACTTTTATAATGGATAATTTAGACGGAAAAGAAAATTAATGTAATATCTTGCATATTTTATTTATTGTATACGTGCAAATATTCATCCTTGGAAAGGGTATATGCAAGCTGAACATATAAAAGCTTGCATAGTATACATACTTTTTAGCGATGAGGTAATTTCATATATGTCCTTTTTTACCAGCTTCAAAGATTCACAAAATTTTCCTGCATTTTCGTGGAAATTTTTCTAATTTACGAGAAAAATTATTTACATGTTTCATATACAAATTTGCCCTGTAAAAACAAATTTCTGTGCACGTTTGTTCCACTACTTTTCGGAAAATTCCGATCGTGATTTTAGCTAATAAGCACTTGGAAACAATTTCGCACCTAATCTTCGTCATGATTAAGCACTTTTGTTCCATAAAAATTCTAGCGTAAACGTAATTCGGCTAGCAGATTGTTGGAAAAAATGTTGAGTTAAAAGAAAAAAAAAAAAAAAAACCTTTACTTCGTGAAAACAAAATGGCGTCCCCCAAACAAATTGGTAGGTTGCTGTAGCAAGGTTGCTCGCCAAATTTTCGCCAAAAAACCGCCAAGTTACCATAATCTGAAGATTAACCGAAAATTCTTTCTGAAGAATGAGGTAATTTCACTATCAATCACCTTAAAAAATCTCATATTAGCTGCCTATATGAGCACCAAATCTACCTTGCGACTGAGGTTTTAGTGATAGCCCTAAGTATTCATACATACGCAGTGTACTGGATTTAATTCTGTTTCTTTATAGTAATTATTGAAGTCAGAGATATGGAACAAGTGCCTTGTTACTGGCCCTGAATGTTTGTATTGTTGCGTGTGTACGGGTTCGTTATGGATTGAATGCACAAGACGTTAAAAAGTTAACAAAATTTATTCTTTCCGCAAGAAATAAATCAAAATGCTGAAATATTTCTTCAGAGATATTTGCACAATATCACAAACGTTTAGCAAAAATTCAGTTCAAAACAGATGAAATAATTCTGTTCAAAACAGATAAACTAATTCTATCTCACAGCAAAATCGCTACAGCATTAGGTAAACAAACAGCATTAGGTAAACAAACAGCAGTTCGCTTTAAACAGCTACAACTACAATTGTTGTTGATGAATTGTTTCAGTTCGGCTTTTATAAGCTTTTTAATTATCACTAAAACAATCTCATCCAATCTATCATCAATCTCTTATTTTTCTAGATTTTTCTGGATGGCAACAGTAATTATGAGATATTTATATATTAAATATTGAATGCACGCGTTCTTTTATTTTTATTTTTCCGATGTAGCTTTCTCTTCAAAAATCGTCTGCGTTTCACGGGAAAATAAAGCAATTTTAATTAAAATTCTAAATAAATATGAAATCCGTAACAGTATTATTTTGAACTGAAGCTTTTTAAAAGGAAAGAAAGCACTATTATACTGTCGACGTTGTTCAAAATCTTAAAGTTACTCGAATCGTTCCTGCGAAATTTTAAAGAAACTACTGACTCTTTATTTAATAAACGATCAGAATTCGAACCGCTTCGTTTTTGCTCTTCCTAAAAAGATAGATTAGCTGGGGTTTCTATTATTTTGCAAGATCTCCGACTTTACTGAGAGCTCCATTTAGGACGCTAAGACTGCAGACTGTGGGTTTTCATCAAACGAAAGAGAAGATATTATGAATGTGTTGTTACGTCACTTTTATACATAACTGATGGTAAACTGAACTGCTAAGCGACAGATTCATGGTCGACGGGATAATTCGTAGGTACCGAAAATATACATTGGAAATAATAAAAAGAATTATCATAATTACACGCACTGTATAGGTTAAAAATATCCCATAACTTTTTAAATTCGTTAAACTTTTCTCTAATATTTTGCAGATATAATTTTTTGTGAAACGTGTTTCATGAATATTTCCCTTAAATCATTTTTTATTTGTCCCGGCACAGATTCCATTAAATTTGGTAACTTTCATTGAACTGCCAATTTTTTTTGAAGTAAAATTGTTCGATATGTGTATCTTTTTCCCGTTTCGAAACTCGGGAAATGTTTGATGGGATTCGTGTCAGGAACTGAGGAACGGAAGGAGGTATTATGTCTATTATAGTCAGAGTTTGGTATTATGTCGGATATTGGTTTTCTTGCTGAAAGATCGTGATTTTGAAGACAAACACCAGCAACAGTAGATAGTTTTGCTTTCGGAATGTTAATAAATATTTCAATCGTATTGGAATGCTTGAAAACGGCAAAACACAAAAAATTGCCCATTATCTCGTCTATAATTTCCAGGTTTCCAGTTTGCTTTGGCTCACTAGAGGGCAAGGAATAAAGTCATTGAAGTCGACCCGAATTCATATCTCAGTTAACAGGCTGGTTGCATGGCCGATTTCGTGATTTTCTACATGTACACTGCGAAAAAAAAATATTCTCCCGTTCTACTGGACCGATTGACAAAATTCAAACTGCGTTTTCCATGTCTTGAAAGGGCGGCTTAGGCTATATATTAGATTTATATATAGCATTGTTCAAATATATGTATTCTGACACAAAATCGGACTTTTTCTGATATGACATGCCACCTTTTTTTCCATATTTCGATTCTACGACTCAGATTATGCCAAACTGCCAAGTTTAGTAAAAAACACAGGAGTAGTTTTTAAAAAATTAGTTCTCAAAATTTTAGCTCCTCAATGTGGTATTTATTTATTAATATCTCTTTTTTTATGAAACTTATTTGATTCCTTCTTACACAGTTCAAAATTTAGATTCATTCCAAATAAAATTCACCCATTTTTTATGATTTATTTTTTAAATTTGTATTTTAAAATAATTTTTACAAATTTTTAAAAAAAAGGTTTGAATTATAACATATAAAAGTTTTACAACCATCTTAAAGCAGATGTAGTTCTAAGCATACCCGCAAAAAATTAGAGCTTTTTATTCAAAATATCGGAAGATATACGTCAATTTATATATTCGAGTGTTTTGAAATTTGGCATATTTGTTGAAAGCGATAATAACAAAAATGTGGTTTACGCACTTTGTTAAAATTACTTGAAAGTAGAACGATGTGACTTTTTTCCCTCTCATCCACAATGTAAAAAGGCAGGAGCGATGTGACTTCTTTTCCTCTCCTGCACGATGGAAGGGGAGGAAAATAGGTTGCCACATATTAATTGTTTCACCTGTACTTTGTACCACCTGTACTTTATGTTTTTCTATATCTTTCACTTTTTAATGAAAATATTTTGAGTTTTTATGCAATTTTACCTTGCGGCGAAGTGAAATTTGAATTAATTGAACGCGACATATAAGTCTAACGAAATGCGAGGAAATAAGTGTTTCATATTAGCAGCAAATATTGTCGCCAGTCTGTCTCGGACAGACGAGAATGTTTATGAGTAGTGCATGCGCATTAGGTAAGCGTCACTGAATCGTCTGTTGAAAACTGTTTCTTTTTCATTTGTTTTTTTTATACATCGTTTTAGATTCATATAGTATTTGAATAGAACATGTGGCAAACGATTAGATAATTCCTTAGGTGATATAATTTTTGTGCATTCTGAGTTTTAAAATGAATGCGATATAATGCTGTTAATTTAACCTAGAGCCAGAATGTCGCTATGGTAAATAAATATAGTGAATTTTAAAGAGTGCGTTTATTCTATTGTTGTTTATGCGTTATTGACGAAGTAGATTTAATTCAATTCAATAAGTTTAAATGAAATGCAGGGGAAAATGTGTATAATTAATATTCTGTACAAGGAAATCATGTGGTGCATACATCAGATTTTTATCTTCAGCGGTGAGATTGTTGCTTCTTTGCAAAATGTACTATAATTCTCTTTCACTTTTAATCAACAAACGCGGACATTTATAAACAATGTGTTGCCACTGTCTGATATAAAATATTTTCATCTTTCACGCATTAGCGTTTTCCATTAAGTAACGCGTAAAGTTTCAAATTTATTCTATCTGAGTTATTGAGTAACAAACTAAGCGATCTGGAAGCAATAAATATATTTATCAAGAATGTTTTCTTTAAAAAAATCTAATTGATTTAAATAAAAATGCATTTGAATCGTGAGATGTGTTTAATTACTAATATTAAGTATTTAATGAAATTACACTAGTTGAACTCATTAAATCAATATGCTTCTTAAAAATTTTTTGTTATAGCTATTTTAGGCGGCTGGCCCTACAAGTGTCTACTTTAAAAAACAATAACAATAAAAAAATATTTAATAAATTATATTAAACGTTTAATTTTCGATATATTTGATATTTAATTTTTTTTTTTTTTTCTAATTTTGATTTTCAAAGCCTGTAGTGCAGTGGTTCTCAAACCTGTTTTGCCCCATTTAACAATTTCTCTAGATAATCATTCCGTCCTCATGCTTCCCGAAACTCGAAAAATTAGTATAAAGTTATTTAAATTTAGATTATTTTTAATGTGTTTTATAAATTAAACAAAAATATGAAGAAAATGTCGATAATACCGAAATTTGAATAACAATAATTCTTTTTATCGATGAATTAAAACTAAATACACAATTAGTAAATAAAATGCTGACCGCATTCCTCCCTTGAAATTATGAAATCTTTCCCCCGTTCAGAACCCGTACTCTTGCTAAACCGAAGGGCTCCGCAGAACGCAGTTTGAAGACCATTCGTCTAGCCTTTTCATTTTACTCTTTATAGCTTTATATTTCCTTAAAACTACCACTGTGAATTAGGTTATAGTATTTGAATACAGGTAGGTAAATGATGGCTGTCTATCTAGGGAAGAGATGCCTTCTTGGAGCAACTTTCATAAGAAAACTAGCTGTTATTCCTTTATACGTGGGGAAACGTTAATCAACCATGCAGTTAGTCCGTTTGTATGGGTTCCAACATGCATTAATAAACTGCAGCATTCAACAGGCTTAATCACATAGGGACTGGTGAAGTCCTAGCATTGTATTATTTACTTATTTGGCCAGAAAAATCGCCAATTTTGAGAAGTTCCTGCCTTAATGAGGCACAGGATCTCCAATTTTGTTTTTTTCATTGACAGGCACCAGCCATTATTGGCCACTATTAAGGCCGGAAGCCGTGTTCATTTTATTATTCAGGCACCTAATAGGCGGGCGGACGTCACTTCCTATGAAGGGACAGATAATTTACACACATGCCTTCTCCGGGATTCGAACTTGGGCCCTCCGGTACAGCAGTCAGAGTCACTAACCACTGTGCCGTCTAGGTAACAAATCTTACAACTAAAACCGTAAATTGCTGATCACAGTAACAACGAAATGATAAAATAAATATACATGTTTACGAATTTGAATCATTATGTTACTTTTCTGCGATATATGTAATGGGAATAACTTAAAATATACCTAACTAATGACATTTATAAGCATTTATTTCCTTAATGTAATTAATAAAAGGTTTCCGAATATTTTCCATTGTAAAGCATGCCAAACAATTTCCGCAAGAGACATTATATGCCACGACATCCACCGTTAAATTGAATGCATCGTTCTTATAACAATATTCTTGTTTTCAAAGTAAGTATTGCCAATAAAATGTTTTGAAGTGTGCCATTCTGTTTCATTCTTTGTTCACCGAGATATTAACGTTAAGTCGATTTTTAGAAAACTTTTATTCTAGTCAAAATGAGGTGATGGCAAAAGTATATATTCTCGCTGGAAATCTCAAGTTCGTAGATATACGTGTCTTTCTATTTAAAAAAAAATAATAAAAAAATAAAATAAATATAAATAAAAATAAAATCTGAAAGGTTTCAGATTTTTTAAGGGTCACCGAAAAGGGTTTGTTAAGGTTTTTTACGCTCTCGCTGAGCTCGCAGTCTACCAATCTGCTCCTACACTCACTCCGGTTGAACAACTTCATTTATTTAATTACTTATTATTTTTTCTCGTTTTAGCTTTATTTTTCAGCATCGTTTTCTTCGTTCATACAGTTCAACGAAATCCCAAAATTTTTAAAAGCAACATAGCAGCGTATGTTCAAAATTCCCGATGCGGGGTTAGGCGTTGGCATACATTTAAAATATCTTTTTCAATCTTTTCCTAGTTCATCATATCAATATTCAGTTTCTTAGTAAGATAGGCAACACATTTTTTTTCTTTTTATTATTAGCTTATTATGTTTTAACGTCATTCATTAAATATCACGTTCTTCGCACTTACGCTACTTAAAGTTAAATTCAACAGCAAAATCACAAGATATTTAAAAGGAGCTTAGCTTTAGACTTCTCGATAGCGTGATATAGGTTGCCATACATATTTTTATATTCACTATATTATTTCATTAAAAACTAGCCGTTCGAGCAGACGGTCGCCGAAAATAGTTATCATAAAAAAGATAAAGTACATAAACATTTTAACGAGTCAGACTAGTGTAGTTTCATAAAAATATTGAATATTTCTAATTAAGCATCTCATTGTTTTAATGCATATTTATTTAAATCAATTACATTAAAAAATAGGAACAATATTCTCAAGAACTGTATTGATTGTTTTCAGATAGTTTGGGTTATTATTCGATAATCTTTCAGATAAAATATGAAAGTATCTTAAGTTTGGCAACACGCTGGCGAGTGGAAGATAAAAATATTTCATTTCCGGCTGCGGCAACGTATTGCTTTCGTATAGTCGATTTGTTAGTGGAAACTAAAAGACTAATATCTTTTATTTTCCCGAATGGCAGCAGTTTCTCGAGATAAAAAAGTTTCATTTCCAACACTGCACTGTTCGCTTCAAATCGTTGAGTTTGTTAATCATAAACTCATTAAAAGTTTACAAAATATGAATTAAATAATAAAACAAATTCAAATTCGCGCTTCCAGTTGCATATATTTGCGTGTAGGAGCAAGTTATTCAAAATTTGATGACTCTAGTTCCCGGCGTTTTTTCACAATACGAGGAACGTACATACATGTCTGGAGATTCCTCATTATTTAATTTACTTAAAAAAAAATACACGGCGATAATATCTGGTAGCAACAATTTGAAAAGTAATCTGACGCAAAATGTCATTTCAAGACTAAATAATCCCTTTTGGAATAAAAAAATTACCAGTATAAAAATACATGCAAAATCTAAGTAACGAATCATGAAAACATGGATTAAACTTACATTAATATCAAAGCAAAAGGAAATGTGGCGAAACATCTGATCCAGTGTCGATTATTATGGCTTTTATATAAAGAACAAAAGAAGAATTTGTACACCTATTTCTTTAACACGCACTTACACAAATGACGACGAAATAAATTGCAAGCGAAGAATAAACTCCCATTTACATGCGGAAAATGTCAAGCCCATTGTCGCCAAACATGGCAATAAAGCAGTCATGTACACAGGTATGCGATTCCCAGTCACAGATCCCAACATTCGGGGAAAATTATTAGTAATTTCGTTATTCTGCAGATGCTGTTTAAACATTAGATTTTTAATTTCAAACTTTTGACAACTCGTTTTAGAAAATTACCGGAATTTTTTTTCTGTCATGGCTGCAACGTTTCTCAAAGCTTTATTTTTATAACCAGGAACTATTACGGACAATTAATTCATTCTGACATTAAAATAAAAGATTTGGAAATTTGTTATTTTGAATTTCAAGATAAGTTTACGGACATACTTTACGCATGTTCTGCTTTTAATGGACACACTATATGTGTGTTAATATATATATATATAAACTTGTTCAGAAACAATCAAATTTAGATATATATGTTGTTGTTTTACTGATCTTTTCGTTCAGTTATATTTCAATATCTTTCACAATGTTGTCCTGTGATATTACACTGATACTGACTTTTAAATCAGGCATATCAACCTCTTCTTCTAGAAACTTCATAGTGAAAAAATGCAGCGGACCTTGAATTTAAACAGACCGCTTTTGGCGTTTTTTCGCGCATTTTGGGAATGGCTTCTGGTTAAAGAAACAGTACCGAAACATCCTTCGCTTCCACAAAGTTTTAGTACAGAATTTAAAAAAAATGAAGAAACATTTTTATCATTGTTTAGCTATCTGGTTACATTTTTTCCTTGTCCAGTTTTGCACATCGCTTGGATCATTCGTAGAGGTCCCTAGCATCTGCCGTGGATTAGACAACTGAATATTGGTAGTTCGACATTGCAATCGAATGCAAGTGAACGCCTGATTCCTGGGTTTTTTTAGGGGTTTTCTCCGCGTGTAACATTAACGGAAAGGAGTGTCCGTTAGAAAATCCTTCACCAGAGCATCCATGTCCTCAGGCAGACAGGCCAAAGAACCTCTATGTAAAGAAGGAAAGGCTCCATAGACGTAATGTAAACCACTTTGTCTGCAACGCCGCTACAAAGAAAAGGGAACATTCGCCAAGGGATTTGGCGACGGAATCTGTTGGCGAGAATTTCCCCTCTGTGATGTGCCGGTTCTTTGGTACCTAGCCGACTTTCCCCTTTTTTGTATAGGAAATTGAGGAACACGGGTTAAGATGAATCGTTCTTTGACTTGTCGCGATAATTTGAACTCGGAAACGATGAAATATTAGGTGAAGTTTCACTTTCACTGGCTGTTAAACTTCCATTGTCCATATCGCTACTTGAAACCAAAGAACCTATTCTTTGTTTAAACTCTTGCTAAACGTAACGGTCGAACCTGTCCAAACCAACTTCGACATTCAGCTTCGAGCTTTGGCGCTTTTTGGCGACAGATATTTCACGCATGCGCAGTTGTTTCCCTTTTCGTTGGAAGGGAGCCACTTCTGCTTCTGCGAAGTTTTCCTTCTTAACAGTACATATTCTTTGGACAGGCCTCATGCGCTCTGGCATATTTAAATAACGTACGATAATATCAGTCGTGGTGCTCGCAGAAATCAACCATAGAAAGATTCTATCAGCCCGTTATTACAGTCTTTTTAATTCCTGGAAATTTCTCAAAAACTATACTCCTTTAGTTAGGATTTCAAATAAGGACACAGAAATCAAACGTTCGTGCTACATCTTAAGAATACTAGGGATGATTAAGAACAGTTACAGATCCATTTGCAATAAGATGCTTGAAGACAGCCACAATGTGAAAACACTTTCTTCTTTGAAATGATATTTTAAATAGGGTAATTATAAAGACATATATGCAACCGTTCCCGGTTGAATATTTCTACATTCTTGCCAAAACATGCCATCATAAGAAACATAGCTTAATTGCAGAGGAATCATGCGCCCAATTTTCAATAATTACTTACGCAATTTTCACATATTCATAACAATATATTCCAAAGTCAGAAATAAAAACGTCAAATTATACGTTTAATATCACAGAAATGGTGAAAGGAATGCATAGGTTACAATATGGATGTTAGTGAAACTGTAGTTCTACATTATTTCTATAGGATATTAAGATTTTCGTCTGAAAAACTTAACATTATACTATGGGACAAAATGTTACTTCAATATGGGAAAGCACACGACGACTACTCCTTAAGAGAAGGAATGGCTTCGAGGACTTTCTAAGGGCGACTGGCTCGTATTCACATTATGCATGAGGAAAACCACAAAATCCAACGATGCTGTCAGCCCATTCGCTCGAGGTTAAACTCCCAGTATTCAGCGGTTTTAACCACTCGGCCACTGATAAGGTGCATTAGACAAAAGATCTTTTATTATTACTTATAAGTACACGTGTGATACGAGTGTTGTATGAGAATAATGTGACAGAAATTAATTTTAGAATAATGCAGTTCAGAGGGATTTATTATCAGCATATTATTCTTTAAGGATAGGGAAGGGAAATAAATAAGTTAAATGAGAATTACGGTGTGTTACAAATTAAATTTGAAGAAATTCATTATTTTACATTTACATATGCCAACCCTTAAATATGAAAATTGTGAGTATTTCGATCGAAAACCAGAACTTTCCGAGAGATTTTTGCATGCCACAGCGATTCATTTCAAGAGAATTCTTAATTGGCTCAAATTATTTTTATAATGCATGATTCAGGTTACTGAATTATTTATTATATAGTTCTCATCTAAAACATATTTATATTTAATTGGATTTTTAATTAGGCAGTCTAGCATATAATTAGATATTCTAAAATATATGTTCTTTGACTAATTTCGTTTTGCAACTTTTAGATAAAATCCTGAGTAGGAGAGCAAAATTTTATTTTTTAAAGTACTTTTAAATACGAGGAAAATAAAATGAATAATTAATTTACGTACTACTATGCGGTTAAATTTATCAATGTACCATTTACTGATGGAACACAAAATTAAATATTAACAGATTAACTATCTACTGAATTTTCATAAAAAGTTCCACAAATATCCACAGTAAATTAGAAGAATTCAAATTAAATAAATTTAATAAGCTGAAATCACTAGGGTGGGAATCGAATTTGCACAGTTAAAGCTTCAATAATTCAGCAAATTTCATTTATTTCTGCGGCACATTTTCCACAGTGAAAGTTAAAAAATGAAAGCCCCGAGATTTAGTCATCTATCGGGAAACAGAGAGCTATCGCAAAAAATTGGAAGAACAGACAAGTATGCACAGTGGCTCAAACAACTGAGAATACATACTTGATAAATCTAACTTTCAATATGAATAACACATTACAATGAAGCGAAAACATGTTTTGATTTTTATACATAACAATTGATTTAATTGAAAGTAAAAATGAAGAACAAACAACAAAAAAATCCTAAAATGAAAATTTTCAGAAGCATTTAAATAAACATATGCAGATTCTTGCCTAAAAAAATTGAGAGTACACCAATGAAAAATATGTTTAACTACCACTACATTTTTTTTCTATGTGGTTTCTATTTTGATCTAACGTTGTGTAATCTTATCTTAAATCTTTTCACTTTTGTGATGAAGTTTTTTTATATGCACTTTAAACCACACTTTTAAATAGAAAATGGCTCCTCGAAGAGAAACCAGTATTGATGTAGAACAATCCGTACTAAAATTATATAAAAAGAGGAAATCTTATAGTAAAATAGCTAAAATTGTTGGTAGAATTCACATGTGTGTTCAGAAAATCATGGGAGAATTTAAAATTGATGCACTGATTGAAAATAAAAGCGGAAGAGGAAAGAAAGGTATTCTGAGAGATGTCACCAAAAGGAAACATTTTTCATCATTGATCCTAAATTTTGTGCAGTCCAACTTGCTGCACAAAAACTTCTCATATCATTGGCAGAAGTATAAATGTTGAAACTGTGCGAAATGTAATTTAACAAGCTGGAGATAAAAGAAGAATTGCTAGAAACAGACCATTCATCAAATTGCAAAATCAGAAAAAGGGTTTGAAGTTTGTTTTGGAAGAAATTACATTTAATGATGAAAGCAAATTCAACATTTTCTGCATCGACAGCCGTCGCAGCGTATGCAGAAAGGCCAACAACATTTTGGATCCCCAAAATTTACATCATTGTTAAACATGGTGGTGGCTCCGTTATGGTTTGTGGTTGTATGACGTCAACTGAGATAGGAAATTTAGTTTTATAGATGGCATTATGAATCACATGGTTTACTTGGATGTGCTTCACATTAATCTAAAAGAAAGTGCTAAAAAATAAGGTTTCGATGGAAATTTCATATTGCAGCACGACAATGACCCCAAGCACATGGCTCATAACATCAAAATGTCGTGTCTTTTTTCATTGCAAACAGCAGTTATACACACCACCACAGTCCTCAGATATTAATGCCATAGAAATTCTATGGGCCACACTCGAAACAACGGTCTAAAACAAAGAATTAAAAACAAAGCATATTTAAATCAATGTTACAAAAGAAGAATGGAAAATATCTTCAGATACGAGCAAAACGTTGGTCTAATTGGTATCACAACGTTCGGAAGCAATCATAAAAGCCAAGGACATGCAACAAAATATTAACACTTTCTTTGTCTGTGAGATATCACAAACTTTCATTGATGCATTCTTAACTTTTTTGAGACAAAAATTTAAATACATTTATTTAAAATGCTTCTGATTTTTTTAAAGGATTTTTTGGTTAATTGTTCCTTATTTTTACTTTAAACCATTTGTTTTGTGTAAAAAAAGTGTTTGCTTTTCTTGGTAATATGTTATGCATATTGAAAGTTAGATTTATCAAGTAAGGTGCATTCTCAATTGTTTGAGCCACTGTATATATAATGAAATCAGTTTTGATGAGATATAGATCAGGAATAATACACAGTCCAGTCACATTAATGTGACCATCTGTCAAAAGCCAGAATAACCACCTTTCGCAGAGCGGACTGCTGCGAGACGTGCAGGAAGAGAGTCACATAGGTCCCTGAAGGTGTTCTCTGGGATGTTGAGTCATGCCGACTCTAATGCCGTGGCCAGCTGCGCTAGATTACGCGGTTGAGGATCCATGGCGCGAACAACTCGATCGAGATGGTCCCACAGATGCTCGATTGGGTTTAAGTCAGGTGAGTTTGCTGGCCAGGGGAGGACGGTAAACTCATCCTGGTGCTCTTCGAACCACGCACGTACACTGGCAGCTGTATGGCACCTCGCATTGTCCTGCTGGAAGATGCCATCATCCTGAGGAAAAACAATGCGCATGTAGGGGTGAACATGGTCCGCAAGGACAGATGCGTACTTGTATTGATCCATTGTGCCTTCCACAATGATCAGTGAACCTAGAGAATGCCAGGAAAACATTCCCCAGACCATAATGCTCCCGCCTCCAGCTTGGACCGTTCCGGCAATGGTTGCAGGGTGGTTCCTTTCAGAGGTTTCACGCCTTATACGCCAACGTCCATCTGTCCGATGGAGCATAAAACGCGATTCATCCGAAAACGCAACCTGTCGCCACTCAGTGGACGTCCAGCTGCTGTACTGGCGTGCAAATTCTAGCCTTCGCCGTCGATGAACAGCAGTCAGCATAGGTGCACGAACCAGGCGTCTGCTTCGGAGGCCCAGACGCAGCAATGTTCGCTGAATAGTACTTTGGGAGACACTTTTGGTAGCCCCTTGGTTCATTTTGGTGGTCAGTTGCTCAACGGTAGCCCGTCTATCTGCCCGAACGCATCTCCGCAACCGTCGTTCGCCTCTGTCATCTATGGCCCGTGGTGCACCACATTTGCCACGTCGCTGATTTTGGACAGTCCCATTTTGCCATGCACGGTACACTTTTACCACGGCGGCACGCGAACAGTTCACAAACTCAGCCGTTTCGGAAATGCTTCCACCCTTGGCCCGAAAGCCAATGATCATGCCCTTTTGGAAGTCGGATAAATCGCTTCGTTTCTGCATTACGCTAACGATTGAAATGTTTTCCGAAGCCCTCACACACCCTTTATATACGCTCAACTGCACTGTGCTGCCACCTGCCTTCTGTGATTGGTTATTTAACTCTGACATGGAAAGTATGTGGTGGTCACATTAATGTGACTGGACTGTGTACTATTTGATTTGTCTGCTGTATTTTTTATACTTTCAGTTCACACTTGTGTTCTATTCTTGGTGATATTTTGGTAATTTGACTAAAATTTCTTCCTCTCGTTTATTTTCTGTATTTGTTAATTTTAAATTATATTACGTTGCCCTATAATTCCGCAGCTGCTTTCTCACGGCACCAGTTCAATGGCCATTTCTGTTTTCCAGAAGAATATATATTGTTCTTATATTTCTACCCTTCGAACCCTGTATATTACCATTCGCATCACCAACTCAATGCAAATGATAAATTCGAAAGCCATAGCTCTTCGAAGGAGGTTGGTCTACGGAGCGAGTACTCCTACGGTGTTCTACCCTTCTTATACTTCGAACGTGGCAAATGCAAACTTGGCTGGCATTCTACCAAAATATTTGGAATCCTCCAGAAGAGGTGTTAATTACGTGCTGCGGGGTAAGGAATTACACGATGATCCTCTGTTCGCCGGAAAGAAGTTTACCGAAGGAGGGAACATCGGAGGATCCTATAATCAGCTGCCTTTCGCGCCTTTGGTACATATTCGCAGAATAAAATGCTAGGATTCGCATTCAATTGCAACCTGGAAATCAAAGCGTCAATTTTTCTTCAAAGTTTGTGAATCTTATATGAACAGCGTATATTAAAAAGCCTACTTTATAAAAAAATAAATAAAAAATAACTAAAAATCATGGAATTTTACTTTTAGCCTGACTTTCAGTTGTGTAGTATTATTAAAAAAGTCAATAAGCTTCCATCATATTTGAGTGGGATCTACCCACATCGCGTTTGATTTAACGGTACATTTACCAGTATCCCGATCTTTTAGACAAGAATTGTTATACAACAGTTTAAGGCGCTATTTTCAATTAACTTCCCCTTTAGCTAATTGGTAATAACCCTTTAAAATCCTAATTTTAAAAAATACAACCTCTTCAACGCAATTGCACGGACGTCATTCCTCCAGTAACTTCAGTGCGAAAACTCTTGCCCAGTCGCTTTTCAGGATTAAAACAAAGAAACCGAGCTTACAAATACTCCAGTCACGATATACGCACTCTCTTTCTACGCTTGTTCATGCTTAATTCCCTTCCATCTGTCTACCGTTCCACTATAACTACCGTTGTTTTAAAATGTTGTTGTGCGCCTAGAATTGTAAGGAGCATTTAGCACCCCTAGTGTTGAGCTAATTAAGAAAAACTGTTTTCCTAAAGAAGTGTTTCTGTTCAGAAATAAAGATGGATATTTAATCTTCATGATACCTGCAGCTAATTGCAGCCGCGTCTTTATACATTGTATGCCATTCCCATTCACTGACGATTGCTAAATTTATTGGTGTCTTCTCTCAACATACCATATTTGTTATGAATTTTGTATTTATTTAGCTATTTATTTAGAATTGTAGTTAAAATTGTTTTATTTTCCCGTGCAACGCAAACGAATTTGAAGAGAAAGCTACGTCCGAAAAGTAAAAATACAAGAGCGCGTGCATTTAATATTTAATAAATAAATATCTCGTAATTGCTGTTGCCATCCAGAAAAATCGAAACAATAGATTTTACCAGAATGTTCTCGTGAATAATTAAAAAGCTTGTAAAAGCCGAATTAAAACACCTCAGCTCAGTTGCTGTTGTTTTAAGCGAACTGTATGTTTACTTCGCGCTGTTATTGATTGTAGCGAATTCGCCGTGAGATTGGATTAAGTTTCTCTGTTTTGAATTGTGTTCTTTTTAACGTTTGAGATATTGTGATATTGTACGAATATCTCCGAGGAAATATCTCAGCATTTTGTTTGTACGCACGCAACAATATAATCTGTTATGTTTTAAGGCGTAGATGAAGAAATCCGGTACTTTTATCAGCTTGTGGCTGTAGACAGGCCTGAGTGGGCAAATGCGTAGAAGAAAACACGGGAACTTTTAGTAAGCTTTCGATAGTCGAGTAGAAAGACGGCAAGATGTTGCTGACATAAATGGATTTGAAGAATTTCCAATCTTTATTTTTACGCATATCAAATCATACTTTTGCAAACAAGATATTTCCTAATCATAGTTGAATACAATAATTTCCATGTACACGGGTGTTAAAGTGCGACGTCATCTTAACTGAGTAAGTATAGCAGCAAGTCTTGTGGG
>KK117767.1:274113-304038 GCA_000611955.2 Stegodyphus mimosarum | reverse complement strand
CGCAGTAGTTAATTTCTAGGTTTACAATTATTCTGATTGGACAAGAGGTATCTGCATGAAGCGCTACGTAATATGGAGAGATCTCGAATTTGGGAGAGGAGATGAATTTAGGTGGAGAACATAAAATCTAATCAATTTTAAGGTTGCCAATTATTTCTTAACATAACCATCGTATTTTATTATGTATGTATATATATAATTAGAAGATATATGCATAATATTCACATATATATATATATATATATAATTAGAATACACGCATACACACACACACATATATATATATACTTTTGTTCCTTGTAGAACATGTGTTGAATAGATTCCCAATTTTGTTTGTTACGCTTTGGAGCTTTTTGATAAGTCGCACGAAATAATAATATCAAACAGAACAACTAGAGAATTCGAGAGCGGAAAATTGTACTTCCGCATAACATTGCAACCTGTCTTGGCGTCTGCAAGGGATATGGTGACTGACGAATAAACGAACGAGGGGAGGGAAGGGAGTGGAAAAGGAAGAATCCAATTACGGACGAGATGAGAGCTAAGCAAGCCCGCGAAACAAACAGATATCTTGACGAATCTAATACTTTCCTACCATCCCCGTTTCTTCAAATTCCACGCTCGTCCCTCCCCTTCCTCCACCTGAAACAAGGACAGTTTCAAAACCACCATATTTAACTGACAGGAAACCAGATCGAAGCTTCAAACATGTCACGGCACATATTGAATTCCTTCTATTTCCACGCCAGCGCCAGGAATACAGAAGACAACGCCGGAAATATCCACGCCCACTGGTTACAATATTAGATTTTAAGAGCCACGAAATGAGTCGGATAAATGAGGTGTCTTTCCTTCTTCCTCCTCATCAGTATTTTGTTCATCGGCGATGGCAATAATGAGGACTAAACCGAGTTGATTCGAAAGAAATTGAAAAATAGAGGATTCGAGGGGAATAAATTAAACGGCTTCCGTTTTTTAGCCATGAAGTTTGATAGCCGCAATTTCTTATAGGAGTAGTAGGAGTTTCTGACAGAGGCAAGAAGATACAAAAGTCCAAAACAAGTAAGAATGCAGAGCGAAAAATAAGCAAGAATTGAAAAACTGAAGAGAAAACAAACATTTTTTAAAACCGCCTTTTTTATTCTGTTTAACATAACTAGCGCTGATTCGTGTTAACACGTTAAGAACAATTAAACGTTCGTAGTTAACACAGTCTCAGACCTCCGCGAACGGTCACCTTGACTGGGCATCTTCGTAGTTTCACCTTGTGTAACATTTGGTGGTTTCGACCTGAGTTCGATTCCAGGCGAATTGGCTGGTTACAACAGCGTTTTCGTGGTTTCCCCCATGTGTAACGTTATACGAGCTATTTTTCCCGAGAAAATACTCCAGAAAGGCATCCTGAAACTGAAATGCAAACCCTATACAGAAACGCACCAGAAAAGGGATTCATCCCCCACGAATACTTCGAAGCATTTAAGGCTATAACTGAAAAATTCTTAAAAATAATAAATTTAAAGTATAAAAATTATAAACTTAAAGAAGTTCGTCTAACCTTTTTTTATTCCGATTCCAGTTTAATGCTTACATAAATATTAAGCTATAACGTTAAATTACAATTAACACCTACTAATTTAAAAGTGAATATCTCAAGAATTCAAGGCAAAGAAAGTGAAACCATACACATTCTTAGAAAAAACCAAAAGGCGCACCGAGAAGATATAAAGCAAATTGGACATAAATTGATATCAATACAGATTTCGATAGAAAATGCAAAATTTTACATTTTGGCTGCCAATGAATGAACGGTTGTAGCTACAGCGCATCTGATCTGCCAGGATATTTAAGAGGAGAAATTACGATTCCAGGTCATAAATTCTTCACGAATTTCATTTCGTGTACTCTGGTAGACAGTAACTATGCCTCGCAGCGCAGATGTCAGAATATGAGAGAGGTCGTGTAGTTGGCCTTATCGGCGAATAGCTCGACATTTGAGCAGGAGCGATGTCACTATTAGACGATATTGGCAGGAATGGGTGAACCATGGCCGCATACAGCGTCAAGAAAGAAGCGGTAGGCCTAGAGAAACGACAGAATGTGAAGACTGAGCAATCGACAGAGCGGCACTCACAGCCCCAGATGTATCATTATCATCGACTGTACGTGCAACCTGTGCTTCAGTGACCGCAAGGACCATTCATAGACAGCTCACAGAAAGGGCCCTCACGTCACGTCGCCCCTTGCGCCGACTACCATTGACCTCTGTACAACCGGTTTGCAGTGGTGTCGGGCTCATTCGCACTGGAATGTCACTGACTGGAGTAGAATAATTTTCAGTCATGAGTCCCGCTTTGAACAAAGCCCCGATGACCAGCGAAGGCGAGTCTGGAGACGCCCTGGACAGAGGTGTGATATCAACCTGTCTTCCGGCCGACAGGCTAACAACCAGGAGTGGTTAGTCTAGGGTGCTATTTCATTTCATAGTAGGACCACTTTGGTTGTCATCCGTCGCAACCTTACAGCGCAGTGGTACGTCGACGAAGTTCTAAGACCTATTGTGTTGCCCTTCATATCACGCCACATTGGGCTTACATTTCAGCATGATAATGCCCGCCCCCATACTGCCCATGATTCTATTGCTTGCCGAACATTACCTTGGCCAGCAAAGTCGCCGGATCTCTCTCCTATTGAGCGCATTTAGAGCATAATGAGCAGGGCCCTCCAACCAGCTCGGGATATTGACTTTCTAACGCGCCAGTTGGACAGAATTTGGCACGATATCCACATCCACAACCTCTATCAATCGATGCCAATACGTATAACTGCTTGCAAAACGGCCAGACAAACGCGTGACTGACTTTTTCACTTTGTGAAGCTCTATCACTTCAATAAATCATCCAGTTTTTCTCAAACTGTAATCATTTGGTTTTCTGTACATGTACATTACTTCTACCGATTTTGCGTCTTTTTTTTTTTGTCTAAAAGCGTATTTAAAACGAGCTGCTAAAAATAGCGCTGCCAAATGGAAGGAGGTAAAAACTTGCTATAATTGTATTCTAGCATCAATTATCATCATATAGCGAATTATGCGCCTATTTAATAAAGAAAAAGCGTAATTATTCATGATGCATTTATTTTATTCGGTAGCTTAATAGACGAGATTCATAATGGGTAAATTAAATAAACAAATAAATAAATAAATAACGACGAATAAACTCATTGTATGCAGTAAACGTATTCAAAGAAAGTTTCTTCGAGATGTAAATAAATAAATCAATAAAAACACTTGCAACTCTGATATGCAAATAAAATTTTCCTTTGCAGTAAATGAACGATGAAAATCTGAAACTCATCATACATATATATGTGATATGTAAATAAAACAATTAAATAGAAGATTATGGCATGTGTGTTGCTACATATCCGTTATAGAATATGCGTCATGTGGCAGCTGTATTATAAGACAGCAAGAATAGTCAACCAGAAAAGGGCATTTATTTATCTATACTATTAAAATCCGTGCTCGTCTGTCTGTCTGTCTGTGACATCACCTCCTCCGGAACGGCAGAGAGATAGAGAGGTACTCTTGAATTCCAAAAATTCGTGGAAAGCCATTTCGCATCTTCGTACGACTTTAATTAGCCGAGGCATTAACTATTTATTCTGAAAAGACTAATTTTCGCCCTCATTCTTCCAAATGGCCACAGTCTCGAAAGTAAGTTTTAAATCATATGTAATACAAATAGTATTGCCAAGCATTAAATATGTTGTTATTATATAATGTAATATTCTGACGTTGAAGAAACACGCGATTGTACGTGACGTCATTGTATGTCGAAAATGTTTCGTTAATGTCAGCATTTTAAATAAACAGCTGCTGTTGGCAACTTCTTTGTTTCAAGTTGGGATAACTGACCCGGCATGTTACTGCTACGTTAATTCTTTTATTGATATTCAGATGAAGTTGTTATACTATGTCAAATTTAAATCATGACGTCATACGTATACGTATTAATCTGAAGTGTCAAAAGATTTTGTTTCCTGGTTTGGCAACAAAAAATTATTTACGAATTGGTTGTTGCTTGGAAAGAATGAACTCATTTCATTCGCATTCAGATTGAACTATCATTATTCGGAGATTTTTTCTGTTATTCCATTGGTAAGCTCATTTTACTTGTTAATAAAATACAGAGCGAAAGTCTTGCAATGTGTTGAGTTTCATGTTCTGGATTTGAAAGATGACACATTAATCGTAAAATCACAGTTGAAGCATCAAAATTATGGAAAAAATAATATTAATGCATAAATTAAAACAGGCCAAACAATAGTAAGCAGCTATTACAAATAAAAAATATTAATTTAGTTTTGAAGGGAGATAAAATTTGCGCTTTGAAGTCACCAACAGATTTAATACGCTTCCAAAAAATAACATTTTGAAAAGAAATCCACTGGGCAATTTCGCTTTAGCATGTTCCGTCGTCCACTATAAAAAGGCATTTCACTTTTCAAATTATAGCCACCAAATATTACAGCCCTGCATTATATTATTATTATTCGCTCCCAGCGAATGTTCAGCGACTTTAGCGTTCGGCCAATCTGGTGGGCAAATTACTGGATGAAACCTGTACTTTTATGTTTTCTCTCTTTATCTCTAATCGATGGATTTGCCTTTTTTTTGTGGATGATAATACTGTATGTAATTTAAAAAAATTTCAGAATAAAGTTAAACTGAAAGCATGAGAAATGCTTGTGATGTTATTTCAAATATTTAATACAGAGTTAGGATCTTTCTCGTCACAGGATAAAACGCGCCAAAAATTTTCTCCGTACATATTAGTGCGGCAATACACTGCATTGGCTACCGTCAAATTAGGTTTTTTTTCTTTTGTAACATATAGTGTTCTTGTTTCAAGATACACATTGTTAATAAAAAGCGTTTTATTGTGCGTCATTTTATTTCATTCTTTATTTAAGCAGTTCTCATAAGAGATATACATCTTATATTTAGAGAACTTTTACCGCAGTCGAAAGTGACAGATGTCAAAAATAATTTTTTTATTTGAAATATCAGATTGGTGCAAATATCGCTGTACAGAAAATTGCTTGGCGCGTGTTGCTTTAAAAAGGAAAAAAAAATCCCGTAAGTATTTCCTTTGGACGTAGATGTTTATCTATCATATGTTTCGACAGCAGATCGTAATATGATACTGCTTGAGGTAAATAATGCCGAAATGCCTTACATTTAACAATTTGGAAGTAATTAATGTCTTACATTTAACAATCACGAATTAACGAAAGTGAAATTAAGAGTTGAGAGTTTTGTTGAAAATTTGTAAATTTTTTTCATAATTTACTTCCAATTTTCCTTCCTGCTTCAAATAACATTTACTCTCTGAAAATGATGATTTTAATTCGCTCAGAATTCTCTCATAAAGAACAATAAACAGAAAAGAAAGATGCTTATACTTTTTCCCATAAATTCAATATTATTTTAAATCTGACAGAAAGATCAGAGGGAATATTTGAAATGAAAAAGAAATTAATTTTTTTAACAGAAAAATACCGTGGCCGTAGCAGCATCTTATCAAGACTTTAATAATCATTATGCGAACGATCATATATACATTTATACACAAAAATTATGTATGCATATATTCATTTTATTCTTAATAAGGAATGACTGTCATACCTTTTCCATATAGACCAAAGGATGATTTGCTTCAATGTAGATGAAGGCTGTGACATGCATATTTAATTTGCATTTCAGATAAGCAGTTTTCCCCTATATTCCCGTGCTTTGCAAGTATTTTTAACGGAAACAGATTTTTACGAATTTAAATACATCACCTTTGTATTTTTTAAAATATCAAATTGATTTTTTGATCGCCTCCTATAAATCTTTTTACACCACCTTTTCATCGTTACCATCCAGTCTGCACCATTAACAGAGTTACCCAAAGATATTGTATAATGCATTAATTCTCATTATAATAAGTATTTTATAAAAAGTAATCATTATAATGACATTATATTATTAATATGGGACTGAACTCAATTACTTAATTACGCCGAAGGACACTTAAGTTATTTTCCTGAGTTTAATTCACATTTTGAACAAGAATAATGTGTAGGACTAAATAATAACATTTCCTACCACCAAGCTTTATGATGATGGGGATTTTAAGTACTGTTACGAAAAATTCGGCGGTTGCGCCTGGATGTACGCTTTCCGGCATAGCACTAGGGTTGCCATAAAATAGTGTATGGTAGGGTTGCCAGATTGGCGACTTTATCGCCCAATTGGCGACCAAATTGGCGATATCCCATGGTCCAATCGGGAAGCTTCTAGAATAACTTCCTGTCGAGATATTTCTCGAAACGTGTCGAACTTAAAGAAAAGTTATATAAACCCTTGCGTTTCTGAGAGCTAGTTAGTTGCGAAATTGTGAAGTATTGTGAAGTTGTAGCAGATTGTGAAGTGTTGCGAACAGTGTGATTAGCTGTGAGAATAGCTGCTACGCGAGAGTTTTGGTGAACGGAAAGCGATCGAGATAGTGCTTTGCCGTGAAGCTAACTTTACAGTATAGCTTGACAGTGTATTGGTGATTGTGCCACGGTGTTTATTATAAGTCTAGTGTTGCCGTGAAGCTACCTTTACAATTACAGCCTGAAGCTGTGTTGCTGATTGTTTCAGCGTATTTATTGTAGATTTCCGACGCTTTTAAAGGTGATTTTGGAACTGTGCTGTAAATAGTGATTCCTGTAAATAAATTGTGCTTTTTATTGTTCTGCATCGTGTTTTCATCGGAAACTCTCAAATCCACGAACCCGTATAACGCAACAGTACTCTCTTTCTTTAGAGATACTATACTTATGGATGTCGAAGCCTTAAGCGAGATTGACATCTAGGTTCATCGGTGTTGGACTCAGTGCCCCACAAGTGACCTAGTGGTTAAGCGTGACCTTCTTTGGCCGTGGGTTAAGACGGCTAAATACTGGAAGATCGATTCAATTTCGATACCCGGCAAACGGGCTAAATGCATGGTTGGTTTTTGTAGTTTTCCCTAGTGTAATGTAAATACGAAACAGTTTCACACAGTAAGCCCTCTACGAAAGCATCCCTACTGTTAGGAAGATAACCCACGTGTGCTTTGCCATGTGCAGATAATCTAATCTAACCTAATCACAACATACTATTATTATGCGTATTCATATAAACCTTTTACGTGTAACTATTTAGTTGCATCTCATCGGCGTTGTTCAGGCAAGACAAGCTTTACGTTAAACAAGTTAATGAATATGCAGCAGACCTAAATACAAAAATATATACTATGGATAAGGTTCGAGCGAAAAACATTAAGCAGAAAAAAATAAAATGTTCTATAAAAAAAATCTAAAAGACTTCAGATTGCACACAGAACCACAAAAATCAACCATGCATTTTCAACGTTTTGTGCTTTACCTTTATTTATTAAATATCACGTTCTTCGCACTTAAACCATAAAATTCAATTCAACAGCAATATATATATATACACTAGAATTATTTTGCTATTTATATATGCTAAAAGGAGCATATCCTTAGAATTCCCGATACACAGTCTCGCGCGCTGGAGATAAAAAATATCTCTCCCTCCCCCCGAGCAGTTTTGCTATTGCTTGCCTTGAAATCGTTGAGTTTCTTATTCAAAAACTTATAAATGCTTTACAAAATAGGAAACAGATAATAAAAATTAATAAAAAAAATAAATAAAAAAAAAGAAAATCTGGAAGGTTTC
The DNA here is from genome assembly GCA_000611955.2 of Stegodyphus mimosarum. Taxonomy (NCBI): domain Eukaryota; kingdom Metazoa; phylum Arthropoda; class Arachnida; order Araneae; family Eresidae; genus Stegodyphus; species Stegodyphus mimosarum. The sequence continues at coordinate 296,261 of KK117767.1, read as the reverse complement.
AGATTTTAAATTACGTACAAAGAGACGTTTTTTAACATTTTGTCTGTTACCTTTGTTTATCAAATATCATGGTCTTCGCCCTTAAACAATAACATTCAGTTAAAGAACTATATCGCAAAATAATTTTAAATTGAGCATATCTTTAAAATTTCCTACACACAATCTCATGCGCTGGAGATAAGAAATGTTTTCTCTGTACAACGTTGCCATGGGTAACTTTGAAATCTTTGAATTTGTTTCAAAATTCGTTAAAGTTTTACAAAATATGAAATCAATAATAAAACAAATTCCAAATTTCAAATTTGGGCTTCCAGTTGCCCGTTTTCGCAGCAGGATTACGCCATTCAAAATTCCATGGATCTAGGTACCGTCGTTTTATCACAATGCGAGAAACATACATACATTTACGCACATTCTTCATTATTTAATTTCTTTAAATATAATACAGGGCTGCAATATTTGGTGGCAACAGTTTGAAAAGTGAACCGACATTTAATGTTTCCGGTGCACAATCGCAAAACGAAAACAATAGTCCTTCAGGGACAAAGCCTACAAAATATGGAACCGATAATAAAACAAATTTAATATTAGGGCTTCCAGTTGCCCATATTTGCTGACAGTTAACGTTATTCAAAATTTGAATGGCTCTAGGTACCGTTGTTTTATCACAGTGTGAGATACATATATATGTTTATGAAGATTCTTCATTATTTAATTTCTTAAAATATAACACAGAGCTCTAATATTTGGTGGAAACAATGTGAAAAGTGAACCGACATTTACTGTGAACTCACGCAAATTGCCAAAACGAAATTAGTACACCTTCTGGACCAACGTCCTTTGGGCTGCAAATTCCAAAATTCAAAAATGCCCATATTTGGGTGCAGACGTACGTTATTTGAAGTTTGATGGCTCTAGTACATTTTGTTTATCACACTGCGAGAAATATAAATACATTTATGCAGATTCTTCATTATTTAATTTCTTTAAATATAATACAGGGCTCTAATATTGGGTGGCAGCATTTTAAAAAGTGATTAGCCGTTTATAGCGATCGACGCAAAATGCCAAAACGAAATTAATAGCCCCTTGGGCTTAACAATTAAAATTTTGTAGCTGCCATTTCTCAGAGTTTTTAATTATATCTTCCGGTTTTCTGGCAGTTGATAGAATCTTCTCGTTTTTAGATTTCAGCCTTTGCTGAGAAAAATGGTTTCCATTAAAAAATAAAATTTATTGATTTGATGATATTGAAATTTATTGATTTGATGATATATTGCGCATTCCATTTCATCCTTCCTAATGATTTTCAGCATATTTTCTTAGTAACTTTTATTACATCTAAATTGTCTTAACCTATTGTAGACACTTTTAAAACTTTTTGTGAAGATTCAACCAATATTTAATCTGTTAATATGTGTACACAAATTTCTTTTACGTCAATATATGATACATTACTAAATTCATTTACACCCTATTATGTTGATTAATTGTTAGCACCAGTCCTGAAACACACTTTTTGCCCATATCACCATTGGGTACCATTCGCTTTTCAAATTGCTGCCACTAAATTTTATCGTCATATATTATTTTTTAAAATTAAATAATGAAGAACATGCACGCTTATAGGTATGTTCCTCTCATTGTTGGAAATGACTGCACATAGAGCCACCAAAATTTTAATACATTTAGACCTCCACCTAAACATGTGCATCTGACAGCTTAAATTTTGGATTCGATTTTTTTTTTAATTTTATATTTTGTACAAATTTAATTAACTTAAAAAAAAACCAACTCAGCGATTTAAAAAAAAGAAGGGAAAACACTGTTTGAAATAAAACATTTTTATCTCCAGCGTGCCAGACATTTGCCATCCGGCAAAATGTATTCGGTTTCGAATCCTTCAGTTTTAATTAGCAAACTCGATTGCCTCAGATTCAAATAACTGAGACCCATAAATTATTTGCTTATTATCAGTCACAGATTTTATTCCTAAACAAAATTTTATATCTAAAATTTGAACTCTATTTCGCAACTTGGTTATAAAAGAATCATTGAATAGGGTTTAGAGTAGGAGACGAAAGAAGTTTCGTTTCCAATATCTGAGGTTGACGTGGCGGAAAAGCGAAGGCGTACCCAAAATTTTCATCTCTGTTCGGAAGTCCCCCGGTCTCAAGACACGCCACCGTTGTGGGATGCAGAATGGCTTCTCCAGAGGGAGGATTCCCAATTGTGCTTTTATACGAAACTGCCAATATAAGCCGTCATATGATTACTGTGCTTCTTTTTTCTCTTTGTGTATTTTTTTTTGTGTGTGTGTCACGATGGGTTCGATCTATCCATGGTTGTATTGTGAGAGGGAAGAAGATATGCGTAAAATTAACTGTATTATCTCAAGCGAAGCCTTTAAGCTGCTTTAAGAATGCCCAACATTATGCAAATAAAAACGTTGAGTATGCACCTTTTTGTGGAAACTGTATCTATTTATAGATTTATATAATACTTTTATACATTAAAAGTCTGATCGATCAACACTATTGGGAGTTTGCAATATGGGAAAATAATTATACCTAATCATACTTATTGAGTGTATGATCGAATTATTTTATCATAAGTGAGGAAAAACATTTCTGCAGTAATTGATGGAACGGTAAAAGATGTATTCAAGGATGACGTATTTATTTAGGTACTTTTCATAGATGAATTCGTCGCTTAAAGTCTGGCAAAATAAGCATTCCATGATCAGCCCAGAAGCCCCCCAATTATGTGCAGCGGGCACAGTTTGAGAGGATGAATAATTGATTCAAATTTCAACTGAAAGGCCTTGGTTACGGGAAACTACGCAGCAAATAAGATTCCCAAAGAAACAAAAAACGAGGATGGCTTAAAAAAAGCAGTTTTCCAGCATCTCCTGAATGCATTTTTATATTATGAGGACAACTATTTTAATCATGTGATTACAAATGCTGATTCGTGGTATGCATTTATGATTCCTTTTCTAAACAACAGTTTATGGAATGGTGTCACATGTTTTTCCCAAATAGCCGGGTACAAGATCGAAGGCAGCTCTTTAGGAATGACCTAATCATAAAATCTGAAAGCTTTCAGATTTTTTTAACTGTTTTTTTAAAATTATCTGGTTAAAATATTTTGCAATGTAATGAAATTTCATTTCGCTTTACAGTTTGAGAAACTATTCCTTAAATTTCAGAATTCATTTCCTAAGCACAATATCGATAATATTTAAAGAATAAAAAGGGTAGTTCGCTAAAGCACAGCTTTTACAAAGGTAACGCCGATATCCTAGCATCAAATTAAAAAAAAACATAAAGAGAGAGATGTTATACAATAGATTCACGAACGCCTATCATCAAGAACCAATCGATTCACGAACAAATTATCTGAACAAAAAAAGCCTCGGATGACAAATGGTGTCCTGAGTTACAAGCATCAGTTCGGCGAGACATAATTTTCATAGGTCTTTTGAGGTAATCTATGAAGCAATTATACATGGCGCCACACTGAGAATTAACACTCAGGGGTTTTCTAAAAGATCGTTTTAGTCATTTCCATGGCTAACACTCATTCAAAAAGCCAGCTAGCGAGTGGCTTAGACCATGAATTCGGTTTCGAAGAAATTATGGCCAGATCGTGTTGCCCTCAGAGACTTTGAGGGCTTTGACATTGAAGACGTCTTTTTTTATCTACGATATTGGCCTTGGAAGTCAATTGTGAATATGTGAAGGAATTCCTGTAGGCAGTAAAAATGATTTCAACAAGAAAGAACTGAATTTACGTCAGAAAGAATTGAAAATGCAAGATACTATGCGAGAAACTGTACAAGAAAAAATATTTCAAAGGAAGAAGAAAGGGAAAAAATATGCCCCTGGTCCTTTGACTAGTGAAAGTTCTACAAAAGGAAAGGTTTCAAATTATGCTGTCACTCGGATAAAAAGTAGCAAACTAGAACCTAAGCATTTTCAATGATATGTTTCATTTTAGACACATTTTGTGCAATGTCTCGCTTTAGAAATATCTTTAAAACATCCTGTTTAATAATACGCTTACCTCTTCTGTCTTAAATTTAAGCACAAATGCGCTCTTATCGCTAAGGCCGGCAGTCTCGCGTGTGTCTGTCCAGGACCGGAGGGCTTTTTGCTATTAAGCCTTAATCCATGAAGAAGCAAGAAATGCACTCATTTCCCGGCCGGCAGGCTGGCGTGCCAGAGCGTTTTCTCTTGATATAAGCATTCGTGTTTCTATATCCCTTCGAATCCTTTTTGTATTCTTTTTTTGTTACTATGTAGAGTCTTTTAGGGTTACTACGGGAGGTCCTATTACGTTTTGCATTGCCTTTATGTCGCAAAGCTTTCAGTTCAATTATATATCTCATACGACTTCAGTTTATTATGGCGAGTAAGGGTTTTTTATCACATAAATTGATAAATAAACTAATTATATGATATGAATGAGAATGATGATTCATTTCCTAAAGAGTTAGAAAGCAGTATTTGTAGTGATTCTCATACGGACATGTTGTCAGAGACTGAACTTTTATCTTCTAGTTTACGCGAAAGATTTTACTTTTTGTAAACAGACTTTCTAGTATTTTTCTACTAATTTAAAAGTTTATTAATGTATTTTATCAATTAAAACTTTGGAATAATTTGAATAGCGTTTCCAAAAATTATTTCTCAAAGTAAGCAATTTTTTTTTCATGTAAAGTAAAAGGAAAAAGATATATAAACGCTAATTTTAACATATATGATAGCTTAAAGATCCATCATAAGGCATGCCATTCGGAAACCTTTCCTTTCTCCTTATGTTTATATAATCAAAAACCATGTGTATGTGAGACATGTTACACTCATTTTGAGTAGAAGGTTAAATCTACATTTATCTGAAACCATGGGCATACAATGCCGTCGTGAGCCAAAGGTTATAGTTTTTAAAGCATTCCAGGACATTGGCACAAATGTGTGACGGCCGGGGGTAAACGAGAAAACGCTCTGGCACGCCAGCGTGTTGGCCGAGAAATAAGTGCGTTTCTTGCTGGCATGTATACGTCAGAGCCGGCGCGAAAGTGTTAATAATTTTAGTTGTTTTTTTGTTGTGAATTAAATTGACAAAATAACATTATAAAATAATTAAGAAATAATTAATTTTAACCGATTAACTGATTTTACTTTAATTTCTATGGGGAAATTAGTTTCGGTTTACGAAATTTTCAGGTGCCGAATGGCCTCCAGAAACGAATTACAGTCCTAATCCGAGATTTCAATGTATTTAAAAATGATAATATTAGTTTTAAATATATAAAATTATTTAGGAGGGTCGGTTTTGAGATTATCTCAAGTGTTAAAATATTTGTCGCAACGATTCTGCTCTAAAGTTTCTTTTAACTATCTCACTTTAAGCATTCCTTTCAATTCTTCTGCGCTTAGTTACGCTACGTTTCGTCTTTTATCTAACGAGTAAATGAAATTAAAACCACGCTACTTCAAATATTCAGACTCTTAATAAAGTCTAATAAAAGAGTTCCTACAATGCATAATGACGGTACTTAAGTTATACAAAGCGCAGTAGCAACACTCCCCTTATCCTTCCACAGTCATCCACGCCGTAGCTCTTAGTTGCAACAATTACGACTAAATTCTTCTAAAAAGTAACACCTACTGCAACTTTAACTGATTACACCGCCTGCACTAAAATTAAAACGGTAAACTCTTACCTGAGAACAAAGCCGGCGACGGAGAACTGAACCGAAACATTACGCCCGAAATAAATCCCGAGCCCAAATGAAACAGGGGTTTAAGTACTAATTAAACCAATTCTGGAGGAACTCTTGCACCGAATACATAGTAGTCGGTACAGTTCTGACAACGGTGCTCCAAGCTTCAGAAAGAAAAAGAAAGCGGTTAATTGCCCGGGAAGATGCAGTCGTAAAATAAGAGGCTAGGGCACGACATAAAACGGCACATTGTTGCGCTTGAGGGAGGCTAGTCGGCATCACTCATTCCGCATTTCAGTGTCAGTAGCAGCCGCCAACAATTATATAATTATGCACCACAAGAATAGATAACTTCAGTATGTGGGAAATTAGAAACTCTACCAAGTTAATTACTATTGATTTAGTTGTATTTACAGGGATAGAGTGAAAGGGCACTCGCTTTTATAACCAAGAGAGCAAAAATAGGTTGTTAATTGCGGTTGTCTTTGAAAGCATAACAGATATGCACGCTGAAGGGATGAATTTGCCTAGTTCTTGCAAAGCTCAGACGGCTCTTGAAATATACATTTTTTTTTCACCTCAATAGTTTAGCCTTAACGCAGTTTAAAATGGTAATGGATTCTAAAATGAAATTCATGGTATTGAACGCAAGACGCAGTTTAAAGAGTTTAAAATCTCGTGTTCAGCAGAAAAATAATTTAAGCCTCGTGGTTAATAAGATAAATTAAGAACAGCTTCATTAGTTGGAACCAAGATGCTGTGTATTTGGATCCCAAAGATTACCTATCCTTACAACAAAATCAAAGATTAACTGTGTAGAGGCATTAGGTATTTTTTGAAAGCAGGAGATGGAAAATGAGCAATGCCCTCGCCGAGACTCGAACCACGGACCTCTCGAATACGCACCGAGCGTGCTGACCACTACACCATAAAGGCATGCTAAGAAGGTGGGAGCAATACCTAATTCACTCCTTCTTTTAAAGGGCGACTGGGGATTAGGCGACCGAATCTTCACATCCGGAATCCATATAATCATCATCCACCACCTTTTTTTTAGTTCGGGCGCCACTGTAGAGAATTAGGTATCTTTTTTGGAACCAGGAGATGTGAAAAATGAGCAATGTCCTCGCCGGGACTCGAACCACGGACCTCTCGCATACGCGCCGAGCGTACTAACCACTATACCACGAACGCATGCAAAGAAGGTGGGAGAAATACCTTATATACGCCCCCTTTTTAGAGGGCGACTGGGAATTAGGGGCCCCCATCGCCAAATCCCGGTGGTGGAGAATCATCATCCACTACCTTTTAGTTCGGGTGCTACTGTAGAGACATTAAGTTATTTGGAAGCAGCAGAGATGTGAAGAATGGGCAATGTCCTCGCCAGAACTCGAATAACTCATCTTATGAATACGCGCCGAGCGTGCTGACCACTACACCACGAAGGCACGCTAAGAAAGCGGAAGAAATAACGGTTATCTTTAAAATGTATGATAATAAACTCCTTTCGATAAGGAAAAGACGATTAAGTAATTTTTTGTTAACTTAATTTAAATGCGTTCAATTTTTATTGCAACTTTTCTAGACATTCAAATAAAAAATTAATTTAATAAAGCAACACTAAAGTTCAGGCCATGAAAACAGACTGAGAAACCCGATGTCGCCCACGGACCGCGAGTTTGACATGGTTAAACAAGACTAATAGTTCCCAGAGCCGTTATGAGTACATACCACCAAAGGCTAGATTCACAATTTTAGTACTAGCACATAAATCATCTGTCAAAAGTTAGAACTTACCCGAAACGGAAGAGATAAAATTTTTCGTCCTTTGTAACAGATTAACAGAAGTAAGTTTTTTACTATAAAGTCACTTACATTTCATGCTTTCATTTCTAAAAACCCAATAATTAACAGGCACTCTTTGCACCTTTCTAAAAGAAGCATATTTAGTAAATTTTCCAACATATTTTCATTTAATTAGTGACGCAAGTATCTTTCTTTGAACCATCTGCCATTTGTTTTTCTCACGTCTGCCATTTGTTTTTTCATTCCAATTTCTGTGTAGTTGATATTATGACACAGGGAACTTCCATCAAATCTTATATTTTGGTTACTTTGTAGAGACATTAGGATTTTTTTTTGGAACCAGGAGATGGGAAAAACGAGCAATGCCCTCGCCGGGAGTCGAACCACGGTCATCCCGAATACGCGTCCAGCGTGCTGACCACTACACCACGAATCTATGCGAAGAAGGCGGGAGAAATAAATACCTTATAACGTTAAACAACAAATTATGACAATCCTGTTGTTCTACTCTTTAGAAGTAAAATATGTAGATTGATCAACGGATATGCCATGGATAATCCAGCGTGATGGACCAATGGATTACCTAACAGGCTATACATAATAGTCTTCATAAGAAGCATTAATAGGAAGTGTTACATTTCAGCATCGTTTTCAAACTCAAGAACAACACTTATAAAGTAAAACATGCATCCAACAATACATGCAACCACTGCTTTTGATAAACGTATAATGTATCTGTGAGATTTGAGGTATTCTGTCGTCAACTGAGATTACGTAATCCATCATGAAATTGCACATAGTTACTTCGCAACATCTGCTAGAAGAAAACTAAACGTGCAAGAAAAGTGGTTGAGTACATCAGAAGTAAATAGTGAATATTTCATAGTAGAAGCGTTTTACGTATGCTGTCATACGCAGTAATTTTTCTACAGTATAACGGAAGAGATATTTATGATGGTGCAAGTCTACGCGCTGGATTTAAAACTCGGAAAGCTGCTTCTTCGGCCCACTTTTTTAAATGCCACTAGAGAACTGAAAGTCCTATGTCACATATATCCTGGCATTTGATATATATATTCGGCAATTTCTAGCCGAATTTGCGCCATTTTGCGTTCCTTTATAATACTTTTTCAAACAACCGTTCACATTTGCCTCAGTGTTTGATGTATCCTATATTTTCAAACAGTTGCTGCTAAAGCTTTTTCTTTTCCGAGAGAATAAGAAACTCACGTACAAAGCATTTAAGTTGTACGTTGAAAAAGTGTCCTCTGTTCAAATATTTCTACTCCACTTCCGTCAGTAATATTTGTAATGCAATAACAATTTGATTAATCGTACAACATACATATTACTACTTGTTAGCTATCCACAACACTACGGTTTAGTGATCGAATATACCTGTGCCATATATTACACTATTCAACTAACAGTCACAGTCGTACGACATCCATACCCCAGCTAGTAGTAAGAACTTAAATGGTTGTAAGTTCGTATTTGAAAATATGATAGTCACTTCACGTGTGAGCCACTTTATACGGCCTTTTCTAGAGGTTGTGCGCGACAGCGAAATGCAGTACTTTTCTGCTATTATTTTAGTCACATATTTAACTACTTCTACCAGTAGTAGAGATTCAAAAGCTTCCTTGGTAAGAGAAAGTAGTTGGTTATTTTATTCTTACAAAGCACATGAGAGCTATCTACTTTTGGGAGGATGCCTTTGTGGAGGACTATGTAAGATGAATTGGATTACATTCACGTTACCAATGGGGAAACCCATGAAAACCAACCACGCAGCCAGCCCTTTCGCCTGAGATTGTACCCAGGACGAACTCCAAGGATTCCCCGATCTTAATCCTCTGCCATTGGTGAGGCGTGTACGTAAACACGTACAACAACGTAAACACCAGACAGTCTGCAGAAACTAACTGGTATTTACGTCGCCGATATGGAAAAGAACAGAAACGCCACACAGGCTGTTTCTCAAAATTCAAACTCGGATCTAGTTACCAGTGTTCAGTAATCTTACGCAATTTGGGAATGGATTAATGCAATGAAAATGTAAGTGTAATTTTTTTTCTTAGGTCTACATCATGTACAATGAAGATATGAAAACCATACACTGTTCGTGAAATTTGACAATAAATTTGAAGAAACGCACAGCCTTCAATGGGTTTTTGGATTTTTTATTTCCGGAGGGGGGGGTAGGCGGTTAACACTACATATATTGGAAAATTACGTTATGTTTACGTTTAATTACGCAGTATATAATGTACAGAAATAATTTAACATTTGTAGAAAGTATTGTTCTCAGGAGAAACATAACTCAAAAATGCAGAAAAAGGATTTTCAGAACTCTATATAATATTTCTGTTTCGAACGTAGCATAGCACACTAAAGAAATACGATTTCCCAGATTCACATCTAACTTTTATCAGCCGTAAAAAAATGTAAAAAACATAACAATAGATCAACACCAAACAATGCAGGTTAAAAGATCATTTCAAAGAACAAACATTCGTTTAAATACCCTTTTAACCTGTAGCTGGAAAATCCCTCATCGTCAAGTCAAAATATCGATCGTCAAATAAAAACGAAATGCTTTATACTGTGTTCCGTGTTTACCGCAGACTGAGAATTCACGAGGGAAAGAATGATAAATGCGCCGAAAAGCAAATAAAACATTCCAATAAATCCTTTGTTTGAGCGCCTTAGAACGCTATTCTGACTAACGCACACAAAGTTAGGGTATTATCCTATTTTTAAGGGAAGGATTTCATCTAAAACGAAAAATACCTCTCTTTGATTCGAATTCGCTCAAACCAGCATGGAAAATAAACACAAAATTCATCTATTTCTTTTATCAACCGCAAAATCGTCGAAATGGAATAGTTATTATTGTCGGTTGTGAGAGGGAATTGTTTAAATACAGGTGTAAGAAAGTAAATAATATATATATATATATATATATATATATATATATCTATAAAGTACAAAATAAGAAAATAAATTACTAACTTAATTATAAAGTATAATACAGGGTGTATCGTAAAGTCTGCACAATCAAATATATCTTGAAGAGCTGATTATACATTTTAGTTGCTATGCAGATCAAATACTTAAGTCACGGTATACACGGCATTTTAGGCTAAGATATGATTGCTTGATACGTTTTAATAAAACTTAAGAAACTAAAATTCTTTTATGCGCTTGGAAGGAAAAAATGACAAAGAAATGTTTTCTGTAGCTGAAGTTGTGAAGAAAACATGTCCATACTCATACAATGAAATTTATAAAATTTTGGGAGCCGTAAATATGAATATATATTTTCAAAAGTTATCAAACTATATAAACTGTTTTAAAACTAACGTAATTAAATTTTGTAGAACACGAAAAAACAAGCATTTTTCATTAAAGAATACATAGTCACACGTTACGTGAACGGTTAGTCGAAGGACAGCGCTTTCTGTTTCTTCACATAATCCATTTTTTATATAAGATATCCGTTTCCTTTTCAGTTTCATACTAAAGTATTTCAAATCGCTAATAACGGAGCATGAGCTGCTTTATTTGATAGGGTGATAAAACTTACATCTAAAAATCGCTTTCGCTTTAGAATTCTAATTCAACATTCGAGCAAATAAAATAATCAAAGCTTCTTACCTGTCAGACGAGATCAATTCAATACAATATTCCATCCAATTTTATTGACGACACAAACAATACACGACGAAAAGAAAACACTTAAATTTAGAGTTACATATAGAGTTCGCACTTAACATTTCATAGTTCATCATTCTTCGCAATCTCAATCGCAATTAAATTTTACTCAAAAGGAAGTCAGACGCACAGCGCCATCTGGCTCCTGTAATTATAGTTTCTTCACACTGCCCCCCGAATGACCAGGGGTTCATTCAAAATTCCCACTAATACAAAATGTTCAATTCAAATTATTAAACCATATAAAGGAAACTACATGTATTAACTAAATAAACAAAAGCATTCACATTTAAACAATTTACAGAGTTACCTGTAACGAGGAATAACATGAATAGTAAATTGACAAATTTTAACATGTTAGCACTTTCATCAAAGAGCTGGAATAATCCTGTAAATATAGTACAAATTAATAAACATAAAAAACAAACTTATTCATTGATTTCGAGATTATATAAAAGTTGCACAGGTCGTTTAATGATTGATGTACCTGTTTTAATTTCACAAGACCTTACTTTTCCATCTCTGCCAGGAAATACTGCTACCACTCTTCCTAATTTCCAAAAATGTCTAGGTAACTTATCATCATTAATTAATACAATATCATTAACTTTAAATTCAATAATTTTACCTGTCGGCTCGACACAATGAAGAGATCTTAACATCAAAAGATATTCTTTTTTCCATTTATTCCAAAACATACTTACCAATCTTTCTCGATAATTAAATCTTTTAATTAACATTTTCCTATTGACTAAATTAGAATCAAAATTAAGCCTGGCAGGAGGTAAACTATTCACTCTGCGCCCTAAGATCATATGAGCTGGAGTTAGAGGCACAGGTTCCTGGAATTCAGAATAAACATAAGTTAAAGGACGAGAATTAAGCACACCTTCAATTTCAATAATTAGAGTCTCTAACTCGTCTCGATATAAAGTAGTTTTTCCTAAAGTTTTTCGTAAAGCTAGTTTCACAGATCGGATCAGTCTTTCATAGAAGCCACCCCACCACGCAGCTTTCTCAGCTATGTAGCACCATTGGATTTTGTGGGAGGCGTAAAAGTTTTTTACTGTTGGATGACTAATGACAGTCCACAAGTTTTTGAGTTCAAGTTCCGATCGTTTAAAAGTTTTTGCGTTATCAGTCAAAATTTGAGAACACAGACCTCGACGAGCAATAAATCGTCTAAACGCAAGAAGAAATGTTTCTGTGGTCATATTGCTAACAATCTCTAAATGAAGAGCTCGCGTTACTCCACAAGTAAATAAGACGATATAGTTTTTCACATTACTGTCTTTTGTATAAAGTGGTCCACCAAAGTCGATACCTACTACAGTAAAAGGAGGTAACTCTTCTGTTCGATTTACTGGTAAAGGAGCAGTAACTTGCACTCCAGGAGATGAATTGAATCGTTTGCACAAAATACATTTCCTTAGTATATTTTTAACAGTTTGTCTTCCTTTAATTATCCAGTATTTTTCGCGTATTTCTATCAAAGTTTCAGAAATTCCACCATGAAATACTTTGCTGTGTGCATCCCACACAATCAAATTTACGAAGGGATGTTTTGCAGGCATAATAATTGGATGTTTTAAAAGGAAGGTAAGTTTTGACTTCTGGAGTCTTCCACCAACATGCATTATCCCATCCTCATTAATAAAGGGATTTAGTTCCAAAATAGACGAAGTCTTTGAAATTGTTTTGCCCTGTGTTAAACAGGAAAGCTCTTCAGAAAAAACTTCTCTTTGAACTGTTTTTATCCAAATAATTTCTGCATCAGTAAGTTCTTCAGCGCTTAGCTCTTTGCATCGCTTGGTTTTATTTCTTATGTTGTATATGAATCGGAGTACCCAACTGGTAACCCGGTATAATTTCCTCAAACTACTGTATTTATTCAATTCTAGTAAAGATGTCGCATTCGACTGAACTTCGCATACAAACGATGATGTTTCATCCAATTTAGTTCTTTTTTCGCAATATACCTCAGGAGATATCTCTGGACACCTTTCATAATTAAAGCTCTTTGGCCACTCCTTTTTCTTCCATCGAAGCCATTCCGGACCTTGCAGCCAAATAGGATTGGACATAAACTTTTCTACAGTCGCTCCTCGAGATACGTAATCTGCAGGATTATTTTTCCCTTTACAGTGATGCCAATCAGCAGGATCAGTTCTAGACTGGATTTCGGTTACTCGATTCGATACAAAAGGTTTCCATTTTGAAGCTTTCCCTTTAATCCAGTGAAGAGCGATTAAGGAATCACTCCACAAATATACGTTAGAAACAGGAAATTTAAAATTTGTTTTCAAATATTGGAAAAGTCTAGAAGCAATAACAGCTCCCATTAGTTCAAGCCTCGGTAGTGTTAACCGTTTCAGTGGCGCAATTCTAGATTTCGCAGTGATGAAACTTGTATAAATACAATCGTTACTTAACACATAACGAAAGTAAGCAACTGCTCCGAAAGCTTTAGGACTAGCGTCTGAAAATATATGCAGTTCTAATTCTTTCACTGAATTCAATGGACAGGAGAAATACTTTCTTTCAATTGTCAAATCTTTCAAGAGATGAATCTGAGAGCACCAGTTTTCCCATTTTTCCTTCAGTGCAGTCGTTAATTCATCGTCCCATCCTAATCCAAGTTCCCATATTTCTTGCATTAATAATTTTATGAGAACAATAAATGGTGAAGCAATCCCCACAGGATCAAATAACTTCGACGCCGATTGAAGCACACTACGTTTTGAACTCTTCAAATCATCAATCATGTCAAGAAGGGGTTTCACATCTAATTTAAACGTATCTTCTTCCGTGTTCCATATTATGCCTAAAACCTTCAAAGGACGCTCGTTAGCTTCCCTTACATCAGACATACCTCTTTCGTGCCATAATTTTCTCAACTCATCCGAGTTAGTTTTAAACTTTCTTAAATTCATATTCGCATCTTTCAAAATTTTTACAGCACTCTGCGAAAGTTCTAAAGCTTTCTCTACGCTATTTGCTCCGTAAAAAAGATCATCCACATAAAGTGCCGAGTTAAGCATTTGAAAAGTTTCGCTTTGGTCATGTTTATATTTTCGTATGTGGTATTTAACAGTGGCAGCGAGGATAAACGGGCTTGATGTCACTCCAAAGGGCACGCGAGTCATTCGTAAAATTTTGTAAGTTTTCGAATCATTTTCATCTGGAAACCAAAAAAATCGTAAGTAATCTCTATCCTCTTCCGCTATTCCTATGGTCAAAAATGCTCCCTGAATATCACTGCTAAATGCGTATTCATATTCGCGAAATTGTAAGATGACATCTAAAATTTTGGGATTCAACGGTGGCCCAGGATTCAGACATTCATTAAGAGACTTGCACCCATTACTCTTTGACGATGCATCAAAAACCAGTCTAACTTTTGTAGTGTCCCTATCAGATCTTACAACAGCTGAATGAGGCATATAATAATTCCCTTCTAAGTCGGAAGGACATTCCTCGACGATATTCAGCTTTAATTGCTCCTTAACTATGTTCTTATATTCACTACAAACCCAATTATTTTTTTTCATTTTTACCCTCAAGTTGTTAAATCTTCGATTTGCTACCGCGAAGTTGTTGGACAAGTTTTCTGGTTTCCCTTCCCAGAATAATTTAGTTGTATACATTCCATTTTCATACTTCAAATTATTTTCGAACTGAGAAATAAATTCCTCATTAAATTTGAAATTACAACTGTCTATATCATCTATCCCCATTGAGTCTAACTTCCAAAATTTTGTTAGGTTTTCATTCAATGTGGCGCAGCATTCAATTTTCATAATAGAAATGTTCTGATTCGAATTTAAATCTGATGGAGAGATTCGACCCTGAACAACCCTTCCGAACAGAGTGTCAATCAAATACAAAGATTTGTTTAATCGTTCCTTTTCTCCTGAATGTATATCCCAAAAGTATTGTGCTCCAATAAGCAGAGACAATTCATTGCCTAACGACTTACTTATGTTTGACAACGAAATGTTCTTTTTCATAAGTAACTGCTTTAGTTTATTGTGTGATACTTTAAACTGCGACCCAGAAATACAGTCAGTCAAAAGTGCCTCAATGATTATTTTCTTTTCCGGATCATTTGAATTACAAAGAGTAAACTGTACTACATCATATGTTTTCTGTATTGGCACTCTAGAACCGAAAGTATAAACCGCTAGACTTTCTTGCCTAATAACCGGTAATTTCATTTCTACCGCTAATTCTTTTTTCAAAAAACATCTCTGTGACGCATTATCCAATAAAATATTTATTTCTTTATTTTTAGAACTACCCATTAATACTGCTGAGCAAGTTTCAAGTAGTATTTCGCAATCGCATTCATTTATACATGCAACCGATGAGAAAACCTTTTCCACGTCGCCTCTGTGACCAGACTCCAGTGGGGGGGAGGAAGCGATGACGGGTTCATCGCAGATCAGTTCGTTATGCATCCTGTGTTTACAAATTCCACAAACATTTTTTAATTTGCATTGCTTATATACATGTCCTTTAGAAAGACAGGAATAACACATACCATTTTTTCTGAGAGATAATTTTCGCTGTTCGATTGATAAGGGACAAGAAACAGAATCATGATCAATTTTTGGTTTTGTACAAAATATACATTTTTTCACATCAACAACAAATGCAGACGATGTAGGAAAGTTCGAATTTAATTTATTTTTCCCGCTGTAATCAACTTTGTTTTTATTAAAGCTTCCATATTTTTTATTAGGTTTTTGCATAGAATTAAATTTAGTTTCCAATCGCGCATCTAAAGTGCTTAAATTAAAACCTCTACTTAATTGCTCGTTACGTTCGCGACACTGAATTTCTATCTTTAAAAATTCCAATAAATCAGATATTTCGTTTTCATTTTTTGAATGTGTTCTGCGAGAAAATTCTAACGATAAATCTTTGGGTATCGATTTTAACAACACTGGATACAATAGACAACTATAACTGTTAGGATTTATTCCGTTATTTTCTAATCCTCGAATATGTGTTTCGCATTCTGAATAAAGTCTACGCATCGATACAATATCGTATGATTTTTGTACTGGTCTTATGTTTAAAAGTCTTGACATATGTGCATCTATAATAATATCTTTTC
This sequence comes from Stegodyphus mimosarum, assembly GCA_000611955.2. Taxonomy (NCBI): domain Eukaryota; kingdom Metazoa; phylum Arthropoda; class Arachnida; order Araneae; family Eresidae; genus Stegodyphus; species Stegodyphus mimosarum. Next base: position 279,885 of record KK117767.1, on the reverse strand, counting down.
GGCCAAATCGTTCTTTTAGTATGTTCAAGGCAATTTCATAGTTTTCAGAGCTCAAGGCTAAACCGCGTATAGCCACCTCAGCTTCGTCTGTTAAGTACGATTTTAAATAACTAAACTTCTCTACATTACTAAGACTCGTGTTTTTGTGGATAGCTACTTCAAATTGAGAATAAAATTCATTAAACCTTAATATATTGCCTTCGTATTTAGGTATTTGCAAGCGTGGAAGTTTTACTGTATTTTGTTGCTCACTTTTGGTTTCTGCAACATTCGTTCTTTCAATTTTTTGAATTTCGCTTTCTCTCGTTTTCAGGATTCTATTCGCACGAATTTTCCACGTAATAATATTATCTTTGTATTCTTGTTGTTTTTCAATTTCTTTTTCTATTTCGTCAGTTTCGCACAGTTTTAGAATTTCATCATCAAGATGTATCAAATTTGTTTCCTTATCTAAAAGTTTCGCTAAAAGTTCGTCAATTAAATCTACTGACCTTTCATCTTTGTTTATTTCGCATTCTAATAATTTCATAGTCTCAGTTGCCGCTCGTCTGACAGGGCCTCTAATCTTTTTCAAAGTTTCAATATTCATTTTAACAATTTAAATTATTAAATTCGCTAAATATATTTATTCACTTCGCATAGTTCGCTTATCTAAAGACCCAATCCCGGGTTTCGGCACCAAAAAAGATGATAAAACTTACATCTAAAAATCGCTTTCGCTTTAGAATTCTAATTCAACATTCGAGCAAATAAAATAATCAAAGCTTCTTACCTGTCAGACGAGATCAATTCAATACAATATTCCATCCAATTTTATTGACGACACAAACAATACACGACGAAAAGAAAACACTTAAATTTAGAGTTACATATAGAGTTCGCACTTAACATTTCATAGTTCATCATTCTTCGCAATCTCAATCGCAATTAAATTTTACTCAAAAGGAAGTCAGACGCACAGCGCCATCTGGCTCCTGTAATTATAGTTTCTTCATAGGGTAAGGTAGTGGCACTATCTGCTGCACCGCTGGCTTGGGCTCAAAGTTGTAAATATCCCTCTATCCCTATTTCTAACAAATCAGCATTTCTATTAGAGTCCTATCACAAGAAATATAGAAAACGATTTTTTACTGTTAATGCACTTATTTCCTTTTTAAGATTTATTCTACTCCGCAATAGCCAACTTACTCACATTAAGTTTCTTTTTACTCACATTTTTTCATACATTTAAATTTTTTTAATAAACTTAAACATTAATTTACAATTAATTGAATTATTTAATTAATTTTTAAATTTCTTTTTCAACTTTTACATTGTTAATAAATATTTTTAATTTTACAACATATTTCTAAAAATTAATTTATTTTATTATGCCAAGTTAATGCCATTTTAATTTCCAGTTTTGCACTACGTTTTCATTTTTGTAGACCACATAACTTCCTCGTAAGGAATATTAAATTATACGCATTTTTTACTGCATCTCATTTAAATTTATTTCCTCGAATTTCATTAGAGATATATTTCTCATTCATATCATTCAGTTCTCACTTCACGGCAAGGAAAAATACATAAAATCTCAAAATGTCTTTATTAAAATATTGAAAAATATAAAATACCAAATCCAGTTAAAACAATTAAAAACACTTTTTACAATTAAAACTAGAGTTTCTACGCAAAAACAAGCAATTTGACCAGTGGGCAAGAAGACAGATGTTTCGATGCACAAAACTGAAAGTTTACTTTTGGTCCCACTCGGCAAAAAGACACTGAAGGTGCAGAAACTGACTTAATTCACTATTCTGCTAAGTTTCACATGTAAAGAAATATAGCTGCTATGGTTAAAACAATAGGCTTAGATGCAATTAAACAACATTTAAATTGTTGATAATTCTACAACTATTGCATGAGGACTAACTAAAGGCATAAAAACTTTAACTGGAAGATAGGAACAACATAATTTAATAATTTTTAAAACAAAAAATGCAAAACTTACCAACATATAAAAATTAAAAAAAACTGCTTTCACCGAGCGAGTTGTCTTACATATATATATATTTATATGCTTACGGCGCGGCCGATTGCAATCACAAAGGGAGGTGCATAACTACGTGTACAAACCTATATACAAATTTCAACTTTCTGAGACTACTCATTTTTGAATTATGCGAGATACATACGTACATACAGACGTCACGAAAAAATCTCTTCTGAATCCATTTTAAATTATTTTCGTAAACAGTTTTGAGAAAAAGAGTCCTTTATTATGTCCTTACGTACAGATGTTACGCTATAACATCGTTAAATTAATTGTATTTGATAGCGATCAAAACGGATATTTTCGTTGAAATAAAATGATACCCAAAAATTTTCGCGATTACAATACTTCCTTTACTTCGTACAAGGAAGTAAAAACGTTTTTAGACTTCGAATCAGTTCTTTATTTTATTATTTCCGTTTACTCCAGCATGGCAGCTGCCTCTCAACTCGACTCTTTCTTTAAGATAAATTCTCGAGAGTTCGAAGATAGCCACATAGATTTTTGCTTCGTTCAAGATTTTCTTTTCTTTTAATTTTATCTCCCAATTCTGCTCAATTTCTAAATTGATTAATTGTGTTTTATTTTATTTCCCTCAGTTTCAGGCATATTACTTTTTATTCTTAGTATTTCCTTTAGGCTATAGGCCAAGCATTTTATTCTCCAACCTGTAATTTTTCCTGCATTAATTGCTATTTTAAATTCTTTCATTTTCAATTAATTTAGTCTGAATGAATTTGTTTTGTCCTAATTTTGACTTTTCTTCCTTTCTCTTTTTTTCCTTTAATCTTACAACATATACTTGTAAAATATTTTACCAGGTTTCTTTTTCTTAAAATATGTTTATTTGTAAAATACTTTTTTTGTGCTCTTCCTTTGGTTGGAAATTTATAAAACATTTAATTAGTAACTTGCTTTTAATACTTTTTTAGAACATTGCTCTTGATTTACCCAATGTTAACTCTTCTTATTTATATTTTAGCACATTGCTTTCAATTTTCCTAATATGCTTTCGATTTACGCAATAGATATTTAAGATTTTTACTCGGAAATTTAATTAACAATTTGAGCAGTTAGCCTTTGATTCTCCTAGTGGTTTTTCTAGTTTCTTGCTCGAGAATGTTTTTGATCGTTTTTATTTCCGGAGTAGGTTATATACTGAAGATTAATTAAATTTACACTTTAATTATCTTAATTTTCACTACATTATCTTAATTCGCATTTTCTTTAATTTTTGAAATGTTTCTAGTATTAACAATTATTCAGATATAATTCAGAAACATGCCTCAATTGATAGTTCTTAATCTGCTCCTTAAATAAGATCAAGGAATTTTTAACATTTATTTTATAGATTTTATATCAGTGTCACTAATTCTATTGAAAAGTTTTTGTTTAAATTTTGAATGTTTATGCTTTTATTTTATTTTTAATATTTATTGTGCTTAGTACAACTGTAACCAAGGAATAGGAACAAAAACAGACACAACGTTCGTCATCAAAGAAAGTTTTCGAAATTACAAGCCCGGACCGTGATGCAGGCTGGCGCATGGAAGATCCGATGTTCTGGAAAATACCGAGCGTGTCCCGGACTTTCCCAATAGATACCACGATGCGTACAATTAAGTTCCTCAACACCGAACGCGAATGCGTACACCAATGCTTTGACGTATTCCAGAAGACGCTGTCAATGCAAGTGAGGTCTGGCGATCTTGCTGGCCAATACACCGGTCCACCCCTGTCGATCCAATGTTGAGGATACGTTGAATTCACGTTTAGATGCACATCAAGGCTGTAATGTGCAAAATGTAATGAAGGCCGTAATGTACATAAGTGTTATTGATTTGTCCTTCCTTTGCGGTGTTTTATGTCGTCACTACCGCTCCAGAAAAGCGTTTCTGACCACGTAGTGCTAAGTGATTTTCCGTCATTTAAGTGTACGCCCTCTCTGCTGAAAGTTTGTAAACGCTATGTTGAAACACCATACGTCTGTCTTCCAACATCAGCCTCTGGTTGGCAATTTTGTTTTTCTGGACATTGCGGGATCCGGACGATAACCGAATAGTGCGTGAAAGCCACCCGGTTATCCGGACCCTGCTCTCACCTGTCACCTATCACCTGTGTTGAAACACCTTGTAAACATAGATATATATTTCTTACTTTATGTCCTTAATGATAATCGCAGCTTAATGCGCGAAAATACTAGGTGTAATTATACTATGTTAATTAAAAATCCTTTTGTAATTATAAATATATAGAAAGAAATAAGTAAGAAATTTAGAACCAATTTTTCACAAAGACAGAAAATTGAAATTCATAAGTAATAAATTTCAAATTCATAAGTAATAAATTTCAAATAATCTTACAAACGCAGTAAAGAATTTAATAGGTGTTAAAATCAAAACTCTTCAAGCAAGCAATACCCCAGTTCAAAAAATCAATGGAAGAACTCAATCAACCTCAGTGCCACTTCGTCAGGGAGAGGAACATTGAAATCAATTTAAATCTCTCTTTCACAAAAATCCTTGCTTTTCGATATCCAGAATTAGCCAATGAACTATTTCAATGTACTTTAATTCACCCCAAAAATTCTGATCTCTCCCCAAAGCAAGGAAAAAACAAAGTAAATTCAAATTCAAATCTTGAATAAAGAGAATTCTATTCAAAGAATTGAAAATGTAAGTGAAATCATAAAATCTTTAGTGAAAAATTCAAATCAAAATTTTACCTCAAGACATAATCCAAAGAATTTAAAACTTAAGGGAAATTATAAAACCTTAATGAAAAGACTTTAATAAAAACTCACAAGAAGTAATTAAAAACTCCGAGCACTTTCATTTGGAACACAATCGAAGCTATAAATAACATCGTTACAGTAGAGACAATATATATAAATTATAAAAAATAGTTGTAATTAGGGCATAATATAAAAAAATCTAACGCTTAAGCAACTTAGATTGAAGATCTAATTTTACAAAATAAAACTCTTTTTTATGAGAAAAAGATTCTTTTTTTTTATGGCCGGGAGCTTTAGTTAATAGCCGTTAGCCTTACGCCACACCATGGGTCGAAAGTGGTGGCCATTTCATTATGGAACCGCCTAATAGGCGGCCACCGTCGCCTCCTATGAAGGGACGGACAGTTACAATCATGCCTTGTCCAGAATTCGAACCCGAGACCATCGCTAAGGTAGCTAACCACTATACCGACTGGGCGGTTAGAAAAAGATTCCGCTGTCCTGGAATGTGAAAAAACTATTGTTGTTTAATGCTTTAATTTATTGTCCCCTGACGAATGTGATTGAAACATTAAACCATAAATAATTAAACTACAGTTTAACATTAGTATTTTATATTAACACAAGTACAACGGTTAAATATTCTATTTTGAAATTACTCATAATATTGGAATATGCAAACAGATTATCTACAAATTTAGAATTCTGTGCTAAGTTAGCAAAAATTCTACGCATAATCTTTGCTTTATAGTTCTTTTCTTCCATTACCAGCCAGCCTTATACCTCTAACAACTATTCCAATTTATGTTGAAGGAAATGGGTAATCTTCCTGCCAATGCTTATTTCATTGAAGCGATTTCTTGGATCGTGGTATGGGCAAGAATCACGAGGAAACCAACATTCATCTGCCAGGAATGAATGGCGTATCTAATAATATTCTAAGAAGAAAAACAGGACAACGCCCGACAGCTAATGGACAATTCTGTGATCATTAGAAGTCACG
>KK117767.1:259005-274059 GCA_000611955.2 Stegodyphus mimosarum | reverse complement strand
AAGAAGAGTGAGATAAGAAAGTACGAACAGAGACGTCACGAAGACGTTCTTTCGGAGATGACCGTGCTTACAGTTATGCAGCAATGAGTAAAAGGTATTCAGTCTTCTTTGCTCGTTGAATAGGAAGTAGTTGACCGCTATTATTAAAAGATGGAAAGCAGAAAATTAATGATGCGAGTAATGACAAGCACCGACGAAAAATGAAATGGGAATTTGAGATAACCTTTACAAGTCTTCTGAGACTTTTCGGAATGATGCCTACAAGGGCGTATCATGAATAAATTGAGGAAAGTGTGAAATTAAATCGCTCGCATTCCTTCATAAAATCATAACAGAAAATTTTATTACAGGCAAAGTGCATAATTACTAAGCAAATAAGAATCGAAAAGCTGCACACAGTGAGTAATTATCTTTAAACATTTATGTCCTCAAGAGGTATATTCAAATTTACTGCTTTTCATTCAAGCCTTTAGAGCTATACTCGTGATAAATTACGCACTTATCTCATTCTCTTGCTAAAATTAAAAATTAATGGGTGGCATACTGCGCTAAAAAAAGGGGGGATAGTTCTATATCTCCCGTTCTACTGGGCCGATTGACGAAATTCAAATTGCGTTTTTCGTGTCTCCAAAGCGCGACTTAGACTATATATTAGATTTATATATAACATTGCTCTAATATAGGTATTTTGACACAAAATCGGACTTTTTCTGAAATGACATGCCAATTGTTTTTCATATTTCGATCCTACGACTCAAATTATGCTTATTAAGTTTTGTAAAATTCCGTGCGAAATTTACGGAGAAATTAAAAAATTTATATTGGCGCATTTTCTTTCAGTTTGCGCCAAGAATAATTCACTTAAGGAACTTAGCGAACATCTTAACTTATAGCAACCTATTTTCTTTTCCTTTTTTAGTCCAAAGGGATTTAGTCCCGAAGGACTATTACTTTCGTTTTGCGATTTTGCGTCGGAAACACAAAAACGGCGTATCACTTTTCAAATTGTTGCCACTAAATGTTATCGCTCTGCATTAAATTTTAAAAAATGAAAAATCTGCATAAATGTATGCATGTTTTTTTTTTTTTTTTTTTTTTTTTTTGACGTAGCTTTCTCTTCAAAAATCGTCTGCGTGCGTTGCACGGGAAAATAAAAAGGAATTTTAATTACAGTTCTAAATAAATAGCCAAATAAATGTGAAATTCGTAACAATATTCTCTAAAACTTTAACGAATTTTTCATTAACAAACTCAAAGATTTCAAAGCCAGCAATACCAACGTTGTACAGAAAAACATTTTTATCTCCAGCGCGTGAGAGCGTGTACCGAAATTTCTAAAGATATGCTCAATTTAAAATTATTTTGCGATATTGCTGTTGAACTGAATTTTATGGTTTAAGTGCGAAGAACATGGTATTTAACAAATAAAGGTAACACACAAAATGTTAAATAAACGTCCCTTTGGACGTAATTTAAAATCTGAAACATTTCAGATATTTTTTTTTCTTTTTTATTGTATACGAGCGGAAAAAAGGTCACGTTCATTACTTTCAAATAATTTTAACAAAGTGCGTAAGCCGAATTTGGCTTTCTTATCGCTTTTAAAGAATTTGTCTAATTTCAAAACAAGCCAGTGTGTAAATTCACGTATATCTTAGGAAATTTTGAATAAAAAACTCCATTTGTTTGCAAGTATGTCTAGAAATACATCTACTTTATGTCAAAATTCTACTGATGTCAAAATTTTATTGTCAAAATCTATTTATACTACAAAAATCTTTTTGAAAAATTTATAAAAATTACTTAAAAACACAAATTTAAAATTAAATCATAGAAAATTTGTGAACTATATTTGGATTAAAACCAAAATTTCGAATTCTAGAATAAGAAATCCAAGTATGTTTAATAAAAAAAAGATATTGATAAGTATATATTGTTACGAATTTCACATTTATTTGGCTATTTATTTAGAATTGTAATTAAAATTCCTTTTTATTTCCCCGTGCAACGCAGACGATTTTTGAAGAGAAAGCTACGTCGAAAAAAAAAAAATAAAAGAGCGCGTGCATTTAATGCTTAATAAATAAATATCTCGTAATTACTGTTGCCATCCAGAAAAATCTAGAAAAATCGTGATTGTTCTACTGATAATTAAAAAAGCTTATAAAAGCCGAGTTGAAACACCTCATCTCAGTTGTTGTTGTTGTTGCTGTTATACTTGTAGCTGTAAAAAGAGAACTGCTGTTTGTTTACTTAATGCTGTATTGATTGTAGCGATTTCGCTGTGAGATGGAACTATTTTATCTGTTTTGAACTAAGTATTTGCTAAATGTTTGAGATATTGTGATATTGTGCGAAGATCTGTGAAGAAATATTTTAGCATTTAAATTTATTTCTTGTGGAAAGAATAAATTTTTGTTAACTTTTTACGACTTGTGCATTCAATATATAACGAACCCATACGCACGCAACAATATCTAATTCAATTAACACTGAGAACCTAAAATTTTGAGAGCTCATTTTTTAAAAACTACTCGCGCGATGTTTACAAAACCTACAAAGTTTGGCATAATCTGAGTCGTAGAATCGATATGTGAAAAAAAATTGGCATGCCATTCAAAAAAAAGTTCGATTTTGTGTCAAAATACCTGTATTAGAATACTGCTATGTATAAATCTAATACATATCCTAAGTCGCGCTTTCCAGACATGAAAAACCCAAGTTAAATTTCGTGAATCGCCCAGTAGAACGGGAGTTGTAGAACTGTCGCTTTTTTTTCGCAGTGTACATCATGTCATTTATAATGTCATCAGTTGAATATCAGAAAAATAAATGAAATCAGCATTCTCCTCATAGTTAACTCATAATCTCATGGAAAATTTATATTTCCTCATACCTAAATATCTCAGACAAACCCTATTTTTCCTTATATACACACTCTTCGATCGTTCATGTCGTGATTTTGATTTTAAAATGTTTCTTTCTAGGTTCTCTGCGCATATTTTCCATCAAAGCTTGTAAGATAAGGCCTATAAGTACTATCAAATAAACTAAATAAATAAAAAGAAAAGGAAATTAAATAAAAGAAAAAGATTTTAAAGCTTTCAGATTTTATATTACGCCCAAAGGGTCGTTTTCTTAACGTTTTGTACGTCACCTTTATTTATTAAATATCCTGTTCTATATTATTTATTAAATGTTCTATGTTATTTATTAAATATCATGTGTATTAAATATCATGTCACCTTTATTTATTAAATATCATTCAATAGCAATGTCACAAAATATTTAAAAATATAATACCTTTAGAATTTCAGATAGACAGTCTCGCGAGCTGGAGATAATTTTTTTCCTTATAGTGTTGCCATTGCTCGCTCGAAATCCTTGAGTTTGTTAAGCAAACATTCGTTAAAGTTTTACAAAATATGAAATAGGTAATAAAACAAATTGGAAATTCAAAATCGGGCATCCAGGTGCCCATGTTCCTAGGACTATGTTATTCAAAATTTAATGGGTCTAGGTACCGTGGGTTTTTGACAATGCGAGAAAAATGCATACATTCATGCAGATTCTTCATTATCTAATTTCTTTTAAATATAATACAGGATGATAATATTTGGTGGCAACAATTCAAAAAGTGATTCGCCGTTTATAATGCCGTTTCGATACTAATAGCCATTCCGGGCTAATAAAATAATATTTAATAATGGTAAAACAAGTAAATAATACATTTTAAACATAATAAAATATAAATAAGGTTAGGTTATTCAATTATGGCAAAGCACACGAGGGCTATCTGCCTAAGGGGAGGGATGCCTTCGTGGAGGACTTTCTAAGGGAAACTGGCTCGTATACACGTTACACATGGGGAAAACCACGAAAACGCCCATGCAGCCAGCCCGTTCGCGGGATTCGAACCTCGGACCGAACTACCAGTGTTCAGTGTCTTTACCGCTCGGCCGCTGGTGGGCCTATAAATAAGGAAGGGATTACTTTATTATACAATGCATATCTTACACTGTCGTCTCTAAGCCATGCGCAGATGAGGCGAAGAAGAAACAATAAATGTTAGTATGAGTGACTTAACGTATGATCCGAGCTCTGAAGACTTCTCGGCAAGTAAAGAGAACATATGCAATGAGAGCGTTATATAAAAGGTGGCATATTAGATGGGCCAATTTTGGAACTTTCTCAAGAAAATAAGTATCTAAATTGTCTGAAAAAGTTTCCTTTTTCTTTCGTTTTAAATACAACGGTTTCTTTTCGACTCCACAAGATTTCACGCTTTGAGAACAAGTTTGTTCATATCTGTTAGAGTTTGTAAAGCGAGGACCATCTGTATATTTTACAATATTACTACGAAATCATCATGAGCATTCTTCGGGACGTATCGCAGGGGTTTTGCCTTATTTGCTAAAGGGGCATATCTCACCAATTTTGATTTTTTTACCAACTGGTAAAAATAGTTTATAACTTTGTGCTGTTCCTTACTATTATTCTGTTAAATTAAATGTCAAAAAACCTAGTGAACTGTTAAGCGAATTATGGCTTATTCGAAATAACAGAGATCGTAAACTCAAGAAGGGTTAATTACCCTTAATTTCACTCAAAATACGATGAACAGTCGGCCCCCTTTCTTCGGGGCTTACAACAAAGCCTCCACTCGGGCTTAAACTCAAAAATAAGAAATAAGAACTAACTATAATCAACGAAGAGATTTAGCTGAAGCTAACACAAATCCAACGGAGTTGGCCCTTAGTTTTAAACTATCAAAAGGCACGTAATATACGGCAGAGCGTAACAGCAGTTAGAGAGACTTAGCCCAAAAGCAAACGCGCGCTACTCAGGATTCCTAGCTCTTCCTTTCTCGAAGTAAGTTGAACTTTAACACTATTTCTCCCTCATTTGCATTCAACGCGATTCTAAACACGCATTCTGCAAGGGAGTTGTAAGTCGAAGCGAGGCAAGATGGGAAAGGTTAACTAATTTAAAATGGCTCTTATAACATTAACATACACTTTACAACTTCATTCAATATCATATTTTACATCTGCATCCAGCAAAAAAGCTTGCATTATTTAAAGGTCATTCCACTGACAGAAATGAAGTACAATTTTTATATAATTCTATTTTAAACAAATACTTCATTTCTTCTCTCTTATCTTCAGTGACTATGACAAACCAACCTTAGTTGATAAAGGCAGTTCACGCGAGTACTCTCTGCCTAATGGAAAGAAAGCCTTCGTGGAGAATTTCCTAACAGACACTTACTCATATTCTAATTATAAATGAAGAAAATGACGAACACACCTGCATATTCAAGCCCTTCGTTAGATTTCAAACCTGATCGACCAATGAATGTGCAGCAGTACTTATCCACTCGAATACTAGCGAAATTTAAACCCTCTTAACTAGTTGCTTTTGAGCAAGCAAATAACTTTAAATTATTAATTTAATACGGCAAAGTACTCAGGGATGCTTTTCAGTACAAGAGGGATGCTTTCGTTAAGAAGCCGTTCATACTTCGTTGACAAGGTAAAATACACGAAAGCTAGCTGCCTAATGCTTTCGAGGAGGACATTCTAAAGGGAACTATTCCCTATTCACTTAAAAATACTGAAAACTACCAAAATCCTATATAACCAGCTGGTTTCTCTAAAATTTCAGCTTAGGTCAAATGACCAGTGCTCAGCGATTATATCCATTCTGCCACTTGTGAGTATTATGCGTGTGAAAACGCTAAAACATTCACATATTAAACACATTCATGCTTCAGAAGTGAATTTCGGAGAGGCTCAAATGTTCAGTGATAAATTTTCTTCCAGGACTGCTAGTTCGTACTCAGTGTCCAGATATGGAGTTACAACATAATAAATATGTAAAGTTTCAGAGTCGAGAGAGAGCAAGGGAAATACCGTTTACCCATTCCCATTGTAAAAAGCACAGGAAGTTCAATCGATGAATCATATATTAAGACGGGGAGAATTTTCATATTTTCAATTTTTTTTAGTCCAAAGGGGCTTTGTCCTTGAAGGACTATTGTTTTAGTTTTGCGATTTTGCGTCGGAAACGCTAAAAGTCTGAATCACTTTTCAAACTGTTGCCACCAAATATTGCAACTCTGTATTATACTTAAAGAAAGTAAATAATGAAGAATCTGCATAAATGTGTATATATTTCTCCAAATGTGATAAAACAACATAACCTAGAGCCATCCAATTTTGAATAACGTTCGTTTCCACCCGAATATGCGCACCTGGAATCCCAAATTTGGAATTTGTTTTATTATCTATTTAATATTTTGTAAAACTTTAACGTATTTTTGATGAACAAACTCAAACGATTTCAAAGCGAGCAATGGCAACACTCTACGGGAAAAAAACTTTTTATCTCCAGCGCACGAAGCTGTGTATCGGAAATACTAAAGATAGACTCATTTTGAAATTATTTTGCGATATTGCTGTTGCACTGAATTTTATGGTTTAAATGCCAAGAACATGATATTTAATAAATAAAGGTAACACACAAAATGTTAAAAAAACGCGCTTTGGACATAATTTAAAATCTGAAACCTTTCAGAATTTTCTTTTTCTTTTTTCAAATATTATTTTACTTTTTATTTTTTTTTCTCTGAAATTTTTATGAACTCTGGAAATTCGCTACGTCTAGTGGACAACTTAAGATGTTCATGCATTAGTGCATTCTTTATACCATAGGATACCAAGGACAATTCACAGTGTTTTGTTTTGCTCAAATTTGAAGGATGGTGCATTAAAGAGAAACATGCACAGATACTGATGCAGCGTATAAAACCCAGTAACAAATTTGCCATCTTATCCAATTAATCGATTATCAGTAAGAACTAGATTGCAGGAGCTATCAGCCTTATGGCTGAGCCTTAGGGAAGACCAGCAGCGGAACGGTACAGTAGGCTAAACATTGATAATTCCGACCTGGCTTGCACAGGCGCTTTCGTGGTTTTTCCCATGTGCAGTGTTACCTTACAAAGCCCTCCACGAAAGCATATCTACCCTTAGACAGACCTCGCGTGCTTTGCCATAATTAATCAAACCAACTCTAAAAATAAATGTCTCGGGGGAAATGGAGGTGTATGGGGAATCGAGGTTGAGAATAGAAATAAAGGTAGCCAGTGATCTTATCAATTCGGACAGTGATGATTTAAATTTCATTAAATCTATAGCGGCAATTAAAACTAATTTGAAAAGCGTATAATGTTTCAATTTTTCTGATGCCTTATAAAACAGCAAGTAATTGAATTTAATAACAGCTGTCAAAAAAGTACAAATTATTAGAAGACTCAGCTATTAAAGCATAAATGAGAAAATTTTTCTTTTACTTTATGTAAGAAACATGATAATTTTCAGACTACTTTATTATAAGGAAGTTGTGAATTTAAATCAGAGATTAATATTTAATCAATTAACATCGAGACACACCCCTCTATAATTAATCACGTGGAAAGATGAGCACTGTTATTTTCACCGGTGCGTTTTTTCTTAAGACACGCAGAAAAGTTTCGACCGCTGAGGTTACAATAACGATGATATTAGTCCCTAATTCATGCACCCTGTATGTTACGTAAAGTGATCGCAGTTCTGCAACACTTTTGGTAGCAGCAAGTACGATTTTACTCTCCAAATCTAAGTTTCAGTTGAAGCGACAGCTTTGGGCAATTCAGAGAGTTGATTGAAATCATAGTTACTGTACAGTGTATTTAATTAGACGGAACACGTACAAAGATCGATTCCATAACTCGGCGTAAAATATGATACAATGCAACAACTTGTCTTCAAATTAACAGAACTCGCTGCAAACAATTGTCAGACGTATGTTTGCACGAGATAAGCTCGCATATTCGACGATATAATTTCTCCCGTGCATGGCGGTAAATTAAATAGCTCTAGAGTAATAGATAACTGAACTAGTCTCTCCAATACATTTAGTACATTTCTGTGAAAATATAATTAAAAGTTTTAATAAACTTTTAAGGATTTATTTTCGTTTATAATGAATGCTTCTTAAACATCTTCTGCATAAAATAGTGACTGGAAAAAATGGTTTGACAAAGTCGAAGATGGTTGCGGTTATAAATTAAATTACACAAAAATTTATTTTCATAGTAGAAATGGTTTACGACGGAAACAAAAGTTTAACCATATACAGGGTGAGTTTGAAAAGTGGATAAAACTTTATGGGTGCATAGAATGCAGCTATACAAACAATATTCGTCATAGAAAGTTTGGACGAAATGCAAATGGGGAGCCACTAGATGGCAGTGTAAATGATCCTTGCACCCAACGGCATTTTCTATCCTTGATTGCAGAGAGGACCAATGAATTTTCAGGGCGATGGATTGGTCGAGGTGGTCCCATAGCTTGGCCACCAAGATCACCGGTTCTTTCGTGTTTGGACCTTTTCCTTGTGGGACCGTATGAAAAGCCTAATCTACGAGTGCGCGGTTGAAACCAATATGGATCTAGTCGCCAGGATCGCCTTGTTGCCGCCGGTATTCAGGAAATGTCTGGTGTCTTCGCAAATGTGCATCAGTTCCTATCCTGCAGGTGTGAAGCCTACATTACAGCTGCGGAAGTCTTTTCAGCAATTTCTTTGAGCATGCGCATTAGTTACATTCCTGTTAATAAAGTGTTTACTGAAGTATCTACTCTCATTTCTTGAGTTAATTCTTTATATGTGACAGTGGAAAAATACTTTTTAACTTCTCACCGCTTGCGTTCCCATCATTCATTCTGTGACGAATACTGCGCCTATAGCTGCTTTCTATCACCCCGTTAAGTTTTGCCTGCTTTTTCAGATTCACCCTGTACACAACATTAATCTAAAATTTTAATTAACTTTCTTCTGAAGATTTATTAATTGTCAACGGTGTCTAAGCAAGGGAACACAGCATCCAGGTACTTCCGTTCTCATTTTGAGTCAACATGCCGAATTCTCTAGACCCCCAAGTTTCTGTTCCTAATTAAACGCGACATTTTTTTCACAGTTTTCATAAATGTAAGTAAATCCGAGGCAGTAACGCTGTTAGAAAGCCTTTCAAGAAAAGCAAGAAGCGTTATTAGGTGCACTCTGTATACTTCTCAGTAATTAATTAACAAACCAATCAATCAATGACTTTTGTTGCTGCTGCTTTTTCACACGAAAAGGATTATTACTCGAGAATTCGGAACTTCAGCTTCACTCACGTCAATGAATCAGAAAATGTTATGTGACGTTGAGGGAGGATGCTGTTTGAATGCTTTGCCCTAATTTCGCATCATTTTTCACTCTAAACTCTTAAAAATCCATGATAAAAATTATCTTGCGCGAAATCCAATTTAAAATTAATTATAGCCAGTTGTCAAATAACACTTAATTAAATAAAATTTTATTATTTGCTCTTGACGAAAAGAAATCTTCTGGGATCGTTCATATGTCTGCAAAATGTTATTTACTTTATTTCTGTTATTCAGTTTATACTGTTGCATGTGTACATGTTCGTGACAAATTGAACGCACACAGGTCCGATTCAAGGTTGATAAAACGTATTTTATCTAAAGGAACACTTCATAGTTCTGGAACTTTCCACAAAAGAATGGTCGTACAACTTTTCACACTATTACAGAGTACAATCAGTAGTTACATTTAAACCTACTAAGAACGTTAAACAGAATGGAATGCAAAGCGCATCTAAAGAGCGAAGCTAACCCGGAGATATCTTATACTCCAAACTCATGCCCAACTGACAACTAAGAGCAGATACGTTTTCCGGTCTTACATAGTTTTCACACCGTCGCCGAGATATTTCCAGTACTTTCTGCTTCTCGAAATTACTAGAAGACATAGGAGGACTTAATTAAGGTTAAAGCTACAGAGAGAATCAATTACAGTTATTCAGTTAAAATATTCATTACAGCGCCGCCCAGACGGTATAGTTGTTAGGGAAGCGATACCAAACTGCTCGGGTTCGAGACCCGGAAAAGGCATGATGCAAAATTGTAACTATTCGTCCCTTCGTAAGAGGCAACGGTGGCTGCCTTTTAGGTGTTCCCACAATAAAATGACCATCACTTCTGCGTTAGGATTGGTCATTGTCGAACAGGCAAGTGCGCCATTAGATTAAAAAAATACTCATTACATTTATACAGAGATGAACCAAAATGTCGCCAAATCTGATGACGTTTGACAACTTATCACCAAATTCGGCGACAAAAATTAGTCGCCAAAACCACAGCCAGCTTGGCGACACCTCGCCAAATTAGCGAGATAGCCATTTATTAAATGTTTAATAGACTTGCCCCTGTGTTCTTGCTTTTCCGGCAGACCATAATCTCTCTGGATTTTCATGTTACATTATACAGAAAAATACAACGATTTCACATATAATTGCTCTAAAATCATCTATATGTGTACAAAACTCATAATAATACATTCACGTTATTATGCAGAATTTGTATAAAATTTTACACGCAGAATGTGAGAGAATGTGAAGGGAAAGCGATTAGTGTTCTTAATTCAAAAACTCTAGTCAGAAAAATATTTACAGTGATCTCCACGGTGGGGTACGCTAAAGAAGCAGGCTCACAATCACTTGCGATTATAGGAGCATGTATGTTCTGCATTTTGTTTCATTAATGTCTGGGGAACTCAACATCATAATTGCAGTAGCTCTAAGCTCTTCGCTCCCAGCGTATCACATATGATATGGCTCAGTTTCTCTCCGTGGGCCCACGGTATCAAATGCAATACAAAAGAGAAGTGTCACTGACGGCCCACCGTGTCATATATGATGTCATATATGGATATAGGCAAAGCTGAAATGGAATATTTATTTTAAATTTTAAATTCCTATAAATTATTTCAAAACGTTGCGAAAACTCATTCAATACAATCTCTAGAGTATCACAATTGTTGTGTTGAATATTATTTGTCATTTTATTTTACCTCTATGTTAAATGCGCCAGAGTAATGACGTATGTTCATAATTTAGAAACGTTTCACGAAACGCATGCGGTTTCAAATTTCTAACAGTAGGATATTATTATAAGCACTGATAATTAAATTCTGAAGTTGTTTAATTTTTTATTACACAGAAATAATTTAAATTTGGGAAAATAGTCATCATTACTATTATTGCACTCATTTTTGAATTTTTATTTTAAGTATTCGGAGTTTTCTGTTTATATTATTGGGTTGGAAAAGGATATAATTTCGGGTGTGAAATAAAATTTAATATTTCTATCGAAAAATGAACTTTAATCGGTTCATTCTTTCAGTCTGTTTGATGACCTTTTGCTATTTTTCGGATAATTTTATGGTTCTACGCTCACTTCTGGTGTTTATCAACAAAAAACTCAAGCAAATGCGACTGGACTTCGACCTTATTACTAAACTTTTACTTTCTGAGAAGTTTTGTAAATTTCGAAATAAATAATAATTCGATGCTGCAAGGTCGGTGGAGGGTGCGACATCTTTTCCCAAACAAGCTTCAATAAGTTTATAATTGTTGCTAGAGATGTAAGCCTCGCATCTGTCGTGGTGGAAAATGGTTCCTTTGCGATTTGCCAAATTTGGCCTTTTCTTTTTGATTCCTTTCTATTTTGGCGAACGGGCTGGCTGCATGGGCGTTTTCGTGGTTTTCCCCATGTGTAACGTGTATACGAGCCAGTTTCCCTTAGAAAGTCCTCCACGAAGGCATCCCTCCCCTTAGGCAGATAGCCCTCGTGTGCTTTGCCATAATTGAATAACCGAACCTAACCGAACCTTTCTATTTTGAACTTAATATTTGGAATTTTTTAGATCAAAGGATTTTTCTTTACAAATTTTAAATAATTTTTACTACAATAGATTTTAAATAATTTTGACTACAATAGATCTAGATAACTTTGTATACTGACATGAGAAGCTACCGAAAAATGCTTACGAATGTTGTTTTCTAATAATTCATAGCTTTAATTAAATTTCTTTTCCTTGGATGATATATGCATACCTTTTCTAATAATAAATTATTGATTTATTACTTAGCAGCTTTAGCGCAAGTTTTAAGCATTTTAAATTGCTCATAATTATTTTTACTTTGCATAGTACATATATACAGGGTGTCCCAAAACTACCGCATAAACTCTGCGCAGTTAGATTCCTCGTTGGGAGTACATAAAAACTGCCCAAAGAAGCGTTCCTGTACCATCTACAGTTTACGAGAAAAATACGAAAAACAAAGTACGACGTCATTGCCGGTGCAAGAAAAAAACCTTTATTGGACATATCAACAACAGCATTGGCATATCTTTCCAGACGATAATGTTTAAAACGTTCGCCGCGCATATCTGGAACTGGCGTATCGAGACGCAGTGACAACACCAATGGACTTAGTTGCTCATGCTGCTTGTACTTCGGTGGACCCCGCGATGCTGCAACGTGTGATGACAGCCATTCTACGGCGTGCTCAAGCCTGCCTCAACATGCCCGGCGGACACTTTGAACATCTGCTTTAAATTGTGCATATACTGCTGTTAATATGTTCAATAAAGTTTTTTTTTCCCGCACCGGCAATGACGTCATACTTTGTTTTTCGTATTTTTCTCGTAAACTATGGATCGTACAGGAACAATTCTTTGGGCAGTTTTTATGTACTCCCTACGAGGAATCTAGCTGTGCAGAGTTTATGCGGTCGTTTTGGGACACCCTGTATACATACATACGTTTACATATATATACATACGTTTGGTGTGGCCGATTGCAGTAAAAAAGGGGAGGTGCACGCTAGATGTTATAGCAATCCCATATACACAATATAACGCTCTAAGGCTTATCTTTTTTCAGTTATTCGAGATAGATTCATACGAGCGTACAAAAGTCACAAAACAAATCCCTTCTGAATCCATTTTACAAGCCGTTTTTGAAACAAATAGTACTTTTTTGTGTCTGTACGTTGAGATATTACGCAAAAAAATCGTCTGAATGGATTCTAGAGCTGTCAAAATGGACATTTTCGTTGAAATATGATACCCGAAATGTTTCGTGATTCCCTTACTTCGTACAACGAAGTAAAGAATTATAAGATTCACAAAAGAATGACGATACTAACATAACGCTATCTATTAGCGGGGAGCGAAATAACTTTCTTGACAACCCAATATCAGAAATATAATTTAAATATGTGAAATCCAAATGTATAAATAAGATTCTGATTTTACAGGAATTAGTTTCGCATGTTAGGCTCCAATGCGCTTGGGCATATAACGACGTTCAGTGCTCCAAGTGCTCAAGGGTACGTGCACACGGGGGGAGGGATTTGTTCGCTGGACTGAATATGGGCATCTGGAAGCCCTAATTTGGAATTTGGACTTTGTTTTGTTATAGATTTTATATTTTGTAACACTTTAACGAATTCTTGATTAAAAAACTCAACAATTTCAAAGCGACTGTACGGAAATAAAACATTTTTAACTCCACCGTGAATTGAATTTTATGGTTTAAGTGCAAAGAACATAGTATTTAATAAATAAAGGTAACACACAAAACGTCAAAAAAGTCCCTCTGGTGGGCAATGTAAAATCTGAAAGCTTTCAGATATTTTTCAAAATTTAATTAAACTCATTTTTAAGCCCAAAGTTTGTTGGCTTAGAAGCGCTATTTATATTACAATTACTTTCATCTTAATGATACGTGATCAAAAACGTTTGGAGACCCCTGTTTTTTAATACACGGCAATCCCATATTCTTGTGATATGAATTGTACACAGCATGGAAAATACAACAAATCTGACTACAAGTTTATTATTACTGTCGTAATAACTAAAATTATTATAAACTTGTCTCGTCAAAAATGATGTAGTGTTAGGATGTTTGAAATAAAAGTATATCCGAATCGAAAAGAAAAGCATGTTAATTTTATTTGCGTTGATACTCTGTTGGGCATTCTGGTTTTTTTTCCAATTGTATTACATGTGCCACGGTAATACTGTAATTTGATATGGGTATACTTTTATTTGGTACGCTCTATAATTTCACTGTCACACTGTAAATCTAGTCTTCTACACCAAAATTCCTATCAACATTACACATAAATTGAATTTTTTTTTAAATATAATTAGACTATAAATAATAATAAATTTATTTATTTACCAGTAACGTAAATGCGAATACCATAAAATCTGAAACGAATAATGAGATAACCAAACACCAAAATCATCGTGAATATAAAGTGTCAAGCAAAGAGGAAAATACTACAGTCTTTGAAATTGTTCCATAAGAAAATTAAAAATGTTCTTAAAATGTACACTGGTGTGCAAAACTTAAGCAACAGCAGGGTTTTTTGCCATAACTCCACGAGAATTCAACTGAGAGACATGAAATGCAGAAATGAAGAAGAGTATTATGTACGTAACGGATGACGAAAGCATCGGAGCTGAAAAAGGAATACAATGCATACGGTATGGAATCAAACAAAAACAAGCTTTATTGAACGCATAGTATCGTGACTCATGATTGCCTATCCAAGAGGAAGAACAACAAGCAGATGTTCCTTAATATGGGATATGCCCTCCCCTTACTGCAATGGTTGCTTCGTACCGTCTCCGCATACTCAGAACCAGCTGGTGCAACTTTTCTTGCGGTAGGACTGCTCATTCCTCAATCAGCATCTGTTTGAGTTGTTGGTTGTTCTCCGGAGGATGTAAGCATGCTGCAATGCGTCTCCCCAAAGCATCCCACACATGTTCGATGGGATTTAAATCTGTGGAGTACGCTGGCCAATCCACTCGAGTGATATCTTCGCTTTCCAGTAGCTCCTCAACAGAAAGAGTCCGATGTGGCCGTGCATTGTCATCCATAAAAATTAAGTCTGGGCCAATGGCCCCTCGGAACAGAAGCACAAGGGGAAGGAGTACCTCCTCACAATAGCGATCCCCGGTTACAGACCCTCTGTCGAAAACCTAGAGCTCAGTTCGCCCTTTCAGCATAATGCCTCCCCAGACAAGACCTCCAGGACCACAGTTACGGTGTCTTTCCTTGATGTTACTGGGATAAAACCGGGTC
>KK117767.1:240674-256666 GCA_000611955.2 Stegodyphus mimosarum | reverse complement strand
CGGGAAAATAAAAAGGAATTTTAATTACAGTTCTAAATAAATAGCCAAATAAATGTGAAATTCGTAACAATATTCTCTAAAACTTTAACGAATTTTTCATTAACAAACTCAAAGATTTCAAAGCCAGCAATACCAACGTTGTACAGAAAAACATTTTTATCTCCAGCGCGTGAGAGCGTGTGCCGAAATTTCTAAAGATATGCTCAATTTAAAATTATTTTGCGATATTGCTGTTGAACTAAATTTTATGGTTTAAGTGCGAAGAACATGGTATTTAACAAATAAAGGTAACACACAAAATGTTAAATAAACGTCCCTTTGGACGTAATTTAAAATCTGAAACATTTCAGATTTTTTATTTGTTTTTTTTTGTTTTTAAATTTCTTTTATACATCGTTTTAGATTTATCATTGTATTTGAATAGAACATGTGGCAACAATTAGATAATTCTTCAAATGATGTACATAATTTTTGTGCATTCTGATGAGTTATAAAATGAATGACATGTAACGCCGTTAGGTGAAGCTAGCGCCAGTGTCGCTGTGGTAAACAAATGTAGTGAATTTTAAATAGTGCATTTATTCTATTATGGTTTATGCGCTATCGACGAAGTAGATTTAATTCAATACAATAAGTTTAAATGAAATGCAAAATGCGTATAATTTATTATTCCGTACAAGAAAGTCATGTGGTGTATACATCAGATTTCTTAAACCTATTCTGCTATAATATAGTGTAAAAAAAACATCACTAATACTCATCGAGTTATTACTAAACGACGATTTATTTGCATGATTTAGTATCACTACGATTAGTATTTTGCATGATTATGATTAGTATTTGGCATGATTATGATTAGTATTTGGCATGATTACGATTAGTATTTGGCATGTTTAGACGATATCTTTCATAGATGATTTAATAGTTATTTTTAAATTCCCTTTCCTTTATTCTCTTGTCACCCGCAGACAACAACTCCCTACCAGAATGAGTTTTCAGTATCGCGTTTTATGTAAATGAGGTACTCGTAGAACCAGTGTTTAATGGTTAAGTTCAGTGCCTTCCGTAAAAAAGCTCAGAAGTTCTCAGTAGAGAGTGTTTGGCCTTCTGGACCCTGGTTGCTTTAAGCCTATCTTACTACGGTCGGCCGTAGTCTTACGTGCCTGTTAATATTTGCGTTGAGGCTTTAATTAAGGGCCAACTCGGTTGGTTATTTCTGCACAGCTTGGGCTTAGTTAGTTAGAACTAAGTTAGTTTCTTATTTTCTATCTTAAATTAAAGCCCAAGTGGAGGTTTTCCTGTAAGCCCGAGCGGGGCCAACTATTATTATTGAGTTGAGTAAAAGGGATTTTTAATCCTTCTTTGGACTTTGTTTTTGTCGTTGTAAGTAGACCAGCGAATAGTGGCTATACTCTTCTCAAGTTCTATGTCAGAGACAAATAATTTAACTATAACCGTATAAATGATCAGAAAAGAAAACAAATATCGTCATAACATTATACATCTGCATCGGTCATCATCTGCGCACTCATCTAGTAGATGGCGCCTTATGACTATATGATTCAGTCACAGTTACAATTAATTGCAAGGCATATCCCACAATGTGAGCTACTTCACGCTAAAACCACAGTATCTTTAAATTTTCGTTTGAATGCAGTTATTTCTAACATCAAATAACATCATTATTTGTACGGAAACGAGCTTCAAGCATGTCATAAACATTCATATCCTTTTAGCCATCAGGTATTAATAACGACAAAATGAAACGGTTGCGTAACAAGCGTAATCAAAATATCGATTCATGATACGAGAAATAAAAGCCTTCAATTCCGAATACATAGCGTTACTAAACCCTCATGTCAAGATAATTTCAGTGCTCAAAGGTAATGATTGGTGTTAGTATATTCCAAAGCGCACGAAAGCGTGGAAGATGGCTGGAGCTCCATTTTCAAACTAATTGAGGCAGAAGTCAATGAGCTTAATTTTGTGACAATTCTATTCCAATGCTGTCACAGCGACATTTCCAGCTAACCCCCGGGGAGATTCCTGGAAGTTAATTAATTTAATTCGTTACGCTTCTCTTGTCACTGCTCGTTTGGATGTATATGTGAGGTACGGTGCCCCGAAATGTTTGGAGTAATAAGTTAGTTACCACTTCCCTTTTTCGGTGATCTGCTTCAGGGTTTTTTCCTCAAACTTCAATCCGGGAAAGGATCTGCTTTAAAAGACATTTTCGTCGAAACATACTCACTTTATTCCCGAAGGCTTCTGCTAAAATAATCTTGAATTTAACACTTTAACCGAGGAATCAGGAGAAAAAACATTTGTTACTTAAAAGATGAGATAATTTTAACAAATTTATGAAAGTGTTAAATTCGTAATAATAAAGAAAATAGGTATTGAAATCACAGCACTCTTAAAAGATTTTACCTAATAAATATCCGCGGCTTTCCTTTGTACTTCGTGCAACGAAGTAAAAAGGAAGTAGTGTAATTGTGAAAAATTTCAGGTATCGTATTTCAACGAAAATATGCATTTTGACAGCTAGCCAATGCAATATAACGATGTTTTTGCTTGACATTTGTACATAAGTACAGAATAAAGGACTTCCCCCCCCCAAAAAAAAATTATAAATCTGATTAAAAATGGATTCTGAAGAGATTTTTTCGTAGCATCTGTGGGTACGTACATACGTATGTATGTATGCATCTCGCATAACTCAAAAACGAGTAGCCTCAAAACGTTGAAAATATGTATATAGGACTGCTATAACATGTAGATGTGCACCTGCTATTTCGGTTGCAATAGGCCGCACCAAAAGTGTATAAATATACGTATATATATATATATATATATATCCACTCTGTTACTCGGCTTAGTGAGCTCAGTTTTTTTATTCTTATATATTTGTAAACTGCGTATTTTTTCTTTAGAAATGATTGAATTTGTTATGTATTACTTATTTCAGTTGTGATTTAAATTGTTTTAAAGGTAATGATTTAACTTATTTTGCTTCAGATTTAAAGATTAATTTGTTTTTATTTTTTTTAGTTGAACTTAAGTTTCTTTGGCTTGTTGAAAAGTAATTGTAGTCATTTAATTTGTTCTCTTGACAGTTTTGGTTAACGCTGATTTTAAGTTGCTTGAGTAATTAACTTTTCTTCTTTACTTTTGGTTGGTTAACTATTTAAAATTCTGTTAATTTTTTTTTCTTAACCTTGGTTGTTAATGTTAATCTCTTGATAAGTTGACCCTTAAGGTCAATCTTTTTAAAGTTTGTTTACACAAGTTGGTGTTTAAAGTTTAATTAAAGTTTTAATGTGCCCCCTTTTCTGCTAAATTTGGGATCCATATTTTCTGACTATGGCGGTCGTTTTGGTGTTGTGGAGAATATGGAAAAATTTTCATACTTGATTATTGTATTTTAACTGAAGTAATTTTTATTTCCTTACTATGGTGGTCGTGTTTGGTGTTGAAATAAACCCAAGAAAATTATCTATGTAATTATTATATTTTTATTTAAGTACTTATCAGTATTGAAGTTAATTTGTGTGTAAAATAAATAATTAAGAGCTATCCCTTCAAAAAACTTTTCCGTTGCCTTTCCAAATAAATTTATGAGCTTGTTTTCGATTTCTTCGCCCGCTAGACGGTAGTCTGTGAAACATCTGTCAACATTAGTAACGTTTGCACCCTGCGGAAGAGGCTAGTTTCTACACTACTAACCCTGCAGCAAACTCAGGGGGACGGGGTGTTTTGCTTACTCGCAGGCTTTTCCTATGCTGGAGTGGGACCCCTCGTCGAGGCTAGAGTTGATTGACCTTGGTGTATCAGCGATATTCGCCAATTTCTGGTGCTCATTCTACTTTGGGCTTCACCTTCCTGCGTGTTTTTCCCCTGGGGTTGCCGGGCTGTTGGCGGTTTTCTTACCATCTAAAATCGCCAATCGAGCAGTCTTGGCGAATGGAGTCAAAAGCTTGGGAGCTGGCGACGAGGGCGAGCAGACACGCAGTCAGAGACGGGAGGAGACGGAGCGGGAAGTATGGAAAGTGGCAAACCTTGCGAAAGAAAATACTATCTGAAGAGTAGCTGTCAGCGTTATCATAGAACCAACGATGTCGGAAGAAATGGATGAGAGAAGGCTACTATGGAGGGCGACGCAAATGTCTAAACTTTTTCTTAACTAATTACTTTCTTTTCTCTCCTTATAGAAAGCAAGCAATGGCTCTCACTACTGCCATGATTTCTGTAACAAGTAACCTTGCCATTGTCGGAGCCTACAATGTATCTACTATGTTAACTTCACTGTTTGGAAGGGTATGAGATTCTTTTTAATTTTACACACCACCGCCACCAATGTAAAATTCTGTATTAATTCAGTAATATCTTAATAAATTCCATATTTAATTTTAACTTTTCTTGAAATGTTTTCACTTTTAATTTAGAACACTGGACCTGACTGTATTTTTACACAACGCAACATTAATTATTCTGTTGGAGCTAAAAAATATACCACTATTTGCGATTGATTTGAACACTAGTTTTACAGTATATATTGTGTATATCATGTTGTCACAAACTTTACATATTCATGTGATTTAGAATTGTTTATCCAAATATTGACTTATCATTTGGTATTGAACTTAAAACATAAACACAAACTCTTAAGAATTAAAAGCTCCAACAAATTATGTTGTTCGTATCTTCCGATTAAGATTTCTTTGCCTTAGTAAACCTGCATGCAATATTTGTAGAATTATCAACAAAAGTTGTTTACGTGCGGCTAAGCCTAATTATGTTTACGAAAGCAGCCATATTTCTTTGCATTTGAAACTTACCAGAATAGTGGATTTGTTGCCAATCAAGAGAAACTAAGCTTCGCAACAACAAAGATAAAGGCTTAACCCATTCTGGAATTTATTCGAGGAAATACAAATAAGTCTCTAAGATTTACTTCGTAATTTTTAATATAGATAATTTGAGTTTTTATGTATTTTTGCCTTGTCGCGAAGTGAGAACTGAATTAATTGAATGAGGAATACTGAATCGTCTGCGAAAAACTATTTCCTTTTGTTTGTTTGTTTAATTTCTTTTACACATCGTTTCAGATTTATTATAGTATTTGAATAGAACAACGATGGCATTGGATATGGCAACGATTAGATAATTCTTCAGATGATATACATAATTTTTGTGCGTTCTGAGTTATAAAATGAATGAGATGTAACGCTGTTAAGTGAACCTAGCGCCAGAGTGTCGCTATGGCAAACAAATATAGTGAATTTTAAAAGAGTGCATTTATTCTATTGTGGTTTATGCGCTATCTGCGAAGTAGATTTCATTCATTCCAATAAGTTTAAATGAAATGCAACAAAAAATGCGTATAATTTAATTCTGTACAAGGAAGTCTGTCGGTATTCGTACAACGAAGTCATATGGTGTATACAACAGATTTTTCTTACGAGTTTTTCGCTTAAACACAGCATGCAGCAATTCTTCGTTTTTGCTATTCTAATTTGCTAGAATATTTCTTCTATCTCAAGCTTCATTTTTGACATGTTATTTATTATTATCGTCTGTGAAAAGCTATTATTGACATATCATTTTTAATATGTTAAGACATAATTTACTTGCCGAAATTCACAAATTTGAATAAACCATTTTAAAACATGAATATTCTAGAAACGGAAAAATATTTTGTAGAAACTGAATAGACTAAGTTTTAATATCGGATCATTTATAGCAACCAATGGATAAAGTCGCTGAACGCTGGTAGTTTAGTCCGATGTTTCAATCCAGCGAAAGAACTCAGTATATGGGAAGTTTCGTGTTTTTCTTCATGTGTAACGTGTATACGAGTCAGTTTCCTCCTTTTAGGCAGATAGTTGTATACAAGTACACACAAACGGATCATTTGTGAATATTTTAAACTATGATAAGTCTTTATAAATATGATATTTCATCTGGCATAGCGACCAATCATGAAAAAGAAAAGTCCAGTAGATTTTTCGCGGAGCGAGGGTACGAATTCAGAATTCTTAGTCGAGAGATTTGGGATAGCATTACCTTATAACATATAATTTAGATTATTAAATTATTTACGGGATTCTGAGATAAATAACTTAATATTTGATTTAGTGTTCTAAATTTTTAACTTTACTTCATGAATTTTTTGGCTAAATTTTTTCGAAATTTGAATTATCTTGAAAGGTTGCACCGATGAAACCCAAGTGGAAAGTAAAGCTTTTATTCATCAAATTGTTACCAAAACACAAAAATTAGAATTAGGAACTAATGTGCACATAATCGTGCGGATAAATTTTTCAGTGTATTAATTGCTATAAATTTGTATAAATATTTAAATGCTATCGATTGCATTGTTGATTTTTTTTTTGTATTGTTATAATACTATGTTTGCTTTATTCATTTATTTGCTTAATTTTTGCGTTTAAGGTACAGATTTTAGAGTTTATTTTGGATGTAACTCAATTTGTAGCTATATGGTTTATATATAAATGTTCTTGCCTTGTACAGAATTCTAGATCATTTAGGTCTGAATCCAATAACATATAAGTTGTTAAAATAGCTTCATTAAAACGTAAGATAAAAGCAGAAACACTCCTGATGAGGTTTCACAACATTTGGAGATTTCTCGTCAACTAGGCGATTTTCTCAAAATTTCGGGAAAACGAATTTTCGAAGCACTTCGAGTTTTCGCGAAGCTTCCAGAAGACCGCGCAACACCATCTCAAGGCACCGTAACATGGGACCGAGAGCCAGGATGAGTTAGTTGACAATCAGTACTGATGGCTTTCTGAGTATTTTAAATAAACTGCTATTCAAAGCCTTAGCTGAATTCAGGTTTCGTAAGGTTTATCCAGAGCGGACGGGGATAAAAAACCGGTCGAAATATTTTCCCACTAAATCGGAAAACGTGGAAGAAACTGATATTTGAATGCATTTCGTGTTTACATTAATTTATTTACATAGTAATAATTATGTTAATAATTTGAATATTTTAATTTTCTGTATAATTAAGAAGCCTCAATTGCGTGTACTTATTGCAAGGTTATCATTACTGAAAAGTTACTGTATGACTCTTTCTTTTTCTTAAAAAAGGCTTTACAGTCACCAAGACGTTTCTTATTTGAAGAGGGGGATATGTATGATAAAAATACGTAAAACAAACTTCTGATTTTAACTGGAAATGTTTACTTTTATTCATTATTTTAATTTCGGTATTCCTCTTTCTGCATTTAAAATAATACCTCTTGAAGTCATTAGGTTATTTCGAAGCAAGAGACATGAAAAATGAGCAATGCCCTCACTACTGTTCGAACCTTGGTCCACTCGAATACGCGCCGAATGTGCTGACCATTACACCACAAAGGCATACTAAGGCGGAAGAAATACCTTATATACTCCCCCTTTTAAAGGGTGACTGGGGATTAGAGAACCCAATCGCCAAATCCTGGTGGTGAAGAATCATCAGTCACCAACTTTTTTGTTCTGGCGAGACATTAGGATTTTTGAAAGCAGGAGATGGGACAAATGAACAATGTCCTCGCCGAGACTCAAAGCTCGGACCTCTCGAATACGCGCCGATTGTGCTGACCCTCTAAACTGTTCATTTGACATTATTCTAAGATTTTACATAACGCTGCTATGCAGGTACCTTTTAGCCATTCAGTGAATAAGATTTTAATTGGAACGAAAACCTTTTTGACACTTTCCGACCCTTCTTCTGAATGCGGCGCACTTTTCCGCTTGCTTTCTTCCAATTAACACTCGCGGCTCTCTTCTTTCTATAATGCATTTCTTAAGATGTGCTTAGCTTCCAAAATGTGTGGCGCACATTGAGCCCATAATAAAGTGTGAATCAGATTATGCAGCTCGAGCATCGTTTTATCTTTTTATAAAATGTGTTGTAGCTACCGCAACGTTTGTATGCAAATTCAAACCTTCTACTACGCTAACCGTCGGCCATGATTAAATTTGTTTTAAACCATCCCAATCTCCAGCGCATCAAATAACAATACCTGAAATTTTATTTCGATTGGTTGAGCAGATAAGCAGCTAGGTGTTCATATTAATTTCGAAGACAAACAACGAAAATCAGCGCTATATTTGCAAATTTCTACAGGCTAGTTTCGATGGCTTTTATCTAGCCATCATCTTCAGCTGCCAAAGCGCAAATAAACGAGATAAGACATAGGGATAAGATAAGAATGGCTGGACAGGACTTAAAATACTGGTGCCATCTATTGATGAAACAAGAAAACTAAAATATAATTTCCTTAAAGATTGAAGGTAAAGATGGATTGGAATTAGGATCATTAACTAGAACAGAAAGATTTTTTTAATGTGAAACGCCTCTAGAAAATCTAATTCACCAATGGAACATGTTTTTCGAATAATTTTGGCTGCAGAAAAATTGAAAGTGTGATTTGCGGACCAACAATTCTGGTCTGGTTTACCTTAATTATAGGGGTTCATATATCGAAGATATTTTCAATTTTGACACTTAAAATCGTGTATCTGACTTAACTGCGTTGTTTCACCTATACCGTTTGGTTTCCATGAAAAATAATATATACATATTATGCAATATTTGATTTCTGAAAGTATCCTGACGTCACAAATATATCCA
This sequence comes from Stegodyphus mimosarum, assembly GCA_000611955.2. NCBI lineage: Eukaryota > Metazoa > Arthropoda > Arachnida > Araneae > Eresidae > Stegodyphus > Stegodyphus mimosarum. The sequence continues at coordinate 248,016 of KK117767.1, read as the reverse complement.
TCTTCATATGGGCAACATTTAGCAAAGGTCAGCGTCAAGTATTCACAAAAATCCAAGATTTTTTCCAGAATTCGGGTCATTCTGTAGAAAATATATACTATTTCGGAACACTGCGCTCAGCTTTATCCACACAGTACGGAAAATATGGTCAGTATATTCAAATGGCAAAGTTCGACCAGAAGATAGTGACAAATTCAAAAGCGAATAATGCAAGAGGAGAAAAAGCGTAAAGAGAAAAAATAATTTGGTAAATAAATTCAGAAAAATAATGTTTACCATAAAAAAATTCATTTGAAAAATCGAAGTTAGAAAATTACCCAAACGTAAACGCGAATTTTAGAGGAAAAAATACAGTTTAACTACGGGTGAAAGAAATCTTTTCTGTTGGTTTAGAGAACTACGCACACGAAAGAAAAGTTTTGTGAATTCGATCTCTTTTCAAAAACTTTCTTTCGCATTTTGCCTCGAATCGCCAAATATTTCCTTTCATTTTCCGTTTCGTTACTTCTAGTTTCCATTACATGGGGATTAAAGAATTCCCAAGGGAAAATTTAGAAGGAAATTCCACTTATTTTTAGATTCAAGTGCTTTTGTTAGAAATTATAAAATAATTTTTCGGTCATAAATATACACAGTCAAATTTTTAAATAAATATTTAAACTCTTAATTAGATTTTTAGGTAACATAATATGTTCCTCTTTCATTGGAATTGTTTTAAATGTATTGTAGAATTATTAGGTTATATAGGTAATGGAAACATGAAAAATGTGCAATGCCCTCGCTGGGATTCGAATTCCAGATCTCGCACATACGCTTCGAGCGTGCTTCCACTTGCACCACGAAGGCATTTTTTCAGGAAGAATTTGAGCAGAAATATTGATATAAAAATCTGAGGTGCCTATTTGTTTTACACATTTTTCGCTGCACTTCGTTTGAACTTATTTCTTCTAGTTTCACTAGAGATGTATTTCCCATTTAATCAATTCAGTTCTCACTTCACAGCGCAAAAGCAAAAATACATAAAAACTCAAAACATTTTTATTAAAAATTGTAAAATACGGAAAAACCTAAAACACCAAATATAGTTAAAAACACTTAAAAAACAAGTCTTTGCAGTTAAAATTAGTTTCTATGGGAAACCAAGGAATTTGTCCAACAGGTTGAAGGACAAAAATTTAGTTCATAAAAATTTAAACTTTTGGTCTTACTGGGCAGAAAGAAATTGAAGTTGGTGCACCAGCTGAATTAGTGCACTATATTACTAAGTTTCAAATATAAACAAATAGCCACCTCGTTAGGCCTAGTGAAAATTACACTTTTTAATTGTTGTTAATTCTACAACTATTGCATGCTGATTTAACTAAAGACATAAAAACCGCCACCGAAACATACGAACAGCATAATTCAATCAACTTTAAATCAAAAATTGAACAATTGAGTAATATATACAAAAAAAAGAAACACAGTTTTCTAAGCCGGGTAAGAGGGTGGGTATGTATAGTACATATATATGTAAATAAATAAATTACGTGCGGCTGATTGAAAAAAAAAAACAAAAAAAAAGGAAGTGCAGAAATAAATGTTACAGCAGAAATATTATACAAAATGTTATACAAAATTTCAATGTTCTGCGGCCAATCGTTTTTTATATATGCGAAATACATACATGCATACATACGTACGTACACAGATGATACGAAAAAACATTTCCTTCTGAATCCATTTCACAACACGTTTTGTAAAAAAAGATTTCTTTATTCTCGCCGTATGACAGAAGTTACGCAAAAAAATCGTTCAGATGCATTCGCGACCAGTCAAAATGGATATTTTCATTGAAATATGATGCCCGAAATTTTTCGCTATTACAATACTTCCTTTACTTCATATAAGGAAGTAAAAATGTTGTAATAGTTCTCCATATCACTGGTTGCAAACTCAAATCGCATGCGGACCGAATACACAACCCGAAAGCAGCTGACTGGAATTTAAAAAAAAAATTTTTGAAAGTTGGAATTTTTTTGTAATAAAATAAAATTTTTAACTCAGTTTTTTTTTCACTAAATATTTATCAAAACATACATAAACCTTAATAAAAATAGCGCAAGGAAAAAATTTAAATTCATACTTATTTTCTGCTTGAAATCTAAAGGGTGGTATTTGCGAGAATTATTTATAGGTTAGATTTTATATTTCTAGCTAAATATTAAATTTTTAGACATTTATTCAGATAATTCTAATGCAATGAATTACTAAACGACATAAAGTAAACAAGTAACGGAAACGTATCAAGTTGGATAAAATTTGAGAATAAATAATAACAACATACTCTCTTTTAGTTATTAAGTTTTTCTTTGATGTATAGAGAATAAATACATATATTGGTAAGTAAATGGTTATAAACTTCTTTACTTTTCTTACAATTACAGTTACGACACCTCACGGTGCTTTGATTTTGTACCGGGTTGCCACTCAAACAGAAGAATGAAATTTCCTGACTTTTCCAGGTGTGTTTCAAAAAAATTCCAAGCTATCTGCATGGTGAACGTTGTCTGTGCTGAGGGTAAATTAATCATGGTACCACTTGAAAACACAAAAATTTCCCAATTACATATAACTTTATATATCCCAAAGCGTTATTTCTATGACTATAATAGTTGTTTTCTCCACTAAGGACTGCGATTTGAATCTGCCCAATCGGGATTAAAAAAGAAAGTAAATTTAATTACTTGAGAAATAAACATTGAATTACAAAAATCGACGGTATTTTGACGATTATAGATATATTAAATGGTTAGCCTAGATAGCTGATTATTTTCTTTTATTTTACTGCAAAATGACAAATAAGGCATTGAAGAAAGAAGAAAAGGTTTAAACAAATTTGTTTTATACGAGAATGCGGGAATTTACTTTTGTTCAACATGAACTGCACATGCGCATACGTTTCTTCTGGATTCTCGAGGCTACTGGAAACCAAAGATACTGGAAACTTGCATTGCCTTTGGAAAAATTCGAATTATCTGACTTTTACCGGTTTTTCAGGTTTTCCACGTAGCGTGGCAACCCTGTTTTGATGAAGTTTGTAACGTTGGAGAACTATTACTACAAAGTACCTTCATCACGAATTGAATACGGAGTACAGTACCAGCAAGTAAACTATAAATATATTCCAAAACAAAGGGATTATTCTTATTACAAAAATTTTTGAAAATTAAGTTATTTATTTTTGACAAGTAGGAATAAAATTTACGGAAATCTGCACCTTCAAATCTTGGAATAAAATTTATATCATAGTGTAACTTATTTATTTCCATTTGCCTATTTCCTGGATCGTTATTTACGTTCGTGTTTTGGTAATGAAAAAAGTGCAAACTTAGGCTCCAAATCATTTAAATTTTACATTTTTTCTTCAAACTCTTGCCATAATAATAATAATTAATTTAGAAGAAATGTAGTCGCGTGTCTCGTAAAGTTGCTTGGGAGCGGCGGAAGCGGGGCACACAGCATGTGAGTTTGAGGCCACTGCTCAAAATGAAAGCTAACAGTAAATATTGGGAATCATACCAAACATAAAATTTTATACCTGACAAGATTTATGCCACAATATACTTCGCTAATATTAATAAGTATGATATTGATTATCAGTACATATTACTTACACTAGAAGCTTATCCCGTTATGACAAAATGGAGTTTGGAAGACTTTCCTCTACAATTATTAAATTTTACCACGAAATTTCATCTTAATAACCTTGGGAGCATTGGTGACAGTAAGTAAAAAATCTTATGCGGGCACCACATGACTTTCTTTTACCGCCTATTAAATTATACACATTTTTTGCTACTCAATTCCTCGTATTTCTTTAGAGATATATTTCTCATTCAATCAATGCAGTTCTCAATTCGCAGAAAGGCAAAAATACATAAAAACTCAAAGCATCTTCATTAAAAAATGTAAAATACAGAAAAGCATAAGGCAACAACTACAGTTAAAACATTTACAATTAAAATTAGAATTTCTACGCAAAAAAACACGCAATTTAGTCAGCGGGTAAGAAGACAGATTTTTTGGTGCACAAAACTGAAAGTTTCCTTTTGGTCCCACTAGGCAAAAAGACACTGAAATTGGTATAGAAACTGACTTAATCCACTGTTTTACTAAGATAATAAAATGCAAACAAATAGCAGCTTCCTTAGGCTTAGTAGCAATCAACCAACTTTCAAACTACAACTCAACAACTACTGCATGCAGATTAACTCACGGCATAAAAACCCTAACCGGGTGATAAGAACAACATAAAACACCATAATCCTTTACAGCAAAAAATCCACAATTTACAAGAAAAAAAAACTGAGCTCACCGAGCTGGGTAACAGAATGTATATATATATGCATTGTTATATATATATATATACTTTGGTGCTGCCGATTGCGACTAAAAAGGAAGGTGCACAACTGCGTGTTGTAGTAGGCCCATATACAAAATTTCGACGTTCTGAGGCTACTCATTTTTGAGTTGTGCGAAATACATACATACGTAAATACATACGTACAGATGTCACGAAAAAAATCTGTTCTGAATCCGTTTAACAATCCGTTTATGGGGGAAAAGTCTTGACTCTGTCCGCAAGTAGAGGTATCAAGCAAAAACATCGTTCAAATGGATTCGAGAGGGGTAAATATGGATACTTTCGATAAAATAAGATAGCAGAAAATTTTTGCGATTACAATGCTTCCTTTATTTCCTACAAGGAGGTGAAAAATTTAGCTGAAGCAAATATTTTCTCTTATTTTTTTCTATATCACATAGAACTGAAAAATATAAAGACAAATTTGCACAGACACACTTATGTATACATAAAACATACGGAATATATTAAAAACAATCTGTATTATTTCCACTTTAGTATGTTACAGTGCATCGCTAAGTTTCGTTTTTGGTTAAGAACACCATGAAAACATAACAAAAAAATACAAGGAACAGAATTTACGAATATTTATGTGTAAATCCAATATCAAACAGTATAAGAAATGGGGGTACTTTCCAAAATAACTGACATGCCTAGACGATATTTGTAGCAGATTCCAAGGAAACTGAAACACTTATCCACTGTTGAATTCCAACTTTAATATTTTACAACGCATCGTCAAGTTTTGTTTTTGATTAAGAACACAATAAACGCGTAACAAAATTACAGCGTACTTTCCAAATTAACGGACATAGTCTGAAGATACTTATAGCAGATATGAAGCAAACTGAATTAAATACTAACCTGCTGGTAAATAAAGATGAAAATAGTGACTCCACAGACGACACCTCTCAGTTCGACTGCAAGACGCCAAGTTTTCTCGATTTCCGCAGTGTTTATCCGTGATATTTAGATAATAAATCAAAATTTATGAGGTAACAGGAATCTTTATGAATAATGCGGTGCACCTGCATCACGTGATCAACACAAGTTCTTAACTGTGACAGTTAGAGTCGGTGCTATTTTTGTTTATAAATAGCACTGAAGAGAAGCAAATTGTGTGTACGTCATTAGCATTGCAAAATTTATACTTAGATCAAAAATGAAAAAGGAAGGAATATTAATTTAAGAATGAGACATTTCTTATCAATTTTTAAACGAATTAAAGTTAAGAAACAATCGTCTTCTAAGAATTTTGAAAATTTTTAGCATTTAATTCTAGAAACGCTTTACAAAATACCGTTTTTATTGATGAAGACTGTGTATCCATCTATTACATACTGAAAGCATATAATACAAAGATTCTGATAGGCACTTTTTTCAAAACGTTTTATGGTTCATGAAATAAAAACTATAAATATCACTTTCAAACTGGAATTAATTTCGAAGAATTGGGTTTGAGATTATGAGACGATGTTGAGATGAATCTATAATGTATTCAAGGAAATGTAATTCATTGACTAATGTTTCCTTAGCAATTTTAATCGGAACAAACCTTAAAATAATGGTCAAGTAGTCAAGAATGATTAACCGGGGAAGGTTTATAAACTTAGGGCATTAAGACGCACGCTTCGTATTCCTTAATGGGGAAATTTTGTACTTACTAAGGAGAATATAGCTATGAATGAGAACTTACGAAAAATTCTTATAACTAATTAGAAGGGATGATAGCAATAAAAAAGATGTGTTTATAAAATATTATATATAGTAAAAAGGAAGGAACCTCTGCGATGGCAGAAGCTCAAATAATTTATTTTTTTAGTAAAAACAGACTCGAAGAATAAAGAGTTAAAGGGCAAAATAGCCACTGTTTTCTAAGCAGAGTAATGTGTAGCTGGTTTGATTACCGCAAAGCACGCCAGGGCTATCTGCTTAAGGAAGGGATGCCATCGTGGTGGATTTTCTAAGGGAAATGGTCTCGCATCTATGTTACGCATGAAAAAAAAAACGCCCGTACAACAACCCCGTTAGCCAGGATTCTAAGTAAAATATGAAAATAGGTCTGAAGGAAAGATGATTTGAAAAACGCATTCGAACAAAATGAAGTACTAAGAGCAATTTTTTTTCTTAAATAAAATACCAAGGTAAAAAAAGGGGGGGATGAGAATAAAAATTTAATTTCAAGAGAAGCTTAACGCCGAATCAATGGAACTGACAATTGATCATATGTTTGCTAAATAATCTTCGCTAAAATTATTATGTTTCTATAAATAATTATATGAGTAAACAACGCTCTTTCTTGAATAGAGCACATGTTTTTGACGTAGGAACATCACCATGGTAATGTTTTGCAAGTGAACAGAGTATTGTATTACATAAGGACGAAACAGATTGTATATAATATAATATAAATGCACAATTCAGTACCGAATTTATCATATAAGTTAGATATACTTTTAAGTTATGCAATATACATTTTAAAGTTAAGAATGAAATAATGCTAAAGTAAATACACTATTGTACACATTGATATGCAGTTACATGTAAGTGCAATTAGACATAAAATTAGGAGAAAATTATATTACGTAATACAAATATGATTAATATAGTCCCAGTCTAAGCTCAAATTATACAGGCATAGATATATGCTTAAGATATACACATAATAAACAGGTCCATTCATAATAATGTACACTTTCATTCGTGCTTTAAAATTACTTATTTTGAATGCAAGTGAATACAAAATTAAGAAGAGATTGGATATTATATTAGAAGCTATACATAGCACGAATACGAATGAAGTGATATTTGATTAAATGTAACACATAATAGACATTGGTCAGTAAATTTCTGTATGCATACACAGAGACACACTGCTAGACATATAGATGATGAAACATTGTTATTATACTGAGTATATATATATATATATATATT
>KK117767.1:222340-240654 GCA_000611955.2 Stegodyphus mimosarum | reverse complement strand
ATATATATTATAACAACAACATAAATTTAAAAAAAAAGGCCAAGTTCGAGAGAAACGACTTTCGATGTAGTCGGTGTTACCGACAAATGAGTTGAGGTCTAACAAACGGCAATTTCCATAGCATTTCCTTTAATAATAGCTGTAGGAATGTACAACGTTTTTCAATTCATTTAAAAAATAATTTATTACTTTCTTTGACATCGAATTTCTAACATCCTAATGTAAAAATTATAGGTTTAAAACTAAGGAAAAGATGAGCACACAAAAATTTGATTTATACATATACGTAAATACTTTTCCTAGGATAAGCCATTTTGCTACTTTATAGAGTCATTAGGTTTTTCCGAAAACCACATTTATTTTTTGGGCTATTTATTTTCCAATCACTTTCACCAATCTCAAATATCCTTGCAGCAACACGATTTCCATTTTCTTCTGCAAATCGAATGTCTTTCCATTTGAAACTAGCGCTGCGTTTGTATCGTTTGACAGTAACCATATTTACTACTAAAAGGAACACTAGATCAACTATATTTCAACTAAAGCAAATGCGATTTACTTAAGCCTTCAATGTCCATTTCAAAATCACAACTTCAAATGACAACGGAAAGAAAAAATACCTGACTAATAATTCGGCGAATTCGTTCAGGTTTGAAAGTACATTCGTATCCCACATTATTTTCCCTTTTTTCTTTTTTCCTTCAGAATAACATTTTTATGCACATCTGCATCGAGTACAACCCACATTAATTTAGAAGTCAAACAACAAAAATCAGTGTTATATTTTCAAATTTTCACAGGACTAGTTTCGATGGTTTTACCGAACCATCATCCTCAGCTGCAAAAGCGCAAATGAACGAGATAATTGCAATTCTCTTCCGTTTCTCGACATTCTGGTCACACGTAACACATCCAACTTCATGTACCACGGTTTACCGTAAACCTTCATCGGTTTGCCTCTCACCACACTTCAAATAATGCCATCCGACTAAACAAAAGTTAGCTTCATTTTATTCCTATCTTTTCCGTGTTCTTCAAGTTTGCTCCTCCAAACTATCTCTAGATGAAGAGCTAAATTATTTAAAAGCAATAGCTATTGACAGGGGCTTTTCACCCAACATTATTAATCAAGCAGTTAAAAAATTCTCATCTCAACGCACCAAAAGGCAGACTCTTGTTTTAGGAGATTATGAAAATTCTGTTGTCATTCCCTTCTTTCCATCAATTAGCTATAAAATTGCACGCATTTAACAGAAATTTAACTTTCAAGTCGTTTATTCTCCCATCAATAAAATTCCGAGTTCCATACTCAAGGACCCCATTCCGAATATGAATTCCTGGGGTATTTACAGGATTCCTTGCCAGTGTGCTTTAATTTACATAGGCCAAACTAAGAGAGCCTTAAAATTTCGCGTTAAGTAACATATGTTAGAAAAAAGGAAACACAGAAGTCTTCTGTTGCCCAACATTGTTGGTCCTAAAATCACACTTTCAATTTTTCTGCTGCCAAAATTATTCAAAAAACATCTTCCATTGGTGAACTGGATTTTCTAGAGGCATTACCCATTCAAAAAAATCTTTCTGTTCTAGTTAACGACCCTATTTCCAATCCATCTTTGCCTTCATCCTTTAAAGAAATTATGTTTTAGTTCTGGTTCCGTCAACAGATGGCGCCAGTAGCTTGTCTCCTGTCCAGGCTTTCTTATCTTATCTTATCTAATGATTATATCTTATCTTTAAAACCCTTTATTATTCAATATATTTACAATCAGTTCCGACTTGGAACTTTACAATAAAGTCGCCACTCGGGCTTGAACTTAAATGCTAATAAATTGAACTAAAACTAGCTTAACTAAAACTCTTAATGAATATAGCCGAAGCTATCAAAATCTAACTAGTTGGCCCCTAAGTATTAATTAAATCGGCGAAGCCTAGCAAGGGCCTAAGATAGGGCCGAGCGTAGTAACAGCTAAGAGAGATGTAGCCAGAAGGCAAACGCGCGCTGGTCAGGAAATCAGTGTTGAAGTCGGTTAAGTCACGACTTAAATAGTTTTCATTCTCATTTGCATTATCTGCGGTTCTGAATTCACATTCTGGCAGGAAATTGTAAGCTGAAATTAGAATAAGATAGGAAAGATACCAAACTTAAAGTAACTGTTAGAAAACGTATAATAAACCTTACAACTCGATTATACTGCGGTACCCTTTTTTGAGCTTATTATAAAACTTTATAAACTTTTTATAAATTTCAATTTTTATAATTTAACTTAGTCTTATTATAAAACTTTATAAACTATACTTTATCAAAAAAGAATGGATTAAATGACACAGCCTTTGGGAGTATTGGACATAAAGTCACAAGAGCAAACACGTTTGATACTTTCATGCCTTTATAGAAAGGGCACGCGACATTATAAATTGCGTATTGTTCACCAAAGGAGTAACCTCTGCAATTCTTTGCAGCTCTGAAGTATGTAATTTTTGCAAAAAAAATAACATCTGAAATTTTCTTGTTTTACAAAATACGATAAAATGCAAAACTGTACAAGAATTCTACAAACTACTCAAAGTGGTTTCAAGATTTATTTCTTTAAATATTGATTCTTGATATAAACTTCCAGTCATAATGTTTCTTGAAATAAACTGGGAAATTTTATGAAAACAACGTTCATTCTGTGCATGGTGCGTGTTCGAAAAAGTACAATATATTTCTTATACTTTTCTCTTAAAGTAAAAACTGCATCTATTGAAATACTGATCACGCTCTGGGTAAAAGCGATTCGTACATTTATCTGCAGAATACACTGATACAGAGGGTGTTCGCACATTTTTTAGACGATTTTGGTAACCGGTAATAAAAAATCGTTTGCTGCAAAAGAAGTAATTGCAATTGTACTATGTTTTTAAAAGTCAAAATTATAGTCTGTGTCTTGAAAGATTTGTTTTCATTCAAAATGGCGAATTTAACAAAGTAGTGGTTGGAAGGCTACATTTAAGCTCTTTCCGAAGAGAAATATGCATACTCCGTTATCCAAAAACGAAGTGACAGTCATGGTTTTGTGATATCTAAGGGGTGGATAGGTAATATCATCAACAAGAAAAGAAAAAAACGTCAAATTGGAGCCTCGAGTGGGACAAAAATTCCAAACAAGTATCCAAGGAAAAAACGGACATCTTCGACTATTGCAAAGGTACGTTGTTTAATGTTAAAAGAAAATCCCCCTAGTCAAAGGACAGTTGCAAAATCATTAAAATGCTCGGTGTCCACTGTAAACAAAATGATAAACGTTGATTTAAATTTTAAGAAAGCGAAAATACGCAATGTGCATCGTCTTCTTCCAAAGCATATCGCTCAACGCAGGACACGCTGCAGAATTCTATATGAGAAACATTTATCCAAAGAAAAATGGAAAACAGTTGTCACAATAGATGAAGCGTTGGTGTATTTAAATGACTGTAACAAAAAAAGAGCCGTTTATTATCATAAAAGGGGAGAAAAAAATTTAAGTACATGGTTCAAAGAGTCGAAAGAAAGTTTTTCTAAGAGATTCATGATTGTTGCTGGTTTTTCTTATAATAGCAAGTTAAAAATAAAAATAGTGCAAAAAAATGTCAAGATTAACTCCAAATTCTATCAGGAACATATTTTATCGCCAATTTTTCTGAATAAAATACCATCGCTTTACCCACAGTGCCATCCATCTGTGAGACTCCATCGGGACAAAGCTAGCAGTCACACATCAAAATCCACTGTAAATTTCCTAAAAGAAATGGAACAAAAAACTGGTATCAAGGCCATACCCTTCACTGATATCCCTACTAAATCTCCCGATGTGTCACCTATGAATTTTTGTGCTTTCGGACTTTTAAAACCTGCATTATCCAAACATTGTCACAAAACCCTAACAGGTCTCTAGAAAGCTGTTCGGGAGGAATGGGATAGAATACCTCTTCTGACACTTTAAAAGGCATTATTATCCTGGAAATTGCGGTGTCGAAAGATAGTTCAGAATAAGGGATCTGAAATAGAACATTTAAAACACAAGAATTTTATGTAATTTAGTTTTGTGAATACAATATACATCGTCTAAAAAATGTGTGAACAGCCTCTGTATAACCGTAATAAATAATTTTAACTGGGCAGAAGCAAATACCAACTATAAAAGCAAACAGCTAGTTCTGAAACAGCTGCGATTTTTATCATCAGTGTTGTTTCATATAAGTTGGAACTAATGATCACCTAAAGAAGCAATTTTGGTTTTGTAAATATATTTCCAAATACCTTCAGTTACGCCTGTAGAAAAGAAGGACGTCACTCAATGTTATTGCTCTTGATTCTTTTTCTTAAATTTTGGGCGTAAAAGTGCATAACAGCTTCCGGAATTAATTAAATCGTAATAAATATTTTATTCATTGCAAGTTTTACTCTACGGGAGTTATGTGCAAAGTTTAATTTTATGTCTATAGATATCCACCTCACACCTGATGCTATTGCACCAATTAAAAACATTCTGATGTGAACACCACAAAACTTCCTTACACGGCTTATCAAATTATATACTTTTTGTCTGCTCTTCATTTAAACTTATTTTTGAGAACTATTCTAACCCGAAAAACCGATTCCTCAAAACAAGTTGAAAATGACACTAAAAACTGCAATTTTTGAAATTAAATATCCTGGTCAATTTTTAGCGTAAGGGAGTCAAACTTCTTCTAATTTTATGTTCAAGTTTAAGAACCGGTAGATCGCATTAAAAGTTAGATACCTTTATTTTTCGAACAGATTTTTTTTAATCTGATATTGCCAAAACGTGAATATTTTCGTCATATAATATGGTTCTGTAATTGAAACTATATTACTACGAACAACATGGAAAACAAAGGCCGGATGAAGACTTTTAAGCCGGTTAAGGGGTATATTTTTATATATATATATATATATAATTTCAAAACAATGTTTTTTTGTTTTTATTTTTTTAAATAATATAATCATTTTCGCGAATTAAGCTGCTGAAAAATTATCTGCAGAGACATAAAGTAAAACATTTAGAACCAAATTTTCTCTTCTATTATGTTCGTTTTTCTTTAAATTTCATTGATACTCTGAATTGGGGTATTGCTTGTTTCTAGCGTTTTGATTTTAACATTTATTAAATTCTTTTGTGCATTTATAGGATTATTTGAAATTTATTACTTACGAATTTCAATTTTCTGGTCTTTGTGAACATTTAGTTTTTAAATTTCTTACTTTATATATATATATATATATATATATATATATAAACCAATTTAAAATACTAATTAAAATGACTAACAAATTTTTAATAATTCATGGTTTTAAACTGAATTTCTGTACTGTATAGAAGGTTTTCTAATTTCAAATTATTGGTTTTTTACAGCTTTTGTGGTGGTTACTTTGCAGCTTTAGCCCAGGTTATAGGCTTTTTAATTTACTTTAATTATTTTTACTTAGAATTTATCTATATAAATATGTGTAAGATATAACAAAATACGACAGCTGCTTTAAGAATAATTGGCGACCTCAAAATTAGATATTCTAGATTTGGTGCTCTCCCCCTAAATTCCAAAATTCGAGATGTTTCTACGTTATATAACGCTAATTGAAAAGGGCAACTAAAACTAATATTAACCAATCATACTAGATAGGTGCAATGTCGCTACAATTGCACCTATCTAGTACAAATACCGCTGACGAATTAATTACGTCATTCTTTCCTCTTTCTTATTCGGGCCGACTCTGAAGAATTGAATACCTAAAACGCTTATAGAAAGAAGCAATATAAAGAAAGACAGACGGAACAAATGTGCGAAAATAAAGATTGGTGATTTGTCGGAATCTCGTTTCGTCATCTTCATCTCTTCTTGCCACTCTGCCCTCACGACTACACATCAAAATTATGACATATATATATATATATATACATTTTATACTGCCTTTGCAATAAAAGGGGAGGTATAAAACGAGATATTATTACAGTCCCATAAATAAAATGCCAACATTCTACCGCTAATCCTATTTGAGTTATGCGATATGCATACATACATACGTGCATACTTACTTACAGACGTCACAGAAGAAAAATCCCTTTTGAATCCATTGTAAATCCGTTTTACAATCAATTTTGCAAACAACGAATCCTATATACTGTGCGTACGTACACATATCACGCAAAAAAATTCACCCAAATAGATTCCGGACGGTGAGTATAGAAATTTCCGTTGAAATTTGAATACCAAAATTGTTCGCATTAAGAATATTTTCTTTTCTTTATGTAAGGAATAAAAAATGTAATTGGAAATATTTATCTAAGAGTTAGTTATACTAATAGACGCAAAGCCCACTTCTTTCGAACTCTTAAATATTCAAAATAAGTACTCAGACATCATCCAGTTACAACCACTTGTAAAAGTAATAAATCAGATGTTTCACAATAAACCAGCTCTTACCTTATAAAATGAATATCCAGGAAGATATCAGTCTCTATTAATCACAACAAACAGCCGGCTTTCTGGCATAGTGGTAGATTCCTAAAGTATAAGAAAGATAAGAGTTAACAAGAATGAAAAACATACGAATCATTGTAAATAGTTATACAGTATTCGATTTTTCGAATTCCTTTTACTTCAGTCTCCGAACTTCTGCATCTTTAGATTTCCCTCATTATTTGCAAAACCTTTTTGAAGCTAGAAGTGCAATTATAATTTTATACTTAGTATGTCGTGTGCAGGCAAAGCCTGTTGACATATTTAAAGAAATGTCTGTAAATGATGGGTATAATTGAACACAAATATTTAAAAGTTTTCGAATGATATACATAATGGAAAAAACTGTAGCATATAATCTAAATATTACCAACTTATTTCTCTTGAAATATTTTCCACGAAGGTGTCATTCCCAAAAGTAAGTAACAGGTAGATGACCTCAAATATTGCCACATAGTTTGCTGATTAATCATCAACTATAATTTACAGTAGCATATTATTCTGAAATACTGTAGTGGTTTTCATTTGCAGTGCGAATATGCTTGTGATCAAAAATCATTATTTTGGTGTATCTGCGAGTTGCTATAATAATGTTACCATTTTAATAACTATCAATAATTGAGCTATAAAATTTTGGTGCACGTGTACGATTTAGAATTATATGAATTTAAAATTTTCAAATTATTATTCTGTTATAATTCAAGTGGTAATGAATTGCAATTTGTTCCTTAAATGAATTTCATCTAACCTGGAAACATAACTTTTATCAACCGGCAGAAAAAATAACACTGTTACAAGTCCAAGGCTTACTCATTTTTAGTGTACTTAAATTTCTACCTTTGTTTCATTTTCTAGAAATGAACGTATATTTTATAACGTAAACAATTAATCCCAAATTTTATACGCAAAATTGAAAGACTAAAAAAACGGAAGGAAAATGCCATTTACATTTGCTCGGTTAATTATCAGATTAAATGTTCATTAAAAAAACGAATATGCTATCGGAAATCGAAGAATGAAAGATTTTTAATGAGTTGTAGTCGAAGCTCATAAGTACGCAAAACCGGAAATTCAACACTACTTTTTTTATATCCATATACTCCTCCTCCTTCCTTCTATTCTTTTTAAGCCCAAAGGGCAATTTGCCCAGAAGGACTATTAATTACGTTTTGGCATTTTGCGTCGTCCACTATAGAATGGCGTTTCACTTTTCAAATTGCTGCCACTAAATATTAGAGCCCTGCATTATAGTTAAAGAAACTAATTAATGAACCACATGCGTGAATGTATATACGTTTCTCGCACTGTGAAAAAATAACGGTACCTAGAGACATCAAATTTTGAATAAAGTATTTCTTCGCTCGAATATGGGCATCTGGAAGCCCAAATTTTGAATCTGGAGTTTGTTTTGTTATCTACTTTATATTTTGTAAACCTTTCACGAATTTTTGATTAACAAAGACTATAAAGCGAGCATTGGCAACACTGTACGGGAAATAACATTTTTATCTCCAGCGCGCGAGACTGTCTATCCGTAATATCTGACATTTCTAAGTTCGATCTATCTGATATTTCCTCAAAATGTCATAAATAAATGGCGTTTTCTTGATTATAATTAAAAAAAATGACTCTCTCACTTTGTACCTTAATTTAGTTTCTCCCAATACACATCCAACCCGAATTCGGACACATTAAAAGTTGACAGAAATTTTCATGTGTAATGAATACGAACGCCACCCTTCTTACACGTAATTTTACGTCCATAACGCTGACAGAGAAGTATTTACCTTTAGTCTGTGAGTATAAAATATTAATTTTATTCAAGTTTTGGTATTTATCAGCACTTTTTATACTTTTTGTT
Source organism: Stegodyphus mimosarum (assembly GCA_000611955.2). Classification (NCBI taxonomy): domain Eukaryota; kingdom Metazoa; phylum Arthropoda; class Arachnida; order Araneae; family Eresidae; genus Stegodyphus; species Stegodyphus mimosarum. Next base: position 232,289 of record KK117767.1, on the reverse strand, counting down.
GCATAATTAATGAAACAAGTTTAAGAACAATGTAAATTTAAATGAATTTGCATAGTATTTATTTCTCGAGTTTGGGATAGGGGAAACGACTTTTTAGGATAATGAAAGGAGTGCATGCGACTGAAGAGGTAACCATTGTATTAGAGGTTATTGCTATTTTAAATGGCCAGACGTTTTTGAATTCCTGACATTATACAGGGTATCCCAAGAAAACTTCACACGGTGGTCTGTCAGACCATGACGAAAAAGTTTCACATACGAAGTTGTGTCCAAAATCGTGAACGCTAGAGGGGGATGTTCGCAGGCCTAATGGAGAACCGAATCATTTAGGGTGAGTCTGTTGCAGAAGAAGGGTGCAACGCTTCGGTAACGAGGGATTGGCTGATATGCGCTACGTTTATGGGGCCGTGGACGGCAACGGACAGGTTACGAGAGGCATGTACCGCCAAGTCATCCATTGTTTGGACAACTGCGCCGCAGACTGAGCGAGGCTGAAGCTTTCCAAATAAGCAGCCATTTTGATCGGCAACGTACTACGCACTCACCTGCAGTAGAGTAAACTTTACTAAGGCAAAATGAGAGTCATTGTAGGAGACGGCTCCATTAGGACAGATTACGCAACAGCCGGGCGGCGCCAACAGGAGTGGCTCTCGGAATTGGACTATTTTTATTATTACTTTTTTTCTTTAACTGTAAAAAAGACGGAGAAATTGTTTCGTAAGAGAGTAGTAGTGTAACTTTTCGCTAGTAATGAGATATCTGTATTAAAATTTTGATTTAAAGTAATCCCTGCTGTGATTATTTCTTTTTTAACCTGCACGTTGTAACCCAGAGAGTTGCAACAGTCATCGAAAACTCCTGACATCACCCTTATGGACTTTTTCTTGTGGAAATATATGGAATCTGTGGTGTACGAGACACCCGCAAGTTCTGACATCAACATCGTCGCCAGGATCATTTAAGCAGCAGCATTTGCTTTTGACACACCTAGCTATTTGGGCAAGTCATGAATCCAAGCGTTAACATTGTAAAACGAGCATTGCGCTGGATGGAAGGGAATTTGAACATTTTCTGTAACTATGATCCTTTTCTTCATCTGCATCGTTAAGTTTCTTTTTCTTAGAAAGACATGTTAACGTCGCTATCGATTGTCTTTGTCTGCATGTCGATCACGATGCTGTAACACCGCACGGTTTGACTTTCGGACAGGGACAAGTGAACCGGGTACCAAAATTTCGCCTATAGATTTACAGGCTTTGCTCCGTCGCACTACTATTCTAGCACAACATCCATCAGGGAGCATACAGCGCTTCGCCTCAGGAACCAGCTCAGCAAGGAATCCATAGCACAGTGGACGGCATTCTCACCTTCCTCCTCCTGGGCGGCCTCTCCATGTTGCCAGCCTCCGTCATGCATTCTGCTTTTCTTGATATACAGTTTTATTATTTTATTTTGAAATATCAATTGGTATTTAGATAATGCTTTGGTGTCTATATTTCGTTGCTCATACGTACATTTTTTATTTGTTTCATAGAGACTATCAGACACAACTTCCTGTGTCCACCACAGTAGGACACCACTTGTCCACCACAGTATGACAGACTAGAAAGTAAACTTTGTAAACGACCTTTTGGGAGATTCTCTATAGCCAACCATATGCTGATCTAAAGAAACAGAATTAGTAATTTTTCAGTATACGTAATTGAATTACAAATAACCACAGATACAAATTTAAAGAACATTTATACATTATGTTCTTTGCTATAAAAGATATTTTTACATACGCGATATTCTAATTTTCTTACTTTCGTTATTTAGCTGCAATTAATTGTAATAATTAATAGTTTAATTATATTACTTGGTAAAAGAATTAATAATTTATTAGTTTAGGCAACTGAATAACATAATAGTCCAAAAGAGATAGATTCAAAGAACTTTTAAAACTTATGTTATTTGTTGTAACAGATGTTCTCAAAATGTGCAACATTCTTGTCTTCTCGCTTTTGAATTTTTGCTTGCTTTTCGATTACTCTAATATTTTTATTCTTTTTCGGCAACATTCTTCACAAGAACGATATTAATTCGTTTCTGGTTCGATTTCCGTGACCTGTTGGCATGGAGGCTTTCGCGATTTTATTTAAGTATACTAGAATACAAAATAGTTTTCTAGTTTCCTTTAGAAAGCTCTCGTGGTATTATTATATCGTCTGAAATGAGCTTATTTTATTTTGGCTTTAGAATTGCAGATCGTACTCGTCGTTAATGATAACTAGTATTAACAATTTGTGGACTGCGTTAAATTAATTGATAAGAAAAGTTTCATATATAGATGAATTTCACTATATATGAATACTAACTCACCTATGGTGGTCAAAATAAAACTGTTCTGGAAAAGTGTTTTCGAAATTTCATCAAAACACAATTTGAACAGCAAACAGATCATTAGAAGTTGGAGAGACACAATTAGCTATAACAGAAGAAAGCGCGGACACGTTACAGAAAACAGTTGTTTGTGTAACAGCTGAAGACGTGTTTAGTGAGCAATCGAATGCAAAACAAAATGGTGCTAAGAATAAAACAGCACTTGTTCATTGTTAAGTGTTATGAGAAGCATGGAAATACATATTCAAACAGGCCTCAGTAGTACAATTTTCGTATCCAGGCAGAGCTGCTATGAGTGTCTCAAAGTTTGATAATTCGATTACATCTCTGTGTCGATGTTAGCCGTAAACATTTCCAGGATTTTTTGTAAAGAACAGTCTTCCAGTTCATTTACAAGAGTAAACTTAGTGTCAGAATTATAAATATTTTTGGGAAAAGTTTTATTTCGCTCCCTCTGTATGTGTTCTATCAGTTTCTTAATTTGCCGTTAGATAAAATACTTGGTACAATGAACAGATGAAAATTTATAATAGGAGGAAGATTCGCATTTTTAGAATAATTTCGATAAAGAATTTTTTTAAAAAATAATTCTGGAATTAATGTTTCTGGCAACAGTTTATTACTTGAGCTAAGAAATATTATGCTGAGCATTTAAATTCATTCTTCTTTCCAAATATCGCATGTAAACAATCTGTGGATTGAAGGATATGCGCTTTTCGAAGAGAAATACTTTAATATCATGCATTTCAAAAACGTTCTGAAATGCATGATATTAAAATTTCTAAGTGCAAAATAAGCAACATCATTAATCGGAAGGGGAAAAATCGTCAGTTATTACTTCTACATAGAAAGACTCAAAACGAATACCTAAACAAGATACGTACTACTTCTAATGTTAAATCGTTGGTAACAAAAAAAAATTGCCAACGCTGAAATCATTTGCGAAGTCTTAAAATACACCTGTAACAATAATAAATAAATTAATAAACCAAGATTTAAAAAGTAAAAGAGTTAAAAAACATAATGTTAACCAGCTTTTGCCGAGACTGTGGCTCAACGCAGAATAATTTGTAGAATGCTGTGTAAAACTATTTAGCAGGAGATAAATGAAAATACATTGTGACACTTGTGATGAAGCATCCGTTTACCTAAACGACTGCATCAAAAAAGGTCTATTTATTGTCGAAAACGAAGAAAAAAAAGTGTACAAACTGGGTTTCGTCAATGCAAAGAAGGTTTCATTAAGGGTTTTATGATTGTAGCAGAAATCTCTAACAACTGGAAATTACGAGAGTGGGGAAAAATGTAAAAAGGAACTCAACGTACTATCAAGAAAGTTTTACGTGCGATATTTACAACGGAAGTTCCATTTTTTACCCAAATGTCTTTCAAAGAGAGGCACTTCATCAAGACAAAGCAACAAGTCACACTTTCAAAAGCATCATTATAATCCTTGAAAAAATGAAGACTGATACAGTTATTACATATTTACCTTTTGAACGTATCCCTTCGTAGTCTTCTGACGTTTCATCTATACACTATTGTGCCTTTGTTCTCTAGAAAAGCGTTCTTTCTAAGCGCAAAACCACCACGATTGATGGACTCTGAAAAGTAGTAAGGAATGGAAGACAATAACCCTCGAAATTTGTGGAAAAGCTCTTCTATTATAGAAATCACAATGCAGATTTATAGTCCAGAAAAAAAAATATCAGATCGAACGTTTAAAAAATACTGTTTACATTTTAAACATTAATTAAACTGCCCCGAATATTTCTGAAAATGTGTAAACACCTTCTGTATAGTACGTAATAATATAGTAAGACAGGAACAGTGAAATAATATATTGATAAGACGACATATAAATAAATTTAAAGTAAATAATTTCCAAATAAATAAGCATTCTATTTTTATTCTGAATATAAATTTTTATCTAATGCGTATAGCATGGAATAATTATATAACAGAAATCACGCAAAATACACAGCGGGCATAGTACATTCCAATCCAATATCATTCTCAAAATATTCTGATTATCCAATTCTCTTCCAGACTTTTACAGTACTATACTCAGTACCTTTTATTATAACTCCTATTTTTTGACATTAAAAATCATTTTGCTTTTATTATCAAATAGAGTCAACGTAAAAAACATTTCTAAGTAAAAGATGTCATCTCTAACATGCTGTGTATGTGAGGCAAATAACAACTGCGTCATCCTTTTAACAAACACATAACACGCAGAAACATACTGACCACGCTTCTGAATACCTCCGCAAGCACAAAAGTTTTTTGCGTTTACAAAAATATTCCCCAGTCTGAAGTACGAACACGTATTCCTGTAGTTTTCCCTCCCTTTCACAGCCATAACTGAAACAGACAGACAAAAAAAATGCCCGATACAAACCATCAAATACCCCATGCAAGCCGCATCTCCCCTGCATGCAGGAGATATAATTTTCGTTCCATGGAGGGAAAATAATAATACGCCTAGCAACGAAGGTCTTCCTCTTTTGCCTCCACATCTCCCCACAAATTCCCTTATGCATACAAATATCCCTTCCCATCTTTCGTGGCGTTGGAATATCCGCGATACACGGGCACGAGCAAAATTTTAATGCATCCCCAAGGTGATACTCCCGTCATAAAATTTTCTGGTATTCAGTCCCTGAATATGGAGCTGAATGAAAGTCGTTGACTATAGCATGGGCTTCCAGTTACAGATACATCACGTGGTTACGGTCGGCGTTAAGGTAATGACGGTCGTTTCTGTAAATCAAGAGAGATGGTAGAAATGGGTTGAGAATGGCTCGACACCTCGAAATGAGCCGTTATGGCCGCTGAAAGTATTGTTCGGGGAGGGTTTGTCCAGAAGCCGGCGGAAATGACGTCTTTAGAGGATGTTTATATTTGTCAGACGAATACGGCGTTTTGTTCTTAGCACGGGAAATGTTCGCGAGATCTTTTTAGTCTTTTACGGTCATTTAAGATTCTTTCTTAATTTTCTCTTGAAAGGAGATCAGTGTAAGAGTTTTTCTCTTGGGTAATAGCACTTATCATTTCCTATTTGAGGTTATTCGATAGCACTTTAATGTCTCCTCCTGCTAGAAGCTTTTAAATTGACAAAAATGTTTAAAGAATTTTTTCAGAAAGTTCAGGCTTGTTCTATTAGTTTTCGCGAGAATTCAGTTTAATTACGAGTATTGGTAAAATTTGGTAACCAAAGACAAAACTATTTTTTAAGCGTGAAGCAATCGAAAATTCCAGATATGAAATCTCTGTATCTGCGATCGCGTGAATATTTGATATGTTAATTCTAATCCTTGTGTATTCTATAAAACTTATACCTATATTACGCCCCACTTTTCCTGCCGCATGGTCTTCACTGAAGCTGCTTATATAAGTTATATGCAGATTGGTTTATTTTAAAAGCTAAATAAAATCTTTGATAACAATACAGATATTAATTATTCGTGACAAAAATATGCGTTCAAAAGAATCAGTTTTTTCTCAATAACAGTGTGAGATTTATTTTATTAATAACATACATAACAAACATGAAAGCTGCAATAAATTTATATTAAGAAACATATTACGAAATATGCAAAAAGGAAAAAAAAATCACAGCATTTTAAATCAGGGTTTCTGTATGCATTTATGTAAAAATTGTTCAGAGTCTCATAGACAGTTTAAATTTTTGTGAACGATTAAATAATTAAAACTTCCGTAATTTATAATAAACGAACATTATGTACTTCTGTTGATGAAATATTTAAATTTATAAGAAGGATATTGAAGAATATTAATTCTTACTATACTTAATTTAGTTTTTGATGATATGTCTAAACAATATGGCTGTCTAAAAAATATCTGATCGTAAATCTCGAACACGCGCAGATCGGTAACCATTTATTTCTCGCTAAAACAGCATAATCAGTATTTTACAGTGAAAATCCCTACATAGATACAGCGCCATTGCGAAAAATCAGATCTAAAATCTCAATCATGCGCAGATCGGTAACCGTTTATTTCTCGCTGAAACATGGCAAACCGATGTTCTCGCCATAGCCGCTGTAGAACACACACACAGCCGTTACAAAACTCTAAATATATGACCACGTCTACAATAATTAAAAAGACACTCATTCTCACGTGATAATGAGCTACGATTGTAGATGGTACACAGCGGCAGAAATTAACTGTGCAAGTTAAAGAAAGATTTCAAACTGAGACTTAGCTAAGCAATACTATAGTTCGACTGTTTCCAACGCAACCCTGGCTGGCATTCTGCCAAAACACATAGACTCGTCCAAAAGGGGCGTTATTAGCTGCTGCGACGTGAAAAGTCACGTGAAAGGTCTTCTCTTCTTCGGCTGGAGGGAAAGAAATTCCCCATCCTTCCACCCTATTTTGAGAATAATTTGGTCCGAATGGCGCATGCGTGTTTGCGCTCATGGTCGCGGATGACGCGGTCGAACCATAATCACCAATGAGAGTGTACAATAGCTATCTAGTGTTTGAATTTTGAAGAAAATCATAAAGAAAAATGAACTGTTCTGCTTCTTATATTTTTTTATTTTTTAAACATAGAACTGAAGCAAATTTTAAAAATTGACATATTTTTAAATATTGCAGAAATATTTGTAAGCCTTCCTGAACGTAGAGGTTCGGGACATTTTTTTTTGCGGAGGGGATGATCCTTGAAAAATCAGTCTGTTTCAAAAGTCTGCCCATCTTGTAGGAAAATTCCTGCAGATGTCTATGAAGTAACACAGGCTAAAGACAAAAGAAGAAATGCAGTTGGGCTTTCATAGCCGTGCAACCAATAGAGACGCATTTATTCTTTACTATCATTTAATTCTGCATTGGATATTCCATAAAATAACGTTCAATGCAAGCAGAAATCGCAAAAACCCATTTATCTAAAAGGCAACCGTTCGTAGAATTCGCCTCAGAGAAACCTTGCGCAGATGATCCCCTTCGGTATAAGCATTTCAGAGAAGCATATTCAAATAAATTATCTTCTCGCACCTCGGAAAATCCCAAGAAAGGATCGCAGCTAACAGGGGATGTTAAAGGAGCGAAAGGAAAAGAAAATTCTTCCTTTTACGTGCCGATTGCATTCGATACCCGACTTAAAGTGCACTTGCCTCTATTTATTTAATGCGCAGAAGAGCTTCCAAAAGCACAATAAATAATTTTTTTTAAATTCTCTATCTAACACATTCAATTTGTTTCCCTAGAAAGGAAGCGCGTTTTTTTATTTATATTACAGAAACTGCCTACACTTTATCTAATACTCTAAATTATATAAATTCAAACATTTTGGAGCGCAATATTATAGAAAGACGTATTTATAGGAAATAAAATATAAATTTTAAGCTACGTTCTCCAGAAATTACGTACATAGCTTTAAAACTGTTGTCAGTTGAATGAAAGTGATCAGAGTGATTGGATATGCATAATCCAGATCGACAACTTCAAATGGGGAAAAAATATTGTCGCATAAGTTTATTTATTACGAGGGCCATTAAGTAAGCCCAAACAAGTGTGACAGGTTTGAAAACTGCAATGAGTACTTCTCATGTCTGGCAGAATCATCCAAATTTATGGCATTTCTTTTGTTAATGACAAAGTATCAGCTCCACGTGGCATATGCGTACTTCAATTTCAGACCACCCAATCGGTATAGTGGTTAGTGACCCAGACTGCCATAGCGATGAGGCCGGGTTCAAATCCCGGAGAAGGTATGATTGTAATTGTCCGTCCTTTCGTAAGAGACAACGGTGTCCACCTGTTAGACAATGGTGGCCTTCCATAATGAAATGGCTACCACTTTCAACCCTTGCAGTGGATTCGATTGGCGGTTGTCTTAGGACGGAAGTCATACCCCTGGGAAGTGGTCCTTGTAGTGGCGTAAGGCTAATGGCTATTAACTAAAGTGCTCGGTTATTTAAATATATATTTGAAAGCATAATTTGAATGCTATATCTGAAAGCTTTCAGATTTTATATTACAGCCAAAGGGTTATTTTTTGTAGCTTTTTGTGTGTTACCTTCATTTATTAAATATCATGTTCTTCGCAATTAAACCATAAAATTCAGTTCAACAGCAATATCGCAAAATATTTAAATACAGCATATCTTTAGAATTACTGATATACAGCCTCGCTCGCTGGAGATAATTTTTTTTTCGAACAGTCTTGCCATTGCTCGCTTTGAAATCGTTGAGTTTGTTAATAAAAAAAAACCGTTAAAGTTTTACTAAATATGAAATAGATAATAAAACAAATTTCAAATTCCTAACTGGGCTTCCAGATGCCCATATTCGAGTGGTGGACTACGTTATCTTAAGTTTGATGTCTCTAGGTACTGTTCTGTTTTCACATTGCGAGAAAGATGCATATATCCATGCAGATTCTTCACTGTTTAATTTCTTTAAATGTATTGACGGGCTCTAACATTTGGTGGCAACAATTTTAAAGTGAAACGGCATTTTATAGTAGACGAAGAAAAAGGCCAAAACCAAATTAAGAGCCCTTCCAGGCAAACTGCCTCTTTGGGCTAAAAACTTCAGTTTGAAAATGCTGCTGCTTTTCAGTTTGTTCAGTCCAACGCTGTTTATATTCAGTTTGAAAATGCTATCATTGTTGATGACTGTGCAACAAGATAAGAGCAGGGGGTGAGGGAGAGGGAAGGACTTTGCATAAAGTGAGTAAAGAAATCTTCTCAAGTCCTACAATGACTGAGACATCAACCCAAAAAAATTTATGCATCTGTTACTTGAACACTGATAAAATGATGGGATAAAGGTATAAATAATTATGAAGATTCTTTTGAGAAATAAAAATTGTTTTTAGATGAGTATCCCGTTAGGTTATGTTCTAATTGTTTTTGTGACTTCTTTATTGACTTTCCTTTATAATACCCTACGGGACTTCTGCCCATTTGCAAGCAGTTTTTCAATCGTCTTTTGGAAACATACATTTGATATTGAAGCAAAATATTAATCTATTACCCTTTTATGTTTATATGAAATGCTGCAGTGACATAACATGGTAAGAAATTCAGAAGGCAATATATGAGCTCTTAGACAGTTAAGTAAGAATTTCACATTATTAGTCTTTGTCGAAGCACTTTTGCAGTAAATATTTTACTGTTACCTGCTGATGAATTATATTATTGATTAATGCGAGTACCTTGGTTATTAAGGTCTATTTCAACGACCTAAGATGACAATGGAGGCCCACTTTGATGATTTGGTTATTTTCTAATAGTTAAAAATAAACCATGCTTTTATGCCCCAACGCATGCAAAGCAAAACCTGCTTTTGGATGTAATCTTAGTTTATCTAAGTGTGACAAATTGTAACAGCAAATGGATCATTAGAAAAACAAACAGCTGGTTATTATTAGAGCCTTCCTCTTTCGGACTAACTTAAAGAAACTCATTTTTAGGGCCAAGGTGGAAACGATCGGCGATGGAGATTGTCTTGAAGGCTAATGGGTCTCTATCCACTAATGCTTTTATGATGCCGACTTGTTTTACGGGTGTTCGCCTGGTCTTTTGTT
>KK117767.1:199282-222277 GCA_000611955.2 Stegodyphus mimosarum | reverse complement strand
CTGTGGGAAACTCGTTCTTTCCCTTCTGTAAGATATAGCAATGTAACGATTTACGCTATTCATCCATTATTTAACCACGAATGAATTTGTTGTTGAGTTTTAAATAAATTTAAAAAGACAATCCTGTCTTGCTATTTTTCCATAAAAGCTCGGAAACGTTACGCTAAGAAACCTATTATGCCGCCCAGTTGGTATAGTGGTTGATGATTCTGACTGTCGTAGCGATGCGCCCGAGCTCGAATCCCAGAGAAGACATGGTTCTAACTGCTTGTCCCTTCATAACAGGCAACCGTGGCCACCTGGTAGGTGCTTCCATAATGAAATGGCTAGAACTTTTGACCTTTGTATTGGCGCAAGGCTAATAGCTATTAAAGAAAATGCCCTGTCATTATTTTTTTTTCTCTTTTGCGCTGAACATTTTGTTGAGTGCCATGAGAGATCCTTTTTACTACTCTATTTTCATGCACCGCCCACTAGCGGCTAAGTGGTAAAGTAGCTGAACACTGGTCGAATACTGGCGAACGGGCTAGTTGCATGAGCGCTTTTGTGTTTTCCCCGTTTGTAACAATCTAGTTTCTCTTAAAAGTCCTCATGGCAATTTTTCAATTTGGCGAATAATATTACGTGATACGCCGTAATTTTAAAAACAAAATCTAAATAAAATCCGAAAATATCTCTTATTTCTTTATTAGTGACACATAGATTTTAGAAATTTAAAGAGTCTTCAATTCACCATTCCCCACCTACCTCAATCTTCAACTTCTAGCCTAAACCCACAGACTGAATTTGCTATTTTAGAGCTTCTTTAACCCACCTTGGCACTGGCATTTACTGAAGCATTTCCGGCATGTAAAATTCATATGGTGTGATATGGAAGAATGTGAAGCTTATCACATGACATCATTCACCTATTAATAAAATTAATAAAATGTCCTTTCCGTGGAGTTCAGAAAAAAAGGACAAAGAATCAAAACTTTAAAGATTTGTAAAAATTCCGACTGCAGAATGACTTGAATTTTGGCAATAATTTAATGAACTTAATAGTTTAACCTGCGTATGGGGAATGGATTTGCTTAATTTCACAGGAAACTAGGATTAAGAATGGCATTAAAAGATAATAGAAGACTGATTATTTTACATCTTAAATCTCAAAAACAACTAGTTTATTATTAGAAGCAAATCATTCATAAACAAACACAGCAGAAAGAATCCCCTGAAGTTCAGATTTTGCAATTTGGATTTTGCAATTTTGCAATGTGCATTTAACTTAGATGACGAAGTTGCTTTTTTTCGGAGGTTGGCGGGGGAGAACACAGAGCTGAAACTCCAAATTTTTAAGTTCCATTACAAGCATGTAAATGAATAGCGACATTATGAGCCCGAGTGATAGCAACTGCGGTAGAGTCATTTGGGATGTCGGCATACTGAAAATGAAATTTACAAAAAAGCGCAATAAACGTGAATAAAACTTATGCGCTGCTATCTTAATTCTAAACACGAGATTCTAAATTCTAGATTCAGACTTCTAAGCAAATGCTTAACAGTGTTTACATTGCATCTATAATTGCGATATTTAATTAATACTCAAAATCTAAGGAAATTGTTCAGAAACAGGCAATAGAATTCTAACATATAGAACAAAAATATTTCCAGGAATATTTTCTGGAGACGTAATGAAATTTTAGTTAACGATAGATTGAAAAACTGATTCAATCGTTATTAACATACCTACAGTATGTAAAAATAGGTTTAGGGTGCGTTATTAATGCTAAATGAATTATTGCTTGTACATTTTGACTGCCACCCAACCGGTAAAGTGGTTAGCGTCGTTGACTGCCGTGCCGAAGGACTCGCATTCGAATCTCGGAGAAGGCATGAATGTTTGTAAATGTATAGTGTCCGTGCGGCATGGACGCACTCTAAATATGCGGAGAGCCGAAAGTCCTGTCGAGAAATTGCTGGTAGAGGAAGACGGGTGGAAGACCCTCGGACCCATCCCCCCAGGGTGCTCTCCATTAAAATTGGGGGCGCAACGGAGCTAAATCGCACTGTTAGCCGTAAGGTGCTCAAGACTGTTGTCAACGACAACAGGCGCGCTTCTTGCGTTTCTTGCCACGAGGAATTTCTCGGGCTTGGGCTGACTATACATCAGAAAAGTGGCATCATCAACAACAACAACAAATATTAATTCCTTGATTTTTCGTAAAAGTTTGCGTGTTTATTTCACTATGCAGCACTGCCATTGTTTATGCAAAAGAGTAACTGCAACACGGGCATTTATTTAATAATAAGGTATGTGAGACAAGCGTAAACTTTGTGTAAGTTAAAAGGAGTATGTAATTTTGGCATACTTGAATAACTTCCGAATAAATACTTCCGAATAAAAAAATACATTTATTTACTTTTCAGTCAATTAGAACTTAAATTCTGCATAATCGGAAGCAAAATTAAATTCCCTTCGGCTAAAATTTCTCAAATCCGTAATCTGTTTCGCATCAGATCGAGATAAAATAGCCTCTCCATGTTACGAAACACTTGAAATTTAAAAGGAAATATATAATTCACGCAAAACTACTGAGATTCTGACGAAAAAAACACCGTTCTACTTTTCTGGAATACGATTTAGCCATTTTTCTTTTCTGTACTTACTGTACAGAAAAACATAATAGGCATGAAATATTTCACGTTCGAAGTTAGTTCTGGCATCTCCTCCCAGTACATAAATCCTGTCTACATAATTCCATACACCAAACAAGAGGAAGAGAAAAAAAAAACCTCCTTGGAAACGAGGAAGTTAGAAATGCTTCATAAAATCCGCACGTTCCATTAAATTTATATCCCCCCCAAAATCCCATTTATTCTTTTCCACACTTCCATCTTCCAATCCCTAAACGAAAGAAGCAAAAGAAACAAAGAAATCTTTTAAAATCAAGTTTTGCCTTTTAGTTCTCCTTCTGGTACAAAAAAAAAAAAAAAAAAAAAAAAGAATCGAACAACAAAATAGCGTGCTTCATCGTGGAATTCTCTCGAAAACTATCGCCACTCTCTTACCCGGGTTAATCGGGTGTGCATTTCGCAAATCATCAAATTGAACCTCCAGTCGTCTGCAGAACTAACAAAACAACAGAAATGATTGGGAGAAATGTTAAGCTGAGTTGTACGTGATGTTCTTCCTTATCCAATCAGCAGGTCGAAATGCGAAACCTAATCACCCGTGCTTCATTTGTTGTACTGGAGCATTTAGAGAAACCGTGTTCTGAGCAGCCGTATTAATAAAGCAGGCAGCAATAGAGTATTTGGAATTGAAATGCCTGCAATTAATAGCTTGAGAACCATCTTCGTGGTATGTTTAGCGAGCGTATTTATTAAATTGCTGAATTATTTAGATGTAATGGCGAAACTATTTCGATCAATGCTTTCAGCTTCAATCCCGAAACGAATACCTTAGGCAGAGGCATTGTTTAATATTGTTGAAACGAAAAATGTTTTACAAAGATGTAACTTCATATTCGTTTGAATATTTTATCACGGAATAAGAAGGATTTTCCTTGCATTTATGGCTAGATTTTTAAGTTAAAACGATATTTAAACGGAAGTTTTTAGCATTTGTGAATGAGGAAACAGTTAAGAGAATTTTAAGAAAATGTACTGAAGATTATGGAAATATTTATCAAATATGGCACTTCTTTTTTGTAGCTAACGCATTTCACTGGCGTCAATTTTAAGCCACACTCTATAATCCTCACCTTCCCCACTCTTTTATTTTTTCGCATCAGAGCTTTCATTCTTCTCGTTTTCACCACCATTTTTCAAAAGATAAATGCTAACCTTGTAGAGTTTATTTTTGTTAACACATTATTAGCCTAAATGGCTTTAGATCGGAAGGGCTATTAATTTCGTTCTGGGATTTTGCGTTGAAAAGTTTAAATGCCCATTTCGCTTTTTCAAATTGTCATCACCAAATATTATCGCCCTGTGTTATATTTAAAAAAATAAATAATGAAGAATATGTATAAATTTATGCATTTTTCTCGCATTGTGATAAAACAACAATACCCACAGCCATCAAATTTTGAATAAAGAAATCCTCCACCGAATATGGGCATCTGGAAGCCCTAATTTGGATTTATCGATTTCATATTTTGCAACATTTTAACGAACTCAATGGTTTCAAAGCGGGTAACGGCAACACTGTACGGGAAAAAATATTATTTCCAGCACGGGAAACTGTGTATCGGAAATTCCGGAAGGATATGCTGATTTTAAAATTATTTTGCGATATTGTGTTGAATTGAGTTTTATGGTTTAATTGCGAAGGACATGATATTTAATAAATAAAGGTAACACACAAAACGTTAAAAAATGCTCCTTTGGCATAATGTAAAACTTGAAAGCTTTTAAATTTCTTTTATGTTAATTCTTTTGTATGCCTCTACGAGAACCATCACCAGAATACAAATTAAATTGCACTTAAATAGAAAGTGAATCTTGTAAATTAGAAAGAGTGCTATAGCATCTAACCAAAACAGCTGTTAAACCCGATGCGGCCACATCTGTGTAGCTGATGAGTGAATATTTATTCCTGCCTGTGAGCGGGTGAATTTAGAACCTACGTTTACGGAAACGGATGGATAGGTAAAGCTTGATTTTGAGGTTTTATTGATTTCATACATGAGTTCCTGAAATCCTGCCAGCAGCGGCGGATAGTAATTGTTAATTTTAAGTTGTATTACCAAGATGTAGTTTTAATAAACTGTAGAATCATTAGGTTATTTCGAAGTAGAAGACGTGAAAAATGTGCAGTGCCTTTTAGTTCATACACCACCTTTTAGTTCGGGCACGACTGTAGAGACATTAGCTTTTTTGCATGCTGGAGCCGTGGAAAATGAGCAATGTCCTCGCCGTGACTCGAACCTGGATCTCTCGAATACGCGCCAAATGTGCTGCCATTACACCACGATGGCATGCTAGACGGAAGGAGAAAGTACCTTATATACTTCCCATTTTAAAGAGACTGTGGAGATGAGGGGTCCAATCGTCAAATCCTGGTGGTGACGAATGATTGTTCACCCCCTTTGAGTTCGGGCGCCAAAATGGAGGCATTCAGTTTTTTTATGCTGGAGACGTGAAAAATGAACAGTGTGCTTACCAAGACTCGAACTTCGACCTGTCGAATACGCATCGAGTATGCTACCGTTACCCCACGAAGGCATGCTTGGAGGCAGGAGAAAGTACTTATAAAAACTTTCAATTAAGTTTATATCTTAAGCTTATTATTGAAGTTCAGAAAATCATGCGTAACATCTTTATTTAGTTTAGGTAGAATTTAGTTAAGATTGAAATTCGCTAAGGAAAAGTAAGAGTAAACAGGTGTGATTAAGATAGTTTTATGCCTTGTGTATTAAAAGTGTGTACGTTTTAAAAACTCATATATAAGATTTCTATTTAGTTGGGTTAAATTTCAGTTCAATGGAAATTTCATTACAGCAAAGTTTGGTTAAACAGGTGTAATTAAAGCAGTTTATCTTTCCTGTGGGTTGAAGAAGTTTTAAAAATCATATATAAAATTCCTGTTTAATTTAGTTAGACTCGTTAGTACTCGTTTAGAAAAAACTCTTTAGAGCAAGGTTAAGTTTAAACAGGTTTAACATGAGAGATAAGGTTTGATTTATAATTGCTATTTCCAAAAAAATTAGTTTTTACGGTCAGTTGAACAGAAGGAGACGGTCAGAGATTTTACGATTTTACGGTAGAAAGAACAATAAGTTGTAGAAAATTATATTAAAAACACCTAGCCGCTGTTAAATGAAAATTTGTGGTAATACTCGATGAGGTATGAACAGATTTCAGAGACTTAGAATAATATTTAATCAGTTTTATATTTCTCAACTGATGGAGATGGCGTACGAAATGGCTTTGAGGAAGAAACGAGATCCATAATAGCTGGAGGATTTCTTTTTACAACGGTAAATTTAAAAAAAAATAGTAAAATTAAATTCAAAACCTTTCAGATTTTATATTACTCCGGAACGAGCTTTTTTCATGTACAAACACACACACGTTTAGAAAGCATTTGGGATAACGCTCCTATGGGCTAAAAATATTTAAAAACAGTATATCTTTACAATTTCCGATACACAGTCTCGCGCGCTGGAGATAATTTTTTTCTTACAGTGTTGCCACTGCTCGCTTTGAAATTGTTGAGTTTTTAACCAAAAATTCGTTAAAAGTTTACAATGTATGAAATAAACAATAAAACAAACTCCATATTCCAAATTCGAGCTTCCAAGTACCCATATTAGGCTGGAAGACTATGTTATTCAAAATTTAATGATTTTAGGTACAGTTGTTTTTCACAATGCGAAAAACATACATAATTTCATGAAAATTCTTCACTATTTAGTTGCTTTAAATATAATACAGGGCGATAATACTTGGTGGCAACAATTAGAAAAGTGATTCAACGCAAAATGCCGTTTTTAGACTAATAGCTCTTCTGGGCTAACATCCGTTTGGGCTAAAAAAACCGCTGATGTAAGGATAAAATTAATTCACTGAGCTATCAGCAGAATATTTTAGAACCAATTTTTGAAGACGAAATTCCAGCCTTATATGGAAAGGATATCAATGAAGTTGAACTTCATATGGACAAAGCCTTTTGTCTTACATCTGAGTTAACTGCCGTTTGTTTAGCAAAGAAAGAATCAGAAACAAGAATGACTTTTATAACTTTATTAATTTTAACTTTTTTTTACTGAAATACTTTTAAAATCTCCTGATATGTCTCCTATGGACTTTTGCGCTGCCGGTTTGTTAAAATGATCCACAGAAAACGGCGTTTAAGGGCACTGAATGAAGGGTATTTGGAAAACAATCCAAGAGGAGTGGGACCTTGACAGTGCTAAGAAAAGGTTTGCTTTGATGAAATATTCGAATTAGATCTACAGTCAAGAATCAAGGCTGTCATACAGAAGCTAATCCACTTAAGAAATACTCCATTTGTGCATAAAATTAATTACCAAAATCGTTTTTATAAAGTACGAACGACATTTTGCATAGTTTGAATTTACTTAAACAGGTTCGAATACATGCACAAATTCTCAGTTTAACTTCGTAATCAAAATATCTGTCACTGGAATCAAAAGTATAATGAGTTCAACACGTAAAACACATTTTTTGGTAAACGTGGGCACTTCTAAACTTCAGCTGATACTTTACTTTCGAAATTTAATATGCAAACTATCTCGCAACACTATCCTATAATATTCGCAAAAGTTTGCGCTGGATAATAAATTATACATAATATGAGGATTAACGCTTAATTGATCTCGAGATAAATGCCTAAATGTATAGGATAACGCTAATTAAAGCTGCCCTATTCAAAGCTGTCGGTAACTTTTAATAAGCTGCATCACACACAAATTAGCGGTATTATTTAAGGGATGCGAAGGAAGACACAGGGAGGCGCATTTGTTAGACATTTCAGATGGGGACACATGCGGTATAATATTACAAAATGTCACTAAATGTATCTTCTACGTACATAGAATATGTCTGCGTTCAAGATAGTTTAGTGACGAGGAAAGGAAATGTTTATAAATTTGCTATATACTGTAAGAATGAGCCTTATGCGTATGAAATGTGATCTAATCGTCTCGCCAAGCCCACAAAACTAAAAATGTATTGACGCGGGGCGGAAAGTGGTGGCTATTCGGTAGGAAATACAAGACTAATCAACCTATTATTGGTAAAATGTTGACCCGAAAACTATATACAAAATACAAGAAACACAAAATAATTCATTAAAGGTTTACACAAGACATCAAATAAACTAAATCTGAAAACTTTGATTTTATCGTGCGCCCAAAGAGACGTTTTTTTAAAACTTTTTGCGTGTTACTTTTATTTATTAAATATCACATTCTTCGCACTTAAACGACATAAAATTCACTTCAACAGCAATAACACAAAATATTTAAAAACAGCATATGTTTAGAATTTTTGATACACAGCCTCGCGCGCTGGAGATAATTTTTTTTCGTACATTGTTTGCCATGGCTCACTTTGAAATCATTGAGTTTGTTGATAAAAATTCATTAAAGTTTCACAAAATATGAAACAGATAATAAAACAAATTCGAAATTCAAAATTTGGGCTTCCAGGTGCCCAAAGTTAGGGTGGAGGATTACGTTATTCAAAATTGGATGGCTCTGGGTACCGTCGTGTTTTCACAGTGCAAAAAAACATACATACATTCATGTAGATTCTTCATTATTTAATTTCTTTAAATATAATACAAGGCGATAATATCTGGTGTGATTTAAAAAGTGACTCAGTTTTTGATTTGACTGAGTGACTCAGATTGATATCAATTTAAAAAGTGACTCAGTTTATATAGCAAACCGCCACAAAATGCAGTTTTGAGACTAATAGCCCTTTTGGGTTACCGTCCTTTTGGGATAAAAACACAAATGATGCAAATACAAATAAAGAAGATATAAAATACAAAGACTATTCACAAAACACAAAAGACATAGATTCTTCAAAAAAAATGGTCTAAGGATACAATTGACAGAGAATTCACATTTAATGTTAATGTTAACATTTAATGTTAATGATCCAGTGTGTTCAATGTGCCTCGTCGCTTCATGGAAATTTTCATAAGCAACATATCCATTGTAATCGTCATTTTAAAATCACGTCAAATACAACCAACTGCTGATTGTATTTAATGTTATCTGGATGACATATGCAGGCATTTTCGGAATATCTTCTAGCATATTACATCCAATTGCAAAGACATTACGCCTGCATTGCTCTAGGCTGGACTACTAACAATTGCTTATTCAACAACAGCAGTCGCCTTCGCCAACGAAATTCAAAATGATAAATTTCACTTTCTTGGAACTAAGGTGTAATTTTCCTGAATGTTTGTGCCGAAATTGATCTTCAACAGGAATACTGAACGAAATTAGTGAAATGCTGCCGAGAAATTGCTCTTAGTTTCATAAAACAATAACGTCTTTCCAACAAGATGGTAACCATCGCAAATGATTAAAGTATCATTCAAGAGCTGAAGTTATTTATATACAGAACTTTGCTGCAAAACAAGATGTGATAATTTGCTTATTGTTTACAAAATGCAAAAGTAAATATTTAGCATTTGGTTTTAGGTTTGGCTTTATTATACTTTAATTCAGTCCATTTTCTTTATCAAAAGTCTTTAGAATTGATATCTTCGAATCCTTATCCCTTTGAACAATATTGTTACGGATTTTGTATTTATTTAGCTATTTGTAGAAGAACTGTAATTAAAATTGTTTTATTTTCCCTTGCAATGCAGCGCGTGACGAAATTTAAGAGAAAGCTTCGCCGGAAAAGTAACATTTAATGAATAGATATCTCGTAATTGTTTCTGCTATCCAGAAAAATCGAGAAGATACCAGAATGGTTTCGTGCAGGATTAAAAAGCTAATAAAAGCTGGAGGAAAACATCTTAATTCAGTTGTTTTAAGCAAACTGCTGTTGTTTACTTAGTGCTGCTATTGATTGTAACGAATTCGCTGTGAGATCGAATTAGTTCTTCTGTACTTTGAATTGAGTTCTGTCTAACGTTTTAGCAGTTCTAAATATAAATGCTGTGAGATATTGTGATATTGTACGAATATCTCTGAGGAAAAACTATTTCAGCATTTTGTTTTATTTCTTGTGAAAAGAATAAATTTATTAAATTTTTAACGACTTGCGCATTCAATCCATTACGAGCCCGTACGCATGCAACACATTCTGGTGTCAGAAGTGGGATTTTGAATGCCAATAACAAGAGCGATGGAAGTACGCCATGAAATTCGAGACAGCCTAGCAAGCAACACGTAGAGACCGCCACCTAATCAGAGCAGCTCAATTCCAGGAGCCAGTGAATCAATTGATGGCTCGTTTGGATGATTTATCTAGAAAAGTCAATGCTTTGATACGGAGTGAGAACAAACGGGCTTTGAAGTGTTGGAAATGCGATACTGAAGGGCACGCACGAAAGAACTGCAGAATATACCTTGGCACGAAAAATAAGGTAGACGATTTAACCAGAGAACTGAATGCCTTGAGATGGAACACTGGTGACAAGAAAGCGACCGTAATGTGCTGGAACTACGGTGCTGTAGGGCACATGTGAAGGAAATACATACCACCCCAGAGCACGGAACATAAGACAGACGATTTAATTTAGATTTACTATTAGACAATTAAATGCCATGAGACGAAAGAGGAGTGACAAGAAACTAAAGTGCTGGAACTGAGGAGTTCAAGGCCCCATACGAAGGAACTGCAAAACACTTCAGAGCACGGAAAATAAGATCATTTCCCAGCAACGACGCAGAAAGCAAATTAATGATCATGTCGTGGAGCGGAGTTTGAACGATAGTGAAAAACCCCGTTTAAAAGCGCTCAAGATTTCTGCAATAAGTGGCAACAGTAATGGACTATCCATCAATGGGCATATCGATGGAATTCCTTGCAATATGATCATTGACACAGGAGCTAATGTTACCATCATTCGGAAAGCTTTAGCTCAACACTGTAAAGGTAAACTCATTTGGGCACCATCCTGTGTTACCCTCCAGACTGCGTCTGTTGATAAAATCGATATAGATGGGAAGTTAAACGTATCGCGTTTCGAAGTGCCACCTACTATCACACGGCATATATGGCGGATATTACAGATCCCTGCGTACTCGGATTGGGCGTTTTAAGGATGTACAATTTTTCCTGGGACTTCAAACTGCTTATGGCATCAGAGCACATAACTATTATCATCAGAAGGGATTCTCATCTCGAAACGCGGACTAGTTGTCTGAAAAACCCTGCTCAGAAAGCTGCCTAAATCATACTAGGGTCGAAGAGAAACCCGAGCCTACGGTAGTTTTCCATCCCAGATGCTCATCGCTTGTGATCTTCGTCTGCCTAGTGATCTCTTGTTTGGCCGCCTTCCGAATGCGCCTTCATCGCCTGAGGAATACGTCCAAGAACTCCAAGCCCGATTTGAATTGATGCACAATTTTGCGCCACAGGGGGTCAACATGGCGACGAGGAAGATGAAGACTCGACACGATACGAGAGCTACTGAACATGGAATCAAGGAAGGAGACAAGGTGTGGTTGTGAAATCCGACTCGACGGAAAGGACTCTGTCCGAAACTGCAGTCACCTTGGGATGGTCCATACACAGTCTTAAACAGGCTGAAGGATGTAGTGGTTCGGATTCGTAAGTCATCGAACTCTAAGCCTACAGTCGTTCATTACGACAGGTTAGCTCTTAACTATGGCCATAGTACGTAGTGTATATAATTGCAAATAGTATTGTAAATAGTATAAGACCATGGTCCTTTTTGTTTCCAAATTTGATAGTATTTGATTTGTATTTAGTACTTGATTTATATTTAGTATTTGAAAGTATTTGATTTGTATTTAGTATTTGATGGTATTTAATTTGTATTTAATATTTAATAGTATTTGATTTATTTGAAGTCAATTATTGCAGTTATTATTTATGTTGTTTATTATTGTAATGTAATGTTTATTGTTGCATTGATGCCTTAGTTTTAAGTTTGGATTTCTCTCCATGGATTATACTGCCCGGGACGTGCAGTCCTTGGGAAGGAGGCACTGTACACACGGATTTTACTCACACGAATTTTTTATTTATTTAGCTATTTTTGGTAGAGTTGTAATTAAAATTGTTTGATTTTCCTTTGCAATGCAGCGCGTGAGGAAATTTATGATAAAGCTACGCCGGAAAAGTAAGGATACAACAGTGCGTGCATTTAACATTTAATAAATAGATATCTCGTAATTGTTTTTGCTATCCAGAAAAATCGAGAAAATACCAGAATGGTCTCGTGCAGGATTAAAAAGCTTATAAAAGCTGGAGGAAAACATCTCAATTCAGTTGTTTTAAGCGAACTGTTGTTGTTTACTTAGCGCTGTTATTGATTATAGCGTATTCGCGGTGAGATCGAATTAGTATTCTGTGTATTTTGAATGCGTGTTCTGTTTATATTTTAGTAGTTAAAAATATAACTACTGTGAGATATTGTGATATTGTACGAATATCTCTAGGGGAGTATTTCAGCCTTTTGTTTTATTTCTTGAGAAAAGAATAAATTTTATTAACTTTTAACAACTTGTGCATTCAATCCATTACGAACCCTTACGCACGTAACAATATGTGCATAAATTTTCGTAACCTTCTGTTTTCTAAATTCCAGTACTGAATAATATAATTGGGAAAATAATATGGCAGAACTAATTGCATTGATAGTTGCAAGCAATGCAAGAAATGTACTTGAATAATTCAGAAATAGAATAGTACCTGAATTATTAAAACATTAATTATAAATGTTATTTCCTAACTCAGAGACAGGAGTACGCGAATATTAATAACAATAACAAATGATCATCTCTTTTGTTTCAGAAGCTATTAAAAGTAGCTGCATGTGATTAAAATAAAAAAACGCTCAAATTAATAAACGATTGCAGTAACCGAAAATGAGTATATTTTCCCAAAATCACAATAGTGTTCTTAGAAATGAATTATAAATCGTTCAAACATTGATTTACAGAAACTTCGTAATAAAACTTGTTCATAATAAAAAGATGGAGCATAGTTTATTAATGATTAAACTTTTCATTCATCTAAAGAAAAGTAATTAACGTAGACTGCAGAGGTATTAATATTTCGGTTTTTCTAGTCAACAACTTTTAGTTTCCATTAAATTTCTTTCTGTTTACGAAACCCAATTATTGGAAATCTGAGAAATAAAATGGAAGTTGTTCTCTCGAGTTTGTTTGTTGAAAGAAACAAATTTAATTGTTCATATTTGCGTTCTTCTGAGATATAGGATTTCTATTTCAAAAAGCAACTGGTGATGCAGTTTATTATCATTTTTATAAAATTTCTATGCATTTAGTTACTAAATTCCTATTCTCACAGCTTTATGATAGAAGACCCTTATTATCAAATTTCTTTAATAAATGATTAAAATTTTAACGGGTTTCTTTCTAAAAATGCACGTAAAAATTTTTATCTGATATCTTAGCAATTTTTAAAATGTATTTAAAACAAAAGCTAAAGTAAGCTAGAGAAATTTAAAACGCAATGTAAAGATATTCAGTATTTGTTCAAAATACAAACCAATAGAACCCTCTCATGACAATTACCACTGAAATGATAAAATTTTTAAAATGTAGCTGAAAATCGGTCTTAATAATTAAAATATTCTTTTATAGGACAATCATTCTTTAACTCGACTGAGGCCATCAAAAGCATTTACTATGGCGATTACACGAACTTGCAATTTTGTCTTCAATATCAAACATTTCAAATCGTATAAAAATGTAGAACTCTTTTTTTATTACAGAAAAACTATTTTAATGCCAAAGAAATAATTAATAATTCTCTTCATCATATTGTGACTTATTGTGTGTGGGAGCAATCAACAAGTTTTTCTTCTTTCCATGGCCCACCAGCGGCTGAGCTGTAAAGTTGCTCAACACTGGTAGTTTGGGCAAGGTTTCGAATCCCAGCGTACGGGCTGGCTGCATGGGCGTTTTTGTGGTTTTCTCAATGTGTGTACAAGCCAATTTTTCTTAGAAAATCCTCCACGAAGGCATCTCTCTTCTTAAGCAGATAGCCTACGACTGTTTAGCTATAATCAAGTAAATCAAAGAAATAAATCTGGGGGGGGGGAATGTTTATGGTCATAGCTGTGGGAATGACAGTCAAGTTACCCTAAGTTGAGTGGCTGACTCCTTATAATGATTAGATAATGTTGAGAGGTTACGTAATTCTTACTGCATTTGAAACTCAAAACACATTTAATACATTTATAAGAAGCTCTTTACACACATAATATATAATTCATAGATAGCATAGATAGATATTTAAATGAATTATAGTCCTTGTAGTGTGAAGGTCTCTCTAGTCGAGAGTTCTGGAGCGTTCTTCTGATGTTACTCCGATGGCGAAAATCTTCAGAGTGAATTAGCCGCGCCTCCTTGATTTCACAGTAGCATTTTACATCCTCTGATTCGTTACATCTGGAACGATATCAGAGGAAAAATCAGATCATTGGTTCGTCACCCCTCCTGAAATCGAGAGGCTTTGACGACAGACACGGTACAGAACGTTGAAATCTCCTGACAATAGCCGTGATGTTATGTCTCTGCGATGTCAAAAACATGTCGTGTGACACGTCGTAAAGGCTGGGAGCAGTGAATTGCAGGGACCGCACATACAATTTACTTATCTCTGTGTGGTCCGCTTCAGATTAATCTTTGCCCATGAGAAAAAAACCAGTCTGTTCCTGCTAGCCGTGAGCTAAGGCAGAAAAATTTAAAGGAGGATTTGGATTTCAGCCTTGCTGGGTATCTGTTAAGAGCAGAAGGAAATCGAGGGATTTTGTCTGTAAATGCCGATGAAGAAAGACGAGTTCCGCGTCTAATAAGATTTGTTTTACCTTCTGTAGAATTATGCTGTGACGTTGTTTGTATACTAATTCAGACCTTGTTATAACTTGAAATTCACTTGTTAAGTTTTAAAATAAGTCTTAAAAGACAATCTGTCTTATTTCTTTTCAATCGAGGAAGTTCGGTGACTTCAGATCTTGGCAGTGATACGACAAGAATCTACGGAAGCAGCTTTTGGTCGTCAAATGAAAAATCTTGGAATTTACTTTGCAAAGAATTCGGACGTCGGTCCCATGTATTGGAGTGGAAAATCAGTCTTCCAAAGATCATCAGCATTTTAAAGGTTTATTGGATCGTCTCTCATCCGTAAATATTTCCGTGTACGAAGCGTAAAATTTCATCTGTTAGGAAGTGGACCATCAAGGTCTGAAAATCATCATCGTCCTTAAATTGAAGGATTCTCAATGTCCAAAAGGTGATGCTTGTCATATGTAAAGTGCTGCGATTAACAGAATCTTCATATTCCATCAAGGTCCGAAAATCATCATCGTCCTTAAATTGAGGCACTGTCAGTGTCCAAAAGGTGATGCTTGTCATGTGTGAAGTGCTCTGCTATGATTAACAGAATCTTCATATTCCATCATGGTCCGAAAATCCTCATTGTCCTTAAAATGAGGGACTCTCAGTGTCCAAAAGGTGATGCTTGTCATGTGTAAAGTGCTGTGCTGTGATTAAGAGAATCTGCATATTCCATCAAAGTCCGAAAATCATCATCGTCCTTAAAATGAGGGACTCTCAGTGTCCAAAAGGTGATGCTTGTCATGTGTAAAGTGCTATGCTGTGATTAAGAGAATCTTCATATTCCATCAAGGTCCGAAAATCATCATCGTCCTTAAATTGAGGGACTCTCAGTGTCCAAGAGGTGATGCTTGTCATGTGTAAAGAGCTGTGCTGTGATTAACAGAATCTGCACATTCCATCATGGTCCGAAAATCATCATCGTCCTTAAATTGAGGGACTCTCGGTGTCCAAGAGGTAATGCCTGTCATGTGTAAAGAGCTGTGCTGTGATTAATAGAATCTTCATATTCCATCAAGGTCCGAAAATCATCATCGACCTTAAATTGAGGGACTCTCAGTGTTCAAGAGACGATGCTTGTCATGTGTAAAGTGCTGTGATGTGATTAACCTAATCTTCATATTCCATCAAGGTCCGAAAATCATCATCATCCTTAAATTGAGGGACTCTCAGTGTCCAAAAGGTGATACTTCTCCTGTGCAAAATGCTGTGCTGTGATTAACAAAATTTTCATATTCCGAGCATGAACCAGGGCGTCAAATTTACAAATCCAGGTCGGCAAGTACCTTCGGTTGATATATTGAGGCAATGAATTAAATTATTTTACGTTATGCTTACAATTTAATTTATACGAGTTCAAGTAATTGCTATTAATCAGCATCATTGCCTTCCTCTAAATTTTAAAGAAATATGTATTATTCGGTTTTGTGGTTCGAAGAAGAAAGTCGCACATTTTACGAATTTGAACTTGTCTTAATAGATCTTTTAATATCTGAAGTGTTTCTGTTAGATTCTACAGCAGTGAAGTTCATACAGTTGAATGAATGTGTAAAAGAAAAGAATTATTATAACTCTGCATGTTCTAAATTTTAGGTGGTATTTTGACACATAATTTCTAAGTTGTCTTGAATGCATTAAATATTAGAATTTTCTGTTGTGGAGTTTAAACCGTTGTTTTGTGAAGCTTAGAACTTTCGAAATGAATTGTGTCTGTAATGCCACGGAAAGCAACATTCGATGCTTGTTTTAAATAATTATGTTAGTTTTCTTTAGTTTTAGTTGATCTAGGGTGGTGCACACGGGTTGATGTAATTAAATGTGTTTCTGCGTCATTAAAAATAAGTATATGTTGAGCGTATTTTCTGAGTTACTTTCGGATTACAACTTTGTAACCCTGACTGTCGTAGCGGTGGGCCCGGGTTCGAATCTCGGAGAAGGCATGGCTGTAGCTGTCCGACTCTTTACAGGAGGCAACAGTGGCTACCTATTAGGTGCATCCATAATGAAATAGCCACCACTTCCGGCCCTTGTGTCCGCTGTGTTAGCCGCTGAATTCCATATTGTAGTGGTGTAATGGATAGAATTCTAAAAAGAAATCATTTTATCAGGCTCGAAAATGCTTGAGAATTTGTTGCTACTCTAGAAAAAAGACCCGGTCACACACTTCCATAGTCGTCGCGGATTTTCTAGCAAAGAAAAGTGTCACAGTTTTTAGCCATCGCTCTTATTCACCAGATTTGGAACTTAAAGACTATTTTCTCTTGTTCCCCACTGCAGTAATTGCTTCCATAGCACTAAAAATTCAGAAAGTCATAAACAAAGAATTACAAAAAGATGGATTCTGCGAAGGCATCAAGAGATGTATGAGAATGTTAAGCATTGTAGAGATTTACGGAGACTGTATATTGAAGCCTAAACTGTTTTTCCCAACTTCCCATTTTTTTGCGAACTTCCACCTAAATAGTCTTATAGTTCACGCTCAACTCTCACTTCTTCCACGAAACTTCTGATTCTATAAAATTCCCTTCAACTGTTGTTAGAGAAATATTTGCAAAGATTTAAAACGCTTTCTGTTAAATTAATATAAACATGCATTACTAATATTTAAATCAGTTCAGACAAATGCTCAAAGCAAGCAAAAAAGTTGAAAATCAAAGCGCAATTCGGTATACAGAAAAAGAAACTGAGAAATATTCGGAATAACAAGAGACGTTTTTATCTGCTTAAAATATAAAAATCAAAATTATTTACATAGATTAAATACGCAACAGAACATATTATTTAATAAAGAACTAGGCGTGTTTATCTTCTTATAAATCCAAACCGAAATAAATAAATAAGTATTTTTCTTAGATATTTAAAAGCTTCTTTCGCGAGAAAATTTAAGATATAAGCAAGGCAAAATGTAATGTTAGCTCCGTTTTCAGTTCGCAGACATTTTAATCCACAACGGCAGCTCATTGTATATGCTTTAAATCTCATTAAAATATTTTTCGACGTGGTTTATTGAGCTCTGCATTAGATTATATTACATTACTTTTTTTAAACGTGAGTGAAAAGTGGCATTTTTTTCCTTTTTAAGAGTATTGGATCTTCTTATAAAGGAAACTGGCAGAAAGAAAAATGAAAGCAGAAGATTTTAGGGAAGAAAGATGATATAAGAAGAATTAAAGAAAGGGATTTTTTTCCCTTTTAGCATTCGAAAAATCTAGAGAAATGTGTAAGGTACAAAAACTATGATGTATTTATTATGATAAAAAATGTTAAATGACAGTATGTTTTGTTATAACTTACAACATATATATTAATAATTCTAGTTTCCGTACGAAAACATTACCTTCTAACGTGATATTACCTTCTAACGTAATGTCTTCTAACGTGATATGCAAAATATACCCAGTAATCATATAGAAATGATTGCATAAAAATCATGTAAAATAAAACCATGAAATTATTATCATATCATGACTTCGTTTCCGCAAAATTTTGGAACGATGCTAGGAAATGCTTTTGAAAAGTAATGGAAGTCATGTCGAAAGCTTAACACAAATTTTTCCGCTTAGAAGTAAAAGAATTTTCTGTCTATAAATTTATATTCCCACTAGCGCCCGAGGGGTTAAGACAGCTGAATACGAGTAGTTTGACTCGGGTTCGAATACGGATGAAGGCTTTGTTAGTTTTCGTGTTTTTAACTATGTGCAATGCGAATGCAAGCCCCTTTCTTTTAGAAAGTTCTCTCAGAAGGCACACCTACGACCCACGAATGGCTGACGTTTAAAGACGCTGAAGACTTGTACTTCGGCATGTGTTCAATTCCAGGGGAATGGGCTGGCTGCATGATAGTTTCCTTGAATTTCCTCACGTGTAAAGTGGATGCGAGCGAGTTTCTCTTATAAATTCATCTACTATATCTTCCCTTAGGCAGATAGCACTTCTAACTTTGCCATAATCAACTGAAGCAAACCAAACCGAAAGCATCTCTTTCCTTAGGCAGAAATCCTTCGTGTACTTCCCCATAATCAAATAAAGAACCTAATCTTTTAAATTTTTATTCTGATTTAACATAATTCAAGCCCAGGTTAAAATCTTCACTGAAATACGTCATTCTTAAAGAATATTCTTATTCAGCCAAAAAATTCTTAAAATTGATTTTTAGAATAAAGATTCTTAATTTAAAAACATTTTTGTAATGTTTTGTTTTTAAAATACGCATTTACATTATTAAAAATCACTAAATTAAAAAATAAGCCATCTATATAATACAATTTTAACTTATAAAGATCATTACATGGAGCTGATATTATCTTAAGCACTTATTTAAGCAGCACGCATGGAAAAACAAATGCATCCTTGCGGCGGTTAGAGTCACTGAGCTTCCATTTGTAGCTGGGGGTGCTCACCATTTACACCATGAAATCCTGCATGAATAGCTAGGATAATTCCTTACATCTCCACTTAAATTTCCCAAACACGATGGAAGAAATGGCTTCGGGGAGAACTTCCTATGAAAGTCTTGCTATTACTTGCATTAAATCTACGAAAAGCTTCATGAGTGTTCATGGAATTAGCCCGCTTGCATAATTCATTAGTGCACATAAGTATCGCCACAAAGGAGGGGTTTCAAAAATGAACCAATGACCTTCTATTGCTCTTTTGACGCTGAATCTTTGAAACTGGGGATACGAGCGCATGTTGCTGTTTACGTTTTTGCATTTGTTTCGCAATTATATATGTATTGCGTATAAACGCTGCTACCATTTTAGTAGAAAGTTTCGTAGTGCTTTCATTTTATAAGTGTATTTAATCGACAACATTTCACTTTCGTGAAACTTATCACGCACTGATATTCGGATTAATGTTCGTGGCATATTACCGCTCTTTTTATCGAGAAAATGACTCAAACTACAATGACCTCGAATATTGTGCGTTTACTAACAACTTAAGATTAAAAGAATTCCAAGTTTACGATTTTTTTATTGAGCTGAGAATAACTGGAAGTTTTACAATGAATCTAGTATTTTCTTATCTTAGTGCTTGAATTCCTTCCATTTTGAAAGGTTCAAGCTATATATTATGAATGATCTCATTATACCTGTTGCTAGCATTAAAAGTTACGTAGGAATAAATTTAAAATATTCGTTGTGAAGTGAAAAATTCATTTTCTTTGAACAGCATTTCTTGTGTAGGCAATACATTTAAGCGTGGACAATTATTAATGTGATATTTAACACTATAATGTGTAGAAATGTAAATTAGGAAAGTTCACTTTGAATAAAACTGTGCATTGGCTATTACTATAGAACGTTTTTTTTTTTTTTTTTGCATATAGACTGCAATAAAGATTGCTAAGACCTCTTCTATTTACATATATAATTAGACTTATATTTGATTTAACTTCGTACAGAAAATTTTCATAAGAAATCTACAATGCTCTAATTATTTTTAAAACTAGTG
Organism: Stegodyphus mimosarum; assembly: GCA_000611955.2. Lineage (NCBI taxonomy): Eukaryota > Metazoa > Arthropoda > Arachnida > Araneae > Eresidae > Stegodyphus > Stegodyphus mimosarum. Next base: position 202,283 of record KK117767.1, on the reverse strand, counting down.
CAGGAAATTGCATTGCAAAACATTTTCAACCATCATCTTTATAGCGCGGCAAAGATCATGTGAAATAACAGAAATATTAATGAAAGCCAAATGGACCATATTAGAAGTTACTTCCTTGATCGCTATACAGATGTGCACTTACGAAATATGTAGCCCGTTTGCACTCTTGAAACGTATGTATTTTCTACAGTTCTATGTTATATAAACACATATCCGACATTTTTAGCTACGATTTCGCTTTTGCATTTTTCTACAAATTCTATCGAAGCACCGATCTTAAAAAATATTCCCTTATTATAATGATTTTATATTGAATAATTTTGGTGCTTAGAATATCAGCCAAAACATGACGTAAATAACGCCGCGTCATTGTCTTTATTAATTATGAGCTTTATTATTTAAATATAATTTTAAGAAACACCCACGAAAAATCAGAAAACGAAAACGATCGAATATCAAAAGCATTATAAATGGGAAGTATAAGGTAATAAACATGGAAAATATCTAAACTGAATAAATTTTGCAATGTCAAAGAAACAAATAATAAAATAAAATTGTACTCTGTAAATTTCAGATAATAGTCTAAAAATCATAAAGAGTTTATCATTAAACACTTCAAAACAGCTGTAAATTTTAAAATGTAAACAATTATAAAATAATTATTCTGTACTGTTACAAAAACATATGGCCTTAGAAATGAACGCTAATAAATAGCTATAACAAAGCAGCAAATGTTTATAAAATTTATCAGCAGAACATATTTATTATAAATATATGGTGTATTTTAATTTGTATCAGATAATTGTATTATTAAAAAGAGTAAAATAAACATTCAAATTCTTAAGAATAGCTTTTACAGCTTTAAATGTCTCCCTTTGTGAAACAATAACAGATTGCTTGTGTGGAAGATAAATTATGTTTTCATGAGTGGCAACAGTCTCAGAATTGGTTATGAGCGGATGCGCTTGAGTAGCAAATTAAGGAGCTTATGTTTCGTCAAAAGCAATACTTGTCAAGGCGCTGGATTAATAAATGTTACTTACAGATTCTTTTCGTTTATAGTTTGCAGTTTTATTATGTTTTCAGATTTATTTTGCGAGGACGTTATATCATGTGTTAACTGAAAACAATGCACCTCCAACGATACATTAAAAATGTAATACTTTCATAACTACACTCTTTTAATCTATATATAACGGAAAAATTTTTGATTCAGCGGAAACTTTTATAATAATATACGCTTACGATATTTTAGAGAGTAATTGATAAATGAGTGCAAAAGGAACGAACAGCACATGATGCTGATGGTAAAAAAAATTCAAACAAAACTACAATGGGGATCATTCGAATAAATACGTAAACTTAAATAAATTAAAATTTATGTTTGCGTATGCAACGATTGATCGCATTTATTATTTTTCCCGCGATGTAAAACTTATATTCATCTGCAAACGATTTTGATAAATAAAACTTGAGTGCAAAAATATAGGTCGAACTCAATTCGTCTTTTATAGCATACTTTTATGTCATTAATAAACTTAAAATGCTCAAACCATTTACACAGAATTCGAAAAACATTATCTTAAAAATGCTTTTGTTGTAATAAAAGAAATACGTTGCCCCACACAGAATTTTTACAATCATATTAGAAAACAAAACTTACCTAGTCTTCAAAAAACAGCTTGTCTATTTTCGTATCTCTAAAAGTCATAAATAATATTGAGATAATAATACATACAAAGTATATCGCATAGATCCTCCTGAAACACCGCTTATGTAAATTCTCGCTTTACACATTTCTCAAGCCTTTCTATAAAACACACAAACTATTAAAAGTCGCTCGAATTATTTACAAACAACACATTTAGCAACTCGGAAAGCACAGTGAGCTTATTAGACATGCGCTCCGGAGGGAATGACGTAATTTACAGCATAACCAATTGGGAAACGTGACGTAATTGAAGCTCCAACTGATTGAAATGCTAGTGCTATCTTGGGTGTCATTTCCAACGCATCCAATTTTGGCAGGTCCTCCATTTACAAATAGGTCGTTTGCTCCGTCGTATATTTTTAAATATTTTTAGAATAATAAAAAATAAGTTTTTTTTCCTTCTCTCCCAGTGTGCAGAGAATAGCGCGATGAAAAACACGACAGATTTATTTTTTGGTATAGCTTAATATTTTGCTTTCTAAAAACAGCAGGGATTTACTTTTTGTACACGTGGCCGTCAAATTAAAATGTGTGTTGCCAAAACATGCCGCAGCATATGCTGTTAGCTCGCAGTTAAGAAATTCTATAGGAAAAAAATCACATGAAACTTCCTTGTCCGGAATACTAAATTATACGCATTTTGCATTTCATTTATAATTACTGGATTGAATTATATCTATTTCATCAATAACGCATAAACCTCAATAGAATAAATGCACTCTTTAAAATTCACCATAATTGCAAATATGTGAATATATACATATTTGTTTAGCACAACGACACTCTGACGCTAGCTTCACTTGACAGTGTTACATCTCATTCATTTTATAACTCATCAGAACGTACAAAAAATTACGTATATCATCTGGAGAATTACCTAATCGTTGCCAACAAACACTATAATAAACCTGAAACGATGTGTAAAAGAAATTAAACAACACACACACAAAAAGTTTTTCACAGACGATTCAGCATTTATCTTTCAATTTATTCAGTTATCACTTCGCGACAGCGCAAAAATACATAAAAACTCAAAATATCTATATTAAAAATTACAAAGTAAATCTTAAACACTTATTTCCTCGAACAAATTCCAGAATGGATTAAGCAAGATTTAATACGCAATAATAAAAGAAGGTGTTATTTTTGTTGTTGCGAAGCTTAGTTTCCCTAGAATGGCAACAAATTCACTATTTTCCTAAGTTTCAAATGTAAACAAATATATCCGCCCATGAGAAAAATGATTAGGCTTAGCCGCACTTAAACAACTTTTAAATTGTATAATTCTAA
>KK117767.1:176905-199048 GCA_000611955.2 Stegodyphus mimosarum | reverse complement strand
CGTACAGTGTTGCCATTGCTCGCTTTGAAATCATTTAGTTTGTTAATCAGAAATTCGTTGAAATGTTACAAAACATAAAATCGATAATAAAGCAAATTTCAAATTCAAAATTAGGGCTTCCAGATGCCCATATTCGCAGTAGGATTACGTCATTCAAAATTCGATGGCTCTAGGTTTTATCACAATGCGAGAAACATGCATACATTTATGCAGATTTTTCATTTTTTAAAATTTAATGCAGAGCGATAACATTTAGTGGCAACAATTTGAAAAGTGAATCGGGCATTCAGAGTGAATTAACGCAAAATCGCAAAACGAAAGTAATAGTCCTTCGGGACTAAATCCCTTTGGACTAAAAAGAACTGAAACATTTTAGATTTTAAATTACGTCCAAAGGGTCGTTTTTTTAACATTTCGTGTGTTACCTTTATTTATTAAATATCGTGTTCTTCGCACTTAACCATAAAATTCAGTTAAAGAACAATATCGTAAAATAATTTTAAATTGAGCATATCTTTAGAATCAAAGCTGTATGTAAGTAAAGCGTCGGCACTGCCATGCTATAACATGACGCCAAATTGGAGCGCCAATCCACTGCAGTGGTGGCGATGTAAACTAAATCTCTTCCCCTCCTACTCTCCCCTGCAGTGACGTCATGGAGATTAGAAGTAAGATGGAGAGGCCGCAATGAGTTTTGACACGATTGGATGTAAATATTTTGCAATTGCGTCGTAATTATATATATAAATGTATATATAATCTATTTGTTCAGTATTTCAGAGTCCTAAGTATACGAAAAGAATACATTTTTAAGCAAAGTTTATTGTTATTAACATTAAAATTATGCATTATTTCTTCTTCACTTACAGAGCTTCTACCTAAAATACTTTCTCAAATATGACATGATTTTTTTAGCTTCTGAGGCATCTTTTAAATGAAAAAAATCTAAGTCAATTTGTAATTAATGCTCAATTCGGTCCATTTCAAATTAGCGCTCTTTTTATTTTAATAGTGAAATACATTAAATAGTACATAACGTTCTCTGAATATTTCTGAAAGGGAATAAAAAAAAAGATTTTTTAAAATATTATTTAAAACTTGTACCTGCGTTATTATAAAATATAGGGGAATAATTCTTTTAATTATCAGATTTTACCTTTAATTTCAACAATACATATCCTAAAACTCTTCTTTATTACTTCCTTAAGTACGCATCGTCTCAAGGAAACGTGTAGAAATGTATTCTATCAGATTTCGACGAAATCTTACTCTTGCAGTCCTTAATCCGCAGTATCGATACGCCATTAGAGAAAATTAAAAAAAAAATTGGTTCTGAAAAGAGCCTTTCGTAATTAAAAAGTACAAAATTATAAGTTATAAATATCACAACCAAAGCACGTTAGAAGCCAACAAGATTTCGATAGAATCAAACAAACAACCAAATCAAAACAACCAATGACTGAAAAGAAAAGGAGCATGCGCAGTTTTACTGATTGTGTTTCCACATCGCCGCCGCTACGAGCGCTGCGGTCGTTTCGAAGCGCAATTTCTCCCATTGAAGTCTCGACGCTTTACTTACATACAGCTTTGTTTAGAATTTCCTATATACAGTCTCACGCGCTGGAGATAAAAATGCTTTTCTATACAACGTTGCCATGGCTCGCTTTGAAATCATTCAGTTTATTAATCAAAAATTCGTTAAAGGTTTAGAAAATACAAACTCGGTAATAAAACAAATTCCAAATTTAAAATTTGGGCTTCGAGATGCCCATATTCGCAGCATGATTACGTCATTCAAAATTCGATGGCTCTAGGTGCCGTCGTTTTATCACAATGCGAGAAACATACATACATTTATGCACATTCTTCATTATTCAATTTCTTTAAATATTGTTACGTGCGTACGGGTTCGTTATATATTGAATGCACAAGTCGTAAAAAAAAGTTAACAAAAATTTATTCTTTCCACAAGAAATAAATTAAAATGCTGAAATATTTCTTCACAAATCTTCGCACAATATCACAATATCTCAAACGTTTAGCAAAAACTCGGTTCAAACAGATAAAATAGTTCTATCTCACAGCGAAATCGCTACAATCAATACAGCATTAAGTAAACAAACAGCGGTTCGCTTTTTACAGCTACAAGTATAACAGCAACAACAACAACAACTAACTCACTAACTGAGATGAGGTGTTTCACCTCGGCTTTTATAAGCTTTTTAATTATCAGTAGAACAATCACGATGTTTCTAGATTTTTCTGGATGGCAACAGTAATTACGAGATATTTATTTATTAAGCATTAAATGCACGCGCTCTTTTATTTTTATTGCTATTTTTTTTTTTGGCGTAGCTTTCTCTTCAAAAATCGTCTGCGTTGCTAAGGCAACATGAAGCAAATCTAATTACAATTCTAAATAAATAGCCAAATAAATGTGAAATTCGTAACAATATATTACAGGGTTGCACTATTTGGTGGCAACAGTTTGAAAAGTGAACTGACATTTAATATTTCCGACGCAAAACTGCAAAACGAAAACAATACAGGGACAAAGCCTCTTTGTACTAATAATTCAATCATTTTAAAAGCAAAAATGCACAATTTACCAAGATATAAGTTTAAAAAAACCGAGCTCACTTAGCCGAGTAACTGAGTAGATGTATATACATAAATTTATATACTTTTGGTGTGGCCGATTGCAACCAAAATAGGAGGTACACATCTACATGTTATAGCAGCCCTATATACAAAATTTCAACGTTCTGAGGGCGAGATACATACATACATACGTACGTATCCACAGATGCTACGAAAAAATCTCTTTAGAATCCATTTTAATTTAATTTGTTTGGGGGAAAAAGAGTTTTTTATTCTGTTCTTATACGAATGTCACTCAAAAACATCGTTAAATTGCATTCGACAATGGTCAAAATAGATATTTTTGTTGAAATATGATGCCCGAAATTTTTCGCGATTACAATGTTTCCTTTTTACTTCGTACAAGGAAGTAAAAATAGGTATGGTTTATTTGAAGGAAATACTGATTTCAAATTATGTTTGTAAGAAATTTTGCAGATAGAATAAAATCGAACGAAATTTAAATGTGCACACATAAGAAGTTCAAAATGCCGTTTTGAACAGTTTCAACACTGAACAATTTATATCCTTATAATATGAGCGAATGGCAGGAATAGAGGGTTGGTTCATGTTAAGAAACAAATTCAGTAAAAGCAATTTTTAATTACCTATTATCAGAAATATGCACGCGCATTGCATTATTTGTGCAGTATGTAATAATCTATATTAAATATAGCTGTTTCAAACTAATAAAAAACACCGATTTAAAAAAAATATTGCCACTCGGGGAAGCTTGAAAGATTTATTTCTCTTTCAGATTTAATGAACAAACTCAGCTGCATAAAAGAAATAAATTCCCGTTGCACAAAATAAAATGTTTTTATCTTCCAGTCTTCAGCGTGTTGCCATTAGGCTGAGCCTAAATATTTATTTTTTTATTTAAATTTGATCCCTCTGTCACTGATTAGGCGATTTAAAAGTAATTAACGCAGTTTTCCTGTCTATTTAATTCATAATTACTAGATTAACTCTTAAAATTACACTAGCTGCACTCATTAAAACTGTTATGTATTTTTTTTATAACAGCTCTTTAAGACACCTGGCCGTGCTAGTGGCTAGTTTAAATAAATAATATTGCAACTTTTTTGCCAATGCAACTATTGTATAATTATCAACCATCAAATTGTAAAGTTTTTAATTTCTACCTGCTTTAGTTTGGGTAACCATACGCTTGGATTACTAATTAATTATTATTTACTACACATTTCCCACTGCTATTGTAGACGGCATGTGTATTTTTTACGGCAAAAAATAAGCTTAAATATTGATAATGTAATTAGTAGTTACCAAGCAGGTAAGAAAAAAATTCATTTGCACGATATTCAAAATGCCAAGAAACTGTTTTTTAATCTTCTTTCTTAGTCCCTAGACTGTACACTTGCCCCTCTCCCCCCCAAAAAAAAAGCTGGGATGTTTTCATAGCTGACTTAGAATATATACTAGATTTACATATAATCATCCAACATAGATAATTTGAGACAAAAATTGGACTTTTTTCTGAAATGACATACCGATTTTTCCCCGTTTTTCATTCTATGACTTGAATTATACCTAAATACTAATTTTTATAAAACCTAACGAGCAACTTACCGAGAAATATAAAAATTTATCTTTGCTTTTTTTAATCTGCTCCAAAAATAATTCACTTAGCGAAATTCTTAATTTATTGTAACCTATTTTCCTCTCCCTTTTATTGTGCACAGGCAAAAAAATAGTGCATCGTTCATTTTTTCAAATAATTTTAACAATGCGCGTAAACCACATTTACGTTATTATCGCTTATAACATGTATGCCAAATTTCAAAATCCCCTAATATATAAATTCCCGCATATCTTGGAAATTTTGAATAAAAACTCTAATTTTTGCAGGTATGCCTAGAAATACATCCAATTTAAGGTGATGACAAGAATTTTATAATTCAAAAATGTTTTCGAAAATTTTTTAAAAGTTACTAAAATTATAAATTAAAAAAATGCACCAGAAATTATTTTTGAATTTATTTATTCAAATTTTATTTGGATTGAATCTAAACTTGCAATTGAAAAAGAAGGAATCAAATAAGTTTAATTTAAAAAGAGATATTAATAATATACACCAAATTCACTGAGGAGCTGAACTTCTAAGGGCTAATATTTCAAAAACTACTCGTGCGGTTTTTACAAAACTTGGCATAAATTGAGTCGTGGAATTGAAATATGAAAAAAATCGGTATGTCGTTTCAGAAAAGGCTAATTTCATGTCAAAATTCCCATGTTTGAACATGCTATATATGCATCTAATATACATCCTAGTCACAACTTTCCAGACCTGAAAAAAGAAAGTTAATTTTTTTCAATCGGCCGAGTAGAACTGAAAATACAGAACTGTTTTTTTTTGTGCGTATGCATGTGTGTGCAGAGTGTACATTTCCAAACTACTTCTATTTCTCAAAGTGAAGTACTATATTAAAGGGCAATCTTTTGATAATATTTCAGAAAACACTTTTATTGGCTCCTGATAGATAATTATATCGCATAAAAGTAATGTATCTTTTAATAATTATTGATTGAAAATTCAACATAGCCATAGAAAAGAAATAGTCAGCATTCGTAATGGCCTGATTCCGATTCCGTCATCAAACAGCATGAAGTCTTGTAAATGCTGCCAATCACCATGGAATAAATTCTTTAATTTATCTCTCAAATTGAAATTTATACATTGCTTAGCAAATTTTGAATGACGTAACGATATACATAATTCTTATATTATCTTTATTTTATTTTCGGTGTCTGTATTTGATTTAATTCGTAATATATCTAGTACCCACCAGCAACCGAACGGTGAAACTGCTGAACACTGGTAGTTCGATTTTGGTTCAATGCTTGACGAAAGGACAGCTACAGGAAGTTTACGTGATTTCCCACATATATAACGTAATATTTGTTGGTTTCCCGTTAAATGTCTTTCACACAGGAATTTCCTTGCTTTCAGTTGTTAGTTTTCGTACGATTTACAGTAATCCAGTCCATGGTAATTTATTTAGTATAAAAAGGCAATTTAATAATGCTGATGGTATTCATAAACATTTTTATTAGTATTATAAATTACAAAATAAATTTCTAACATCTTATAACATACTTCAGTGTAGAATGATCATTTGCTTGTCGTTTAACAATATATTGTTAATCTATTGCCAGAGCTGACATTATTTCAATTATTTTTTAATATTGGGTTTTAAATAGCCGACAACCAAATGGATGCTGCTTTCTTCAGCAAGCTGAAAAAATTGAAAAGGAATTTTTTTAATCGCTATTGAATGTCAGTTGCACAAAAGTATTGGATGCTGATATTTGCTATTTCTAAATTTTTATTTAAAAAAGTCCTCAACATTAGATATTATGTTTTAACTCTTTATTTAAGATAAGGAAGTAAATTTGAATTCATATAAACTATCAAAAATAAAAGTCATATGAAAATGTTTCATGCCGCTTTTACGGTCTCATCTATAATACAGGGTGTTTATAAATGAATGGTGAGGCTTTAAAAATGAATAATAAATCGATGTATTACTTTACATGGGCAAACCTTACAGCATAAGCAGCATCAGCTGTCTAAGAGTTTGCATTAATCACAGTCTTTCAATATGTGAATCCTTGGTCAGACGATACACATTTATACGGTAATCAAATTCTTCTCATACTCGGTGTAGCATGTTCGTCGTGACGGTATGCAATGCATGCACACCGTGATGATCTTTCCGATCACGCATTGGTATGTGATTCCCCATCGTCTACGTGCACTTTATCTCTCCTGAAAGTTTGTCACCGCTGTACTGATACACCCTGTATATAATAAAAGATTAGTATAACTAATATAACGATAGTATAACTTATTAAAAGACTCAGCTACGATAGTGTAACTTATCAAAAGGTTTCATAAGCCTAAGAGTAGGTCCCTTGCATTTAAACATTAGCCGAGCCCGGCACGCAAAGGGAAAGTTGTAAACTAAATCAGAAGAGCTACTACAATCCACACGCAATGAAAAGAAACAGTGAATAAACACTATCGCGTTAAGAATTACAGTTTTCGTAGTGTTGTAGAGACATTAGGTATTTTTTTTGGAACAAGAGAGTTGAAAAATATACAATGCCTTCGCCGGGGATCGAACCACGGACCTCTGAAATACCGGCTCAGTGTGCTGACCATTACACCACGAAGAATGTGGGAGATATACCTTATATACTCCCCTTTTTAAAGGGCGACTAGGGTTTTAGGGGACCTAGTCGCCAAATCCTGGGTGTGGAGAGTCATCATTCACAACCCTTTTAGTTCGGGTGCCACTATCAGGACTGAGTGTTCTGTGAAACATGGTAAAGTCTATACTAGGGTTCTTCCTCTCAGGTCCTGAACTGGAACAGTGAGCTGATGTAGTGTAAGCTTTGTTCTGATGTACTGCTGGGCTGGATAGTAACTGCACGTGAAGGGATTTGAAATCCTCTTTTATTAAATCACTATTAATTACAAACTTCCCAACTCGGGAGTGATACAGAAAGTAAAAGACCGCACTTGGGTCGAACTTAACAATCAAATGATATTTAAATACTAAACCTAAAATAGAAATTAAATCAAAGTTTGCTCACAGAGCGATTCGCGGAGATGGGCCTCTACCTAAAAGGGTGCGTAGCAAGATATACTAATACTAACGCACTTCAAATTGTTTTACAATGCAATTACGTGGCAAGCACTATGGCTTATAAATCTAAACTGCTAGCTGGTCAGACGAACGTCGAGCAGAGTAACCGTGATCTGAGGCTAAGCTCTCTCACAATAAGAGGTTTCTACCTCTGGCTTAAATACTACTTGGCTGTACTTCAAAATTAGCATAAGCTGAAACCGCGCGCTTCTTCTGACGGGAAGTTGAAGCAGAGAGGAGATAGACAGATTTAAATTAAAATAAAACTTGGTTAGTTTAACTAAAACCTTACAGTGTAACCAAATACTTTACACATTACGAAATTAAATTTTCATGTGTTGAATTACTTACATATTCACTTTATAACGGTACGCTGGAATTGAGCCAGAAATACCTTTTAACTCTGTTAAAATTATCCACAAATCATCCTCAGTTGATGAATCATATTTTCCTGAAGCCAACCATATTTATTCCCAGGCATATATGTACATTTTTAACATGATATATAATATCATGTTAAAAATGTATGTCACACAAATGCATTAATGCTATTAATTCGAATTCGGATGTTTCAAAAAAGCTTCCAAAATTTTCTACTATGTATATTTCGTTCTCCCCTTTTTTCTTTCTTTTTTTTATTTTTGTTTCCTTTCTTTTTCTTTTTTACGTAGCTTCGTGTAATCATTTCCCCATTTACTTCGCTTTTTAGTTCTGCAATCTTTTTTTCAATCTCTGCACATTATTGTCGCTTTTGTAGAATAGGAATTTTTGTCAGTATCCAACACAACTGGAAGAATTTTATGCAAAATCAAAGCCAATCTAAGCACTTTTCCCCCATTTTTGCTTGCTCTTACAATTTACGTTAGTTTGCTTCATATAAATCTTTAGATATGCATGCATTTATTTTCTGTGTGTCATTTAAATAACTCGAGCAACTCAATTTCTTCTATATTGGCCACGGTATTGCTTAATTATTTTAATAGTCTATGTTCAAAATATGATTAAATAAGTTTTTTTGCTTTTTTAAAAATTACAAACTAACAAGGCTTTATTATAATGCATTCAGATAGATAGATAACTGCATTGCAATTTCAAAGCAGATTTGTTGAAACATCTCGTAAATATTCTTTTGCACATAACTGCCGACCCCCTCACTCGTTTTTAGGATTATGTTTCTGAAACGTAGAATCTATTTAATATTTATAAAGAACGCAACTATTTTGAACAAACAATACATAAATATTTTTTTTGTAATTTGAGAAAGAATTAATTGGAATTTAACATCTCTTAACAGTTCTTTAGAATTATGAACGACAAAATATTTGAATAGGAAAACCTTTTTTTTTTCGGAATCATTAATCGAGACATCAACTTTTATGAAAACCGTGCAATTTATTAAAGAACTATAAAAATACTATTTTATGCTTTCTAAACTAAAAACTTTTAATGAAAAAGCAGTATGTGCATTGAAAAGACTCATTAAATTTTTTTAAGGAAAAAGTCTCTCAATACAGATTAAAAATGCATTCAAGGTTTCTTCTTCTACAATAATAACTATTTTAATTAATGATCTATAATAATACAATAATAATAATAATATTATTATGATATTTAATATAGTCTTTTCAGAAAGTATTCACAATATCAAATTATGAAAACATATTTTACGGTGAACGCACTACATCCGTAATAGCAGCATAGTTTAGGAAGAACATTTCTTGCTTTAGGGGAGATTCTGCATTTCTTATATTAACTAAATTAATATAACGAATTAACTATATTCCTCATATTAACTATTCCTTATACTAATTATGCTGTACTGGAGTGACTACAATCCTTATATAACTTAAATAATTATTAATTATTATAATAGGTTTTCGCACTTACTTAACAAATTATCAGTTATTTAACAAATAAATTAAAAGACTACCCAGTTCATATGTTAAAATTTACCATTACAATGATGAAGATTTTTAGACGATCCTTTCAGCATTTTACGGTAGGTTATTCTGATTAGGATAAACGAATTTTCAGCGTATAACGTAACACGAAAGAATTAAGAAAAATTGCAATGAACTTGATCTTAGGTGGGCCAGTATTTAAGATCTTAAAAAGTGACATACTGTAGAGTTTTCCTGAGTTCAATTAACCAATTGCTCAAATTTTTGTTATCATTCCTGAATTCCTCAATTTCCCCTCGTATTTCCTCGCCAGGATGCTAATTTAAAGTTAAGTAAAGTGGATATTTAAACTGTTGAATCTTGAAATTTATTCAGCCATGTTAATAACGTCCGATACAGGGCTCTAAACATCATTAAATGTGTTTAGCCCATCATTAGAAAATACACTTTACTAGATTTGAATAAGAAGAGACTCATTTACCTTCCTGTTACTAGACGAATAATGACCTACGTTTCACAGGTCTGGACGACAATTACTGACCAGGAGCTAAATAAATTACAAGTTGAACAGAACAGTCACTTTTTTGCAAGGAATAAATATCTTCATAATGACCTTAAAGTCGAACTACTAGCGAAGATTTTACGCAATATTAATAAGCAATTCTATCAGGACGCACAAGACTGCAACACTATGAATCATTTCAATCTCTTCAGCTATGAAATTCTGCAAGAAGATCGACACTTGCGCCCTTTCACAGCTTTTGTGTTAAACGAAAATCAAAATGTCCCTACATTGGATTTAAAATTGTAATTACAAACGCCATATTGTGCAAACTCAAAGCATTTTAAATCCTTTTCCCTACTTTTGTAGGACTTTCTGACATACACTTGTTATAATTATGTAAATAATGGTCTTTTCTGGGGAAAATATGTATTTTATGTTTTATGTTACTGTATAATTCTACAAAATGTGTTTTTCACATTCCTCACGTGACAAAGGAGTCACGCCCTCTCCAACTTTCATCCTGTTCACTGGATTCCCTCCCCTCATCTGTATACAAAGTTTACACCTTGTGACCATGCTTTCAATTAGGTGGTCAACCACAGCAGAATTAAGCAATCGCCATTCTTCTTATAGAGCAGTTTCCAGCTCAATAAGAGTGGCTGGAGGTGGGAATCGTGAAGATACAGCACTGCCGAGAGCATCCCAAAGATTTTCAATGGGATCAAGGTCGGGCGAATATGCTGGCCACGCCATACGCACACTTCACTCTCCAGGTAGTCATCGACGATGTCAGATCTATGGGGACGTGCGTTATCGTCCATTAAAAAAAAGTAGCGCCAGCTGCTGCAGCGTACAATCTCACAATGGGTTCTAGTACTTCATCTCGATACCGGACAGCCGTGAAAGGCTGTCCGGTATCGAGATGAAGACGGCTGTCCTTTGACGGCTGTCCGGTATCGAGATGTCATTCCGCTTGGCTACAATAGCAATATATCGATCTTCCGCAGGGGTTGTAACCCTTGGGCAACCGGCTACGGGCGCCTTCGGACAACTGTCTGTGTGGTTTGGAATTTTTTCCATAAACGTGAAATTACAGAATGATGAACGCCGGAAAAAAGAGCAATATCTGTGTTCGACTGTCCTGCTTCAATGCAATGTCCGTTTAAAGATGTGCAAGTCGTTGCGGTATCCCAATAAAATCCCTGCCCACAGTGCTTCCGCCTCGAATGCGTGATGTTCGGTGATGTTTTGCCACTGATTGCGTGTTCGTTGTTCCCTCCATATCCTTATATGCTTGTCATCTGGCTCCAGAGCAAATCTTGGCTCATCAGTAAACATGACATTGCCCCAGTCAGACACATTCCAATTGACATGCTCCCGGCACCACTGTCATCGCGCCCCTCTTGATTGGACGGACAGAGGAACACAAACTCGAGGTACCAGGGCGTACAGTCAACTCATATGTAATCTTCGGCGTATAGTAGCTGCAAATATCGCCTTACCAATAGGCGCTGTAACCATAGATGTCACACGTGTGGAGGTCGCTCTGCGATTCCGCTTGGCTACAATAGCAATATATCGATCTTCCGCAGGGGTTGTAACCCTTGGGCGACCGGCTACGGGCGCCTTCGGACAACTGTCTGTGTGGTTTGGAATTTTTTCCATAAACGTGAAATTACAGAATGATGAACGCCGAAGAAAAGAGCAATATCTGTGTTCGACTGTCCTGCTTCAATGCGCCCCACAGCACGCCCGCGCTCAGAATCTTCCATTCTGGAAGTCATAGAAACATGTATGTCTTGAAAACAAATGGTACGAAAGTGTTAAACACCTTCTATCAGCACTTACAATCAACTTCTGTAACCCTTCATAAAGCTGGCTTCTTATAAGACTGCCTTTTTTGCATATGTCTTGGCATGAAAGTACGATTGTCTGTTACCTAACATATTTGCATACTTCCATCTACCTCTGCAGTGAATTGCATCCTCTTCAATTCTGATTGGCTTCCGGAAATTAGCATTTTCCTCTCCGTGCTTAACTTTTGGAAGTGAGTGTATAATACAGGGCTATAATATTTGGTGGCAACAGTTCGAAAAGTGAATCGACGCAAAATGCCAAAACAAAATTAACAGCCCTTCCGGGCTAACGTCCTTTCGGCTAAAAATTAAAATATACCTTACAAAGTGCACAGCCTATTTCATTGTTAAAATAATAGTGGAAAATTAAATGAAGTGAGATCCTTTTGAACTGTTTAAAGATGACACACATTCATCACATGTTATGCGACAATTTAATGTGATCTTATGGTTAAATAAGGCAGCATTTTCTGGCGTTACAACGCAAAACGATATAAACGATAGTTCTTTGTCGACGTTCACGAAGCTCATCATTCACATTCTAGGATGGATTTCTTTAAATTGTTATTTTTGGATACACTTCATCACTAAACGTAAAGTTTGCTCGATTATTGCATTGTTGTTGTGTCAAACCTTGTCGGAAGTCATCATAAATCCTAGTTCGAAATTCTCTACAACCAAAATCCGTACTTTGTTATTACCTCATGACCTTGTAACATTCTTTAATAGTCAGTGTTCGCAAAAAAAAAAAAAATTCATACTTCGAAAATATCGTCTGTGTTAAAAGTTAGTGTTTTTTATTTTGATATATTCTAAGCTTAAGTATTAATCCTTTTGTCCATTTTCAGATAAATTTGTTAGGAAAAAGATTCTTTTTCATTTGCACGCTATATAGTACGTACTACGCAAAAAATATTTTATTAGTTACGATGCTACTGAAAACGTGCATAAATGTGTAACGATTTTGCACCAGAGTATATAAAAAGGGTGTGATTTAAAAATATCTTTTAACACTTACAGTAGTAGTGTAAATATTTAAGAAAAGCATTATAAGGCATTTCTCCCGCTTTCTTAGGATGGCTTCGTGGACCGAGGTTCGAGTCGCGCCGAGAGCATTGCTCATTTTTCACGTCTCTCAGCATCAAAAATTCTAATGTCTCTACAGTGGCACCCGAACTATAAAAGGTGGTGAATGATGATTCTCCACCACCAGGATTTGGCGGTGGGAATCCTCTAATCGCCAGTCGCCCTTTAAAAGGGGGCATATATAAGATATTTCTTCTGCTTTCTTAGCATGCTTTCGTGGTGTAATGGCTAGCACATTCGGCGCGTATTTCGAGAGGTCCGAAGTTCGATTCCAGACGAGAGCATTGCTTATTTTTCATATCTTCTGCTTCCAAAGAACCTAATGACTCTACAGTACCGTTTAAATTTATTATAAACTATAAAATTCAAATTAATTATGTTACTTAAATACCGTATTAAAATATAATAATTCAGATTTACTGATGTTAAACTAATCAGTCTGTTCAGCAGTGTAATTTTAATTAGAAAGATAAAATTAAGATCTTAGCCATACAGAATGATAATAGCCTCAGAATTCGCTATTTGCCGAGCCGTGTAAGAAATGGATAAAAAATCCTACGGTTATTGCAACCACAACACTTTCCAAGTTTCCCCCGGTAGTGCTAAGTAACGTAGCGTAACAAGATATAACCGCTCAAATCCGCCAAAAGCATTTCCAAAATCGTCTACATCAAAATTCGTTAAAAAATGCTTTGTTAGTTAAATTTTTCTCCGGAAGAGTTCGTTATACAATAACTACTTAAACTGAATTTCAAGGTCGCATTTATGTTACGAATAAATGAAATACGGTTCGCATTATGATCGGAATATTATTCTAACAATCTTACTAATTTTACATAATTAAAATGTGGCAACAGATGAATTGCAAGTTAAGCAGTAAACTAATAAACTCTAGAATAAGAATAATTTTCAAATATCACAACGTAAATATCATTCTTTACTGTTTTAAATCGAGTAAGTTTGTACTAAGTAATAATTTAAAAGTTTAATGAAAATTTTATAGCACATCGAATGGCCCCACTTTGAAATGTGGCTATTGGCAAGGCTATGTGAAAAATAAATTGAACATCTTATGTTTTGAGCATTGGCAGTACATGCCAGATGTCGTAGATAATAAATATATGATATCGCTCGTGTCAAAATGTAATGCCTGAAACATTTCGCAAATATTTGTGACAGAATATTTTCAAAGTCTTTTTTGTTCTCCAGTCATTAGTCACGGAATAAAAGGTAAAATTATTACAAGCAAAATAATAATAATTAAAATGATAAAGCTAATAAAACTAGTTTATAATTGTTCATTGTCATATACTATTATATGACCTTTCAGCTAAAATGTTATCATGATTTTCAGTTTAATGTTATTTCTTTCGAACCAGTTTAGAATTAATCCGAAAGTATAAAAAAAAAGAGTATTTTCAGTCACAACTTGCGTCACAAGCGCAGACCTTAATACCGAAATTAATTTAGAAACTTGTTCAGTTTTTAACTTCGTTCCATCCCACTAAGTAATTAAATTGGTTTCTGATGGCATTTTCGCACTTTTTCAATCCAGGCTAATACTTTTTATTGATTTAAATTCCAATTCAAATCTTTTGTTTCTTTTCAACTTCGATTGCAGATTCCGTTTGGGTCTTCAAAATAATTTAGATTTCGGTTTGCTTCAAGGACTAAATACTGATTTTACTAGTTTATCGGTCTCATTCCACATCGATTTTTCAACACTTGATCATAGAAGCATCTAATGCTTGAACAATATAAACTTTATAATACTTCAGTAAAATATTACTTTTTATGTAAATAATTAATTGAATATTAAATCTTAATTTATTTATTTTTAAATATTTAAGAATTAAATTATTATCAATAAAACTAAAAAAAATATGAAAGCTTTCGGATTTCATATTATGTCCAAAGCGGAAATTTGTTTACGTTTTTTGTGTTACCTTTATTTATTAAATATCATGTTCTTTGCACTTAAACTACATAACATTCAGTTTAATAGCAATATGACAAAATATTTAAAAGCAGCATATCTTTAGAATTTCCGATAGATAGTACCGTGCGCTGGAGATAAAATTGTTTTTTTCGGACAGCGCTGCCATTGCTGGCTTTGAAATTGTTGAGTTTTTTAATAAAATTTTTTTAAAGGTTTAAAAAATATGAAATAGATAATAAAATATATTCCAAATTCCAAATTCGGGCGTCTAGGTGTGCATATTCGAGTGGAGACGTACGTTATTCAAAATTTGATAGCTGTAGGTACAGTTGTTTTATTACAATGCGAGAAACAAACATACTGCTACAGATTACCTACTTAATTTGCTATTTTTAGTAGAATTGTAATTAAAATTGTTTTAGTTTTTCGTGCTATGCAGCACGAGACTTATCTGAAGAGAAAGCTAGGCCGGGAAAGTAAAAATAAAAGAGCGCATGCATTTAATGTTTAATAAATAGATATCTCGTAATTGTACTGTTTTGCTATCCAGAAAAATCGAGAAAATAGATTTTACGAGAATATTCTTGCGCTTGATTAGATAGCTTATAAAAGCCGCATTAAAACATCTCAGCTCAGTTGTAGTTGTTTTAAGCGAACTGTTGTTTACTTAGTGCAGTTATTGATTGTAGCGAATTCGATGTGAAATCGAGTTAGTTTCTCTGTATTTTGAATTTGAGATCTGTTTAACGTTTGAGCAGTTCTAAACATAACTGCTGTGAGATATTGTGATATTGTACGAATGAATATCTCTGAGGAAATATATCAGCATTTTGTTTTATTTCTCGTGAAAAGAATAAATTTTTTTTATTAACTTTTTAACGACTTGTGCATTCAATCCATTACGAACCTGTAGGCAAGCAACAATAAATTTATGCAGATTCTTCATTATTTAAGTTCTTTAAATATAATATAGAGTGATTATATTTTGTAGCAATAATTTAAAAAGTGATTCGCTGTTTGTAGTGACACGCCACAAGTAAATAATAATGTGCGTTTTAGTCCTTCTGGGCTACTCCCTTTTGGGCATTTAAAAGTATATCATTTTTCTTCTGACAATTGCTTCTTTTAGGTATATAATAAATTTCCACATGAAACAAATAATCCCTTTATGAATAAATAATTCTGAGTTCTTGTCTTCTATAGCGGCTTTTGTAAATGAAAATGGCGGTGGCGCAATTCGGGTTCTAAAAATTGAGATTTATAGCTAAATCTCATAGACATTCATGAAAATGAAATTAATTATAATAAATGATAAATCGGCAATTCATTTAATACTATAAAACAAAATCATTTAATATATACACATAGAGGGAATTTAATATTAATTTGTATTTATTATTTAATTTAATACAATTTTGTTAACAATTTATTTAAAATAACAACGTACATAAACAAGCCAGAAAATTCTATTTATAACTTTATTTTATAAAATTTTGTTTGTAATTTATTCTAAAAAACAAATTAAACAGACTGGAAAATTAATTTCATCAGCCATACCGGAAAATCATACCGGACAATTCATTTTACATATTTCAGCAGTTTCCTAAACTACAGCTTTTTTTTTTTTTTTGAGTTCGCTTTATTGAAACCTATAATCACAATAAGCATTTTACAAAGAAAAATCGTTATATTGATACAATGCAATTATAAAAAACATTTAAACCGTTAACTGTTCGGTTTTCCCACAAGCGTGGATTAGCAGAAGTTTGTTTCTCGCCAATGCGGGAACAAACCAAATCTACTTTCTAGAATATAAATACAAATTTATATTGCTACATCGTAACAAATTTGCAGCAAATTTTTAAAAGTAAAATATTTCAATAATAATCTTCGATAATAATTTCAATAATAAAGTTCATCTTTTGTTCACGCATTTCATCAAAGAATGGGTTGCCAGAGTCTCAAGGAGGCTGGATTCCAGTTTTGAGGGAAAGCACCCCCGATGGGATCTGAGGGTCTTCCAACCCCCTTCCACCAAGCGACACGAGAGGACTTTCGGCTCGCCATACATTTAGCTCGCCCCAGTGCCACAAAGACACTATACATTTACAAACATCCATGCCTTCTCCAAGATTCGAACCCGGGCCCTTCGGCACCGTAGTTGGCTTCCCTAACCACTCTACCATCTGGGCGGCTAATAATAAAAATCTAGTTTGTGAATCATTTAATGTTTGCATATTTTAATAATTTAATAAATATAATTTTTAAGTCCTTAAAATTTAATACACAATAGTTTCCGGTGTCACCAGTGGGTTATCATAGGCAATCCATCCAGCCATTTTTAGACAAATAATAATAATGTTACGAATTTCACGTTTATTTGGCTATTTATTTAGAATTGTAATTAGATTTGCTTCATGTTGCCTTAGCAACGCAGACGATTTTTGAAGAGAAAGCTACGTCAAAAAAAAAAAAAAAAAATAACAATAAAAATAAAAGAGCGCGTGCATTTTATGCTTAATAAATAAATATCTCGTAATTACTGTTGCCATCCAGAAAAATCGTGTTTGTTCTACTCATAATTAAAAAGCTTATGAAAACCGAGGTGAAACACCTCATCTCAGTTAGTTAGTTGTTGTTGTTGCTGTTATACTTGTAGCTGTAAAAAGCGAACTGCTGTTTGTTTACTTAATGCTGTATTGATTGTAGCGATTTCGCTGTGAGATAGAACTATTTTATCTGCTTTGAACTGAGTTTTTGCTAAACGTTTGAGACATTGTGATATTGTGCGAAGATTTGTGAAGAAATATTTCAGCATTTTAATTTATTTATTGTGAAAAAAATAAATTTTTGTTAACCTTTTACGACTTGTGCATTCAATATATTACGAACCCGTACGCACGTAACAATTTTTGGTGTCAGAAGTGGGATTTTTGAATGCCATTAACTAGAGCAATGGAAGAACAATTAAGGCAATTCATGGCAGCCTTTGCTGCATTTAAAGAAGAAATTAAAGCTGGCCAAGATTCCGTGAAAGAGGAGATGAAAGCTGTTCAAGAATCTGTTAAAGATGAAATGAATTCTGTTCAAGAAAAGATGGAGAAATCTGTTAAGGAAGAAATGAAAGCTGTTCAAGAATCTGTTAAAGATGAAATGAATTCTGTTCAAGAAAAGATGGAGAAATCTGTTAAGGAAGAAATGAAGGCTGTTCAGGAATCTGTTAAAGATCAGATGAAAACGGTTCAAGAGTTGAAATTGGGTCAAGAATCCGTTAAGGAAGAGATGAGAGCCGTTAAAGCAAGTCAAGAAGAGATGAAAAAGGAAATTACTTGCATAATAGAAAATAAATTTGAGACTATGGAAGGCAGAATAGATGCGGTTGAAAATAAAGTTTCTTCTGTCAAAGAACAAATAGAAGAGAGAGTTTCTGCCGTAGAACAACAAATCGATTACAGAGTTTCTGCTGTGAAAGAACAAATTCAAGAAAGAGTTTCTGCAGTGGAACAACAAATTGATGACAAAGTTTCCGCAGTTGCCAAAGAAGTTGATACTTTAAAGAAATTCGTAGCGACGGCAGGAAGCAGTTCGGATACTTTTAAATTCCTAGCCATGCCTGCTCATCCTTCTCTGAAGCTATCGACATATGATGGGAAGACCTCCTGGCAAGTGTATAAGACACAATTTTCTATAGTTGCGGAAGCAAATGGATGGGATTCCCAAGCTAAGGCCTGTCACCTTGCGGCTTCTCTGAGAGCAGACGCAGCGGACATCCTTCAAACTCTTCCCGAAAACAAAAGGCTAGATTTCGAAGCTCTGTCCGGTGCTTTAGAGCTGCGTTTTGGAGAGAAGTGTTTAAAAGATTACAGCAGGCTTCAGTTAAAATCCCGTCAACAGAAGCCTACGGAAACACTTCAGGAGCTCGCCACGGATGTTGAAAGGCTGTCCCACCTCGCCTTTTCGGAGTGCCCGACAGAAACAAGAGAAATCCTGTCCCTGCAATACTTCATCGACGGCATCCGGGATCCTGAAATACAGAAAGCACTGCGAATGGCTGATGTGAAGGACTTAAAAAGTGCTCTGGTGTATGCCATGAAATTCGAGGCAGCACAGCAAGCCACTCGTAGAGACCGCCACCCAATCAGAGCTGCTCACATACAAGAACCAGTGGATCCAATGACTGCTCGCCTAGACGATTTAACCAGAAAGGTGAATGCTTTGACACGGAATACTGGTGACAAGAAACCGTTCGTAAAGTGCTGGAACTGCGGTGCTGAAGGGCACATTCGAAGAAACTGCAGAACACCCCAGGGCACGGATGTTAAGACCGCGCCTCTCAAGAAGGAGGGAAACTAATTCGTGGCCATCTCGCGGGGCGGAGGTTGCCAGATAATGAAAAGCCCCAGTTTAAAGCGCTTCAGATTTCTGCAGTGAGTGGCGGCAATAACGGAATTTTCATCATGGGACAAATCAATGGAATTCCTTGTAACATGACGATCGACACGGGAGCCAATGTTACCATCATTCGAAAAGATTTGGCTCAACAACTCGAAGGTAAACTTATCTGGACGCCGCCCTGCGTTACCCTCCAGACTGTGTCCGGGGAGAAGATCGATATAGAGGGGAAATTAAACGTTAACATCACGTTTGGAAGTGCCACTTACCATCACACGGCCTATGTAGCAGAAATTACAGACCCTTGCATACTCGGATTGGACTTTTTAAGGAAACACAATTTTTCCTTGGACTTTAAAAATAACGAACTGCATTCTGCCTCTGAAGACATAACTTTATTCGAAATTAATGATGAAGGAGTGAAATCTATCCACAAAATAATAGCTCAAGACGATATCACAATACCGGCAAGAACAGAAATTTTACTTCCTGGATCCATAGCCGAAAATAGAAATTTCCGCTACGGCGTCATGGAATATCCCAAGAATTGTAATAGCCCTAAAGGAGTATTAATAGCCTCAGCACTCGTCGACCTATCAGGGACCGTTATCCCGGTGAGAGTTGCCAATGTAACTGATAAGGCGAGGGTTATTAAGAAAGGTGAAGTGGTTGCAGAATGTACCCCAGTAACCAGCGTTGAAAGAAAAAGTAACATCTCAAAACCCGTGTCTTCCGACAACATTATATCGGAGTTACTGCAGAATGCGCAATTAAACGATGAAGAAAAGAATGCTGCCGAGCGTGTTATTAAAGATCTTCAAGATGTTTTCTCCCGTTCGTCTTCTGACGTTGGTCGAACCAGTTTGACTCAACATAGAATCGATACTGGTGATCATCCACCAATCAAGCAACATCCAAGACGTCTGCCGATTGCGAAACAGGAAGAGGTACGAACACTTTTAAAGGACATGCAAGAAAGCAATGTCATCGAGCCTTCAGCAAGTCCCTGGGCATCTCCCATCGTCCTGGTGAAGAAGAAAGACGGGTCAACTAGATTTTGCGTTGATTATCGCCGGTTGAACGAGGTTACGAAGAAAGACAGTTACCCTCTTCCTAGAATTGACGACATTCTGGATACTCTTTCTGGAAGCAAGTGGTTCTCGACACTTGATTTAAAGAGTGGATATTGGCAGGTAGAAATACATCCTGATGACCGAGAAAAGACGGCATTTACTACAGGACAAGGACTTTGGCAGTTCAAGGTGATGCCGTTTGGGCTATGTAATGCGCCGGCTACATTCGAACGTCTAATGGAGACTGTTTTAAAAGGTCTTTCATACGAAGCCTGTCTGATATACCTGGATGACATCATCATCGTCGGGAATAGTTTCGAAGAACATTTGGAAAATCTTAGAAAGGTGCTTCAGAAACTGAAAGAAGCCAATCTGAAGTTGAGTCCCGCTAAATGCAAATTATTCAGACAGGAAGTCACTTATCTCGGACATGTCATCTCTGCTGAAGGTGTGCGCACGGATTCTGAAAAAGTGTCAGCAGTTAAAGACTGGAGACGTCCCGAAAATGTCCACCAGCTGAGAAGCTTTCTAGGACTTTGCACCTACTATAGAAGATTCGTGAAGGATTTTTCTTCCATCGCAAGACCCCTTCACAAGCTGACAGAGAGCAAGCAAAAGTTCGTGTGGACAAAAGAATGTGAGAATGCATTTAAGAACCTGAAGGAAGCCTTAACATCTGCTCCAATCCTGACGTATCCTGAGCTCGACCGACCATTTATTCTCGACACGGATGCAAGTAATGAAAGTTTCGGCGCTGTTTTGTCCCAAGAAATAGAGGGCCAAGAACGTGTAGTAGTTTACTGGAACAAGTGCCTATCTAAACCGGAGAGGAATTACTGTGTCACCAGGGAAGAGTTGCTCGCCATAGTCAAAGCCGTAGAACACTTCCATCATTATCTATACGGCAGAAAATTCCTGCTCCGCACAGATCATGCATCATTGGCCTGGCTTTTAAATTTCAAGAATCCTGAGGGTCAGATAGCCAGGTGGATACAGAGACTCCAGGAATATGACATCACTATCCGTCATCGCAAGAGTCAGTCGCACGGAAACGCTGACGCCTTGTCTAGAAGACCTTGCCCAGAAAACTGCCGATATTGTTCCAGGGTCGAAGCTAAATACCAACTGGTTAATCCAGTCGCACGGCAAATTACAGCATCAACATTGGCTAATCCAGATCCATGGACTGACAAGAAAATCAGGAAAGACCAGCTACAAGACCGTGATATTAAACCCATAATTGAGTTAATGGAGACCTCATACAGAAAACCTACCTGGCAGGATATTTCGAGCTATAGTCCCACGACAAAACAATATTGGGCTCTCTGGGACTCACTCCATATTCGAAACGGCGTTTTGTACCGAAAATTCGAATCGGATGATGGAAAGACATTCCGATGGCAGTTGGTACTCCCAAGATCCCGAATCCCGGACGTCCTTAACCAGTTCACCGTTTGCCCCGAGAGAGATACGTTCAGAAAAAATCCATCGTCATCCGTTAGTAACGGCAGACTCTCGTCGGGCTGAAATTTGGGCTAGACCGTAACCCCCGAGACACATACGTCGCAGCGTCTTTTTCCAGCCCCCTAGAATGAGTCGAAAATGAAAAGGGATGATTGACGGGTTATTTAGTCACACTTATCTTCTCA
This sequence comes from Stegodyphus mimosarum, assembly GCA_000611955.2. Lineage (NCBI taxonomy): Eukaryota > Metazoa > Arthropoda > Arachnida > Araneae > Eresidae > Stegodyphus > Stegodyphus mimosarum. The sequence continues at coordinate 177,334 of KK117767.1, read as the reverse complement.
GCGGTGCTGCAGTAGGATCGCAGCGGGGTTGTTTCAGTAAAGTAAAGGATGGGAAATCACTTTCATTGAATGGATACCCCCTCAACAGGTCTTATGAGATCCACAACAGCTTTCTCCCTTCTATTAACGAACAAAGGGATCTAAAAGTTTTAAATGCTCTTTTCAATTCCTAACGATTCCCCGAGGATATGATCTGTGTATTATTCTCTGAACTTTAAATAGCATTGAAATGTTATACCTAATATATGCGTTTTGCTTTATCACTTTACCTACACAGATGGAAATATTATTTGCTTTAAATTTCATTATGACTATGTTGCGCCGATTGTGGATGACATTGTTGAACTGAATATTTCGAGGTTACATCTCATTTTTCAAAACTTGTACTATTAATGTTTATTTTACTTTTTAATCGATACCTTTCTATTT
>KK117767.1:86055-162000 GCA_000611955.2 Stegodyphus mimosarum | reverse complement strand
TACGGGAACACTTTATCCCTCACCTTTGATGAATGCAGTGTTTCAGAGGTCCAAATCGTTTTCTTTTCCAACCAAATAAAAGATTTAATCGAGATCGAAGATACTTTACCCAGATCTGACATCCACTTAGTTTTTGCCTATCAAGATATTACAGCTTTTTTAACTACTTAAACCAGGCTGGTTTATGCTTTAGAATCCAAAGCATAAAGCAGCCTTTCTCAAACTTTTTTCAAGTGGGGACCGATTTTATAAATTACAGGCTTCTGTGGACTATGTGACGCTTGTTCGCTTTGAAAGCATTCTTTTAGAATATGTATATTTATGCTAGTATATTTCTGTTTTTAAAATACAATTAATTAAGATACATTTAATTTTATATTGGTATTGAGATGTAGAGACATTAGGTTATTTCGAAGCAGAAGAAGTGAAAAATTAACAATGCCCTCACCGGGACTCGAATTACGGACCACTCGAATACGCTCCGAGTGTGCTGACCATTTCACCACGACGGCATGCTAAGAAGGCAGGAGAAATAGCGTACATACTTCCCCTTTTAAAGGGCGACTGGGGATTAGGGGACCCAATCGCCAAATCCTGGTGAAGTAGAATCATCATTCACCACCGTTAGTTCGGGCGCCACTGTACAGACATTAGGTATTTTAGAAGCAAGAGAGATGAAATATGAGCAATGCCCTCGCCGGGACTCGAACAACAGACCTCTGGAATACGCGTGGAGCATGCCGACCACTAGGCCATGAAGACATGCTAAGAAGGCGGGAGAAATACCTTATAAAGTAATTAAGTCAATAGAAAATATTTTACATTTGTTTTTAATAATTCAACAGTTTGGATAATCTTATTAACTAAAAAAGAAATTAGTATTGGTATATACATTAAAGGGATGGATGAGCCTGCCAATTCTTGTTTAGCTGTTCTACGTTTCGATGTAAAAAGCACCACAATCATAGCGCTTTAAATCCCCCTTTTGTTGCTATGACTAGGGTATAAAGTATATAGAATAAGGTTAGTGGTAAAAAATTTTATAAAATGTCTCGAAAAAATACACGGTAGACGTTTGTGATGCGTAATTTTCAGAATCTGAGACATTTTAGCAATATTGTGTAATAGTAAATAGTAAATATGAGTTTTGTGTTTTCTCTTTCCTAGAAATCTAAGAGGACTACAGGTTGAGGAATACTGGCAAAAATCATAAACAATTTAAGTCTGTTATAAATGGAAGGGAAGTTATTTATTCATTAAAAACTGACAGTTAATCTTTCAAAACAATACATTAAAACAAAATGCCAAGTTCAGTACGAAAATTCAAGATTATCTTCACCCATAAATGAATTTTCATTCGAAAGGTTTATAAAAATATTTCCAGAGTATCGAATTTCCTCTTTAAAGCATTTTGCATCTTTTAAAGACAAAGAAATATTTTAGTCTCTCTTGACTGAAGACAACTATTTTTAGCCAAAATGAGCAATTTGCCCAGAAGGTCTATAATTTCATTTTGGTATTTTGTGTCGTCCACTCTAAAATGGGGTTTCACTTTTCAAATTATTGCCACTAAAAATTAGAACTCTGTATTACATTTAAAGAAATTAAATAATGAAGAATCTGCATGAATGTATGTATTAACTATTACGTATATATTATGTATGTATCTGTGGAAAAATAATGTTATCTAGAGACATCAAATTTTGAATAACGTAGTCCTTCACTTAAATATTGGCATCTGGAAATCCAAATTTGGAATTTTTTTTATTGTCTATTTCATATTTTGTAAAACTGTAAGGAAGTTTTGATTAACAAAGTTAGCGATTTCCAAGCCAGCAGTGGCAACACTGTACAAAAAAAAAATCATTTTTATCTCCAGCGCGCGAGACTGTGTATCGGAAGCGCAAGAATGTGTAGATATGTTCTTTTTAAAATATTTTGTGAAACTGCTGTTCAGTTGAATTTTAATGGTTTAAGTGCGAAGAACATGACATTTTATAAATAAAGGTAACACGCAAAACGTTAAAAGAACACCTCTTTGGGCCTAATATAAAATCTGAAAGCTTTCACTTTTTTTTCATTTTTACGCGCTAAACAATTATTATAAATGTGACAGTTAGTTCTTGATATCAAATAAATACTCAAATTTAGTCATCATTCCGTTTTCATTAAAGAAAATGTGATAGAAATCCTGTCAGCATTTATGTAAAAAAAAAAAAAAAAAGCAAAATAACAAAGACCAAATCTCGCAAAGATCGACGTATGTATCTCCACTCAACATTTACCCCTTTTTATTCAAAGAAAAAAAAAATGTTATTTTGTTCATCTGTTCTAGAAGTTGAATCGAATACCGTCATGGCAGCTAGAAGCGCACTCCCCGGGGCGTCCGCTAGGTCGAAATTGCGTGGAGCAGCCTCGAAGAACATCTGCAAATGATGGCTTTTATAAATGAAGGTTTCCGGCGATGACGGTAAGTTTCGGGAAAGGAGAAATGAGTTATTAGCTTGTCGGTTCTTGGTGTAAATGCAGCTTTTGCCGTGATTTCCAAGGCCTCGCGAAGTGGAGGGGCGAATGGGGATTAACATTAGGACAGTAATTACTCACGGGCAGAAAGAATGCTTACGTGTCGGAACAACGGAAAAGATATCTTGATTGTTTGCGGTGTTATTTTTGCTGACTCGGTAGTCCCGGAGGATGAGAATTTCGTCAAGATGTTTTGACGGGTATGGCTAAAGTTGTTAAAATGAAAAGCCAGAAGTTGTTAAAGGTGACTTCCAAGTAAAGGATTGCCTTTCCGAGTTAGAAAGTACGTGGAAATGAAGTCTTCATCAGTTAATTTATGAGGGTCACATTTGTTCTTATTTAAACAGCAATTCAGTTATTAGTTAATTTCTCTTTTTTGTGCATTCTTAAACTATTTGATTGCTAACGAATAGAGAATTATAATGCTCTCGCCAGGCGTTTACACTAGCAGTTTCTCAAATTAGAAATTTGTTCAAATTTACCAAAGTTTTTAATCACATTCATAATTTGAAATTTAAAACATTAATCTGCGTACGCACCCTGAAGATGTATAATAATTTTTTTACAACTTACTAACTTTATACATATATATATATATATCAGTAAGGACATAAAGTTAGAAATTTAGAACTATTTTTTCACAAAGACGAAAACTGAAGCGCTAAAATACTAGACATGTTTATATTTTTTTTAAATGTTTCATAATTATGTACATATATATATATATATGAAAGATATAAGAAAATACGATAGCTGCTTTTTAAAAATTAATTGGGGACCTAAAAATTAACATTCTAAGTTTGGTGATCTCCTCGTTAAATTCATCTGTTCTCCCGAATTCGAGATTTTTCTACGTTACGTAACGCTGCTTGAAAAATGCAACCAAAACTAATACTAGCCGATCATAGCTTGTGTCTAGAATCGCACCTACTCTGGTATAAATACTCTGGCGATCTATTACGTCACCTTCTTTTCCTAGCTTCTGCCTTGCTAATAGCTCCTCGCTTTGCTTCCCCGTCTAAAATGATGTCGCTCCCGTTAATCTGCGTATATGAGAATTTTTTGTAATTGTTTATGATCAAAAAGTATACTGTCTACAAAGAATGCTTCTAATGTGCCTAGAAATAAAAGTGGTAATTAGCTGAACTTGGCTTGTGTCCACGTCTCCTTCCATCTTTGCACTCGACTACTGAAAGCTGATAAAAGGTACCGGTGATGACTGCGCAACAAAAATATCCATCTTCGGTCACGAAGACTGCATCTTCTATGTTTTCCCGAAATCATTACACACACACAAACACACAGGTATATATATATATAATATATTTGGTGAGGCTGATTGCAACCAAAAAGGCAGGTGCATAACTATATGTTTTAGCAGCCTCATATACAAAGTTTCAACGTTCTGAGGCGACTTGTTTTTTAGTTATGCGAGATATATACGTAGGCTGCAGACATGTCACAAAAACTTTTCTGAATCCATTTTAAATCTATTTTACAATCCGTTTAGGGGAAAAGATTCCTTTATTCTGTCCATACGTACAGATGTCACGCAAAAACATTGTTCAAATGGATTTGAGAACAGACAAAATGGATGTTTTTGTTGAGATATGATACCCGAAATCAGAATACTTCCTTTACTTCGTAAAAGGAAGTAAAAATTAACCGAGATATTTGATATTAAAGTCGAAGACCATATGCAAGGATTGTACACAAATTGAAGAGAGAAATATTTGCATTTGTAAGTATACTAAAAACGTTTGAATTTCAAGAGATTACGAGAGAGAAACGGATATCAAGATTCATACCCTTCGCTCATATCCCTATTAATTCTCCTGATCTATCACCAATACATTTTTGTGTTTCTGGACTTTTAAAAGCGGGTTGTCCAATCATCGACTTGCAGCCTCCTTACACTTTAGAAAGCTGTTCGAGAGCAATAGGATAAAATATCTGTTCCAATACTATAAATGGCTTTATCGTCTTAGAAATTACGGTGTATAAAGATAGTGAAGAATAAGGGTTATCAATGAGAACATTAAAAACATAAAAACGTTAGGTAAAATATTTCTAATCGTCTAAAAATGTAGTAGTAATCGTCTAAAGAGTAGCATTTAATAGAGTAAATTCCATTACGCAAGTAATGGCGATTACCAACAGTTATTTTCTCAACGATGATCCCTTTCACGGAAACTTAAAATCGTCTGAAACTATGGGTGGTGGTCTAAGTGAAGGTTTATTTTATTTAGAAGAACTTATCCGTTAAACCTCTTATTCAAATTTCTGGCAGTCCAGTGCTTTAATCATAACAACAAACTCTGAAAACTTCTGTGCCGTAGGTAAATTTGCTTATGTTCGTCAATTAATTATAATGCTCTGAACTCAAGTCTTTGTTTATTCCGATAACAATTGTTGTACTAGTTTGCAAGTGAAAGAGGAATATAATCTTTTGTCAAATTCCCAGAAAGTACACACTTGTGTTAAAAACAAAAGGCTAATTAATGAGAGACGAGCTGGGGTAATGAACTTCAAGTAAAATACACAGAAGGAATTACGTTCGGAAATTTTTATTTTTCACCTAAACTTTCCGTGTTTGACAAAGAACAAAAATTGATGTTTACCAGAGCGCCATTTTGTTTATTCTAACGCCTTCAGAATAGGATCTCACGTTACGGAATTTGAAAGAGGAAATTCGTGAAGTTAAATAAAAGAACAATGGCTTGTTCATATTGTTTTATAAAAGCTTATTTGCAGATATATGGGAATAATGCTTTACATCGATTCTTTAGGGAAGGAATGATGCAACTAAAATGATGCAAAATGAGACTATATTGATTGATTCGCACTTTAAAAACTAAAATTAACAAACAAATCTCTCTGTAGACTCCCCATGAACAGACCCATATTAAAAATCATCTTTAAATTTGTTGTAGTACATTAAATAGCGTCATATCAAATTTTATTCTTCTAATACAAACGTGATTAGAGCGAACATATAATATTTTTTGATATTAGAAACGTAATTCGAGAAATTTTTATCTTCGCATTATGGGGGAAATACGCTGTTGACTATTTAAATTGTAACCCTATGGATTATGCGCCCAACAAAATTGAATATTGCATAGAAGATTGAACTTGCTGAGATATACAAACATTTAGTATTTCATAGCACGCACATAATACAGGTAAGAGTAATGACATTACAAAATGGGGAATGAAATGCTAATTTTTCACTCGAAAATTGCTTTTATTTATTTTTTTTATGGTTATGTTACGCCTAGCGTAAGAAAAAGGAAATTATACTAGTACGTCTCAGAGTTCGATATCGTAGAATTGTGTAGGGATGTGCATTGCTATACTATAGAGCTGTTGCTTGCGTTGGTTGCTACCCAATGAGTATTACGAGAATTTGTAGTCGGTGTTTATCCAGAAGGATAACACTGAGCGATATGAGAGATCTGAATGGCTGCTACATTATTTCTGTAAAGAAATTATGTATTTACAAACAAAATTTTTATAAAATACAATTTCATCCCTAACGAAATTGTACATTTACAAACACATATGCCTTCTCCCGAATTCGAATACAACACCAACGATGTGGTAGTCGGCACTGGTCAACAACATAGCAAACGGGGCTGTTTTGTATTTAATGAGACTACTGTCACTGTTGGGGAATCGTACAGTCATATCCTATATTTTGGGTAAAAAAACTGAGTATCATATGCTGCACTAAGTATCCACATGTACTGTGTGATGATAATTAGCAACGTCATGGTTTATTAGAAGGTGACTATTGTTTCAGCTTGTCCTGACACTCCAGTATCGGAACCATGCGTATAATCGTCCACATTAACATATCAAATCATTGTAACATTAACATATCAAGTGAAATCATCTTTTCTGATGAAGACCGCATTTTTACACCGTGTTGATGGTACCCATGCAAGGAAGTCACCGAAGGGGAGGAAAGTTGGAAGCTTTCACGCTTCATTTGCATACCGATCCAATACCTAGATAAATAGCACGGACAGTTGATTGGTTAGTTCTTCTTTTGACACAAATTCAAAAAGGTATACCACGCATAAATGCTGGATAATATGGGCAGATGCAGGGTACATATCCCATTCACGTCTAATCCACCCAATACTTTGGCAAGCCATCGTTATATTACTAAGATTCAAATGTTCATGCCTCGACACATCTTTGGAGCTTCTGTTCGCCTCATCTTTCAATAGCACCCCATGTTTCCCACATTGTCTGTGTGTGTGTGTGTGCGTGTGTGGGAAACATGGGAGACCCCATGTTTCCCACACACACACTTTTCCATTCACACAATGTGGGAAACATGGGAGACCCCATGTTTCCCACATTGTCTTACGTGCACAAAATGTTCGATCCGTGCCTTGCTGGCAAGTTTTCTAGACCTCTCACCAGCTGAAAACGTTTGATTCATGGTTGCAGAAACATGCTTACGGTTAGACCTGAAAGCCAGTACGAACCCATGGGAATAGAACTAAGCCGCAGGACTGCAATGCTCGTAAGTATAATCTAAAGTTTTTCTGCTATAGGCTCAGCTGTATTAGATCTGCTATTGTAGAGGGAAAAGGATGTTTGTTGTGTTACCGATCTCTGCATTGTTTGGTATCTTAATACTACCTGTGCAACGTAACGGTAAGTGGCAACGGTCAGAAAAGTTTTGAAAGAAAATGGTTAAAAAGAAAAGCTAACAAAACCGTTAGTTAAGAGATTCGTCAGTTTATTTTTCATGGACATTTTCGTCTTGTCCCAGAGTAAATTTCGTTATGTTACTTTTTATTAATTTTGGCATGTAAGTTTCTTTATGTAGTGTTTGTGTTTAGTTAAATTCCTTTTGTTAAATGTTCAAAGTTTGTTTCAGTTAAATTTTACCAGTTGTTTTAACGGTTTTAGAGCCAGCCGTGAAAACGACGCTACAGCTGGAATTATACTCACTTCAGCCTTCCATTAAAACGTATTTTTAAGACAAATATGGTTCTGATAACTGCTTCTCTTCATGGTGTAACAGTTTTGAGGGTCAACAATATGTTTATGAACGATTGCCATTGTAGTGCTTCGGTATTCGACTGCTCCATGCTAACAACTGAAAACCCAATAGATCACTGAGGAGCAATGACCTTGACGGTCAATAGCGTCTCTTGTTTCAGTTACCGGTCCCTCAAATTTGAGTGACTCTTGATCTGCAGCAATGTGCTTTGTTTTAATTGTAATTGAAAAATTTATCTAATTTATTGTATGGCCACACACCGGTGACATATGAGTTATCCTCGAGATCGCAAATGGCTATTAGACTTGACCGATTCTAGTGTCCTCCGATTAAATTTTGATGTTAGAAATGTTAGCACAATTTGGGCATGATTGGTAATGTTGCAAAGAAACTAAGAACTGTTTCCTAGATTTTTTTAGTGTAACGTTATACTGCGCTCTCATGAAAATATCATCCACTTGCGTTAGAAAACGTTCCTGCTACACGAAATATTAGGTATTTAATTTCAGTACCATTGATTTAGCAAAATATGAGATTTTTTTTAAGTCGTCTTAACAGTTTTTAATTTAACTTTTCCTTCAAGTTCATATTACTTCAAGTAATTTTTTAAAAGCTGTTATGAGACTGAAAACCAATTAAAGTATTTTTTAATAGCTTGAAGCTTTCTTTTTAACAACAGATCTATCTAACTGATGATAATAAAATTAATTATTATGATTGTAGAGACATTAGGTTATTTCGAAGCGGGAGACGTGAAAAATGAGCAATGCCCTCGCCGGGAATCGAGTCATCACGGACATCTCCAATATCTACCGAACGTGCTGACCACTACACCACGAAGGCATGCTATGAAGGCGGTAAAATACCTTATATATTCCCCCTTTTAAAGGGCGACTGGGGATTAGGGGACCGAATCGCCAAATCCTGCTGGTAAAGAGTCATAATCCACCACGTTTTATAGTTCGGGCGCTACTGTAGAGAAATTAGGTTATTTCGAAGCAGGAGATGTGAAAAATGAGCAATGCCTCTCGAATACGCGCCGAGCGTGCTGACCACGACACCACGAAGGCATGCTAAAACGGCGGGAGAAATACCTTATATGGTTAATAAAACATATGTCTGACATCATATATTGCGGATCCAATGCATAAATGCTTTTAAAAGTAACCGTTAGTTGATGACTAACTAAACCCCTGTGCCATCACGGCAACTGTTTCCAATCAATACTTTTTAGCACCAGGAGAAAACTCCACATTTTTTTCATTAGCCGATGGACAGTCTTTCTGTGCCGGCATGAAAACACTCGGTGAAAGGCTATTGGCTTCTTCCCTGCGAGATTTCCGTTATTCGTTAAAAAAAAAGAAGTTAAAGATAAGAGTGGTTAGAGATGCCTGAATGGTAATTCGCCTCACGAGTCTGGGAAGATTTTGTTTTCTGTAAAATTATGTTGTGACATTGCTTTTGAACTCTAATTGTGACCTTGTTTTCACATAAAATGTAATTGTTAAGTTGTAATATTTCTTAAAATACAACCTGTCTTATGTATTCCGACCCGGAAATCTGGCGACGTTACATCACATAGCATGTTACATTTATCTGTTGCATTCCCTGTGTTTTTTGCTGAGAATTTGATAAAGCAAACTAAATCACATTTGCATTAAACAGTGTAATTATGAAGATTGTTATCAAACTTCTGAAGTCACATACGTATTAAGGTGTTGAAATACAAGGTGTTTATAAAGTCCAGGACCCATTTTGATGTTTAATAACTCGTAAAATAATAAAGATAGATTAAAATTAATAACATAAACGGTTAGATAGACTCAAAAAGTTTCATGACCCTTGTCAATGAACTTCCACGTGTGCCCCCTTCGTCGCACGGAGAATATCAAGTCGATATTCAATTTCACGTCAGGTACCGGCAAGCATGTCGGCATCCACAGAACATCAAAATCACTTGTGCAGGGACGTCCGGAACGTTTCTTATCTGAGGTACTTCCAGTTTCTAGAAAATTCTTTTTACACCGCAAAATGCTGCTTTTGGATGGAGGATCCTTTTGGTAAATTCTTCTGCAATTTATCTGTGTTTGCATTATGGATTTCGTTTCTATGAACCACCATAAAATCTGTGCTTTCTCTTGAGGTGTATGCATTCTCCTTAATATCCGGTCGAATAAAACATCACATACAAAAGTACTAGAACAAACACATCAAAAGTAAACATAACATTGCATTAATTGCCAAAAACAAAAGAGAGAAAAATGCAATTAATAAGCAGACGATATTTAGAAAAGTACAGATATTTAGACTGGAAAATGAAATTATCTGAAATTAACCACACGCGCAGACGATGTTTACAAAAGTAAAGATATTCAAACCTGAAAAGGAAAATATATAAGTTATTCCATCAATAAATGTTATAAGTTTGTTTATATCTTCATTATTTTATGAGTTATTAAACATCTAAATGGGTCCGGGATTTTATAAACACCCTTTATAGCAGTTTTCAAACAAGATTCCGTAATGTCTAAAGTAATCTTAATTAATATAAATTATTGAATGAAAGGAACTAGAAAGTAAAATAAATCGCAGTGACGCTGATTCCATTAAGCATATATTGACTGTGTTAATACGCATATTAGTGCATAAACACCATCCTAACTTTTAAAGAAAGCAAGTCATATATAACTGACGGACAGCACACCTTCATTTTAGGATTCAGGCCTTAATCAGCAGTCCAGCATGGTAAAATAACAACTCTGGAACGCTGTTGTCATCCCTTGCATCTGACACCTTTAACTTATCTTTCAAATTAGAACAATACATTGCTTGCATAAAATAATATGTGTAGATCTTAACAACGTTACTAATAGTTATACAATTATCATAATATATAAAGCACTTTTCTATTAATATATATGATATCTCTGCCACAGAATGTAAGAAATACATTATGCTGACACAATTGTTTAATTCTTACTGTTTCGTACAGATCATACCATAGGTAAAATCCTTTTCAAGGTCACAAACAGAACTTTTGAATATCATAACCTAAGATCCTTCATTTACCTTTCATGTTATAAAGATACATTTCTTACAGATATAGAAAATGCTACAGTTAAAAGAATTTTGAACGATTTTTTGGAAATTCTGGCCGAGATTCTTATTTTTGAGTTATGGCCTACTTCAGCTTTATTAGTAGCTTTGTGCGTGTACACTGCGAAAAAAAAAGACTTCTATATATAGAAGTTCTACTGAACAGTTATCCTCGGCCGATTGACAAAATTCGAATTGCGTTTTTCGTATCTCGAAAGCGCAACTTAGGATATGCATTAGATTTATATATAGAATTGTTCCAACACAGGTATTTTGACGCAAAATCGGACATTTTATGAAGCGACATGCCAATGTTTTCCATATTTCGATTCTGCGAATCAAATTATGCCAAAATGCCAAGTTTTTTAAAAATCGTACGAATAGTTTTTAAAATATTAACTCTCAAAATTTTAGCTCCCCAATGTTAATTGAATTTGGTGTATATTTAGTAATCTATCTTTTTTTTATTAAACTTATTTCATTATTCCTTTCCCATTTCGAAATTTAGGTTCATTCCAAATAAAATTCTCCCATTTTTTGTGATTTATATTTAAAATTTTTATTTTAAAATAATTTTTATAAATTTTTCGAAACACATTTTGAATTATAATCTATCAAACTTTTACCATCATCTTAAAGTAGGTGTATTTCTAAGCAGAAATGAAAAACAATTAGAGTTTTTTATTCACAATTTCCGAAGATATACGTGAATTTACAGATTGGCGCTTTTTGAAATTTGGCATATTTATTGAAAGCGATAATAACTTCAAATGTGGTTTAAGCACTTTGTTAAAATTATTTGAAAGTAGGAACGATGTAAATTTTTTCCGCTCATGCACAATGTAAAAAGAGAAAGGAAAATATGCTATGTATTAAGAAGTTCACCAAGTGAACTTCTTAATATATAGCAATCTATTATTAGTTAACAACTTATTATTACTTAATATATAGCAAATATAATTATTAGTCCAAAGGGATTTAGTCCCGAAGGACTATTACTTTCGTTTTGCGATTTTGCGTCGATTCACTCTGAATGCCCGTTTCACTTTTCAAATTGTTGCCACTAAATGTTATCGGTCTGCATTAAATTTTAAAAAATGAAAAATCTGCATAAATGTATGCATGTTTCTCGCATTGTGATAAAACCTAGAGCCATCGAATTTTGAATGACGTAATCCTACTGCGAATATGGGCATCTGGAAGCCCTAATTTTGAATTTGAAATTTGCTTTATTATCGATTTTATGTTTTGTAACATTTCAACGAATTTCTGATTAACAAACTAAATGATTTCAAAGCGAGCAATGGCAACACTGTACGGAAAAAAAAAAACATTTTTATCTCCAGCGCACGAGACTTACGAAAATTCTAAAGATATGTTCATTTTAAAATGATTTTGCGATATTGATTTTGAACTGAATTTTATGGTTTGAGTACGTAGTACATGATATTTAATAAAAAAAGGTAGCACACGAAACGTTAAAAAAACGCGCCTTTGGACGTAATTTAAAATCTGAAATCTTTCAGATTTTTTGTGATTTTTTATCTTTTTTTGAAAGTAGGAACGATGTGAATTTTTTTCCGCTCATGCACAATGTAAAAAGGGAAAGGAAAATAGGTTGCTATATATTAAGAAGTTCATCAAGTGAATTTTTTAATGTAACTTGTAAAGTTCACTTACAGGTTATTCTTGGCGCAAAGTGAAGAAAATGCGCCTAGATAAATATTGAAATTCTCCTTAAATTTCGCATTAAAGTTTACAAAACTTAATATTTAGGCATAATTTGTGTCTTAGAATCGAAATATGAAAAAAAATGGTATGTCATTTCAGAAAAAGTCCAATTTTGTGTCAAAAATACCTACATTAGATTACTGCTATATATAAATCTAATATATATCCTTAGTCGCGCGTTCGAGACATGAAAAATGCAATTTGAATTCCTTCAATCGACCCAGTAGAACGGGAAATATAGTACTGTCCCTCCCATTTTTTTTTCTCAGTGTACGTGGGGTGGAGTGTGCCTATGTTGTTTAAAATATTTATCAGATTCAAAAACACTTTCTGAAACTCCTAATCAGACACAACATTTAGTAGAATTCTTTATTTTTATTTTAGCATCTTCTAATAATGTATGGAGTAGGACATCAGAGGCGAAGAGAAAGAATGAAGGACGTTTTCTCTTTTCTTCTACCTTCCTATTGATCGGCTGAGTTACTCGACACTTCACGCTAAAAGTAATCTTTGGAACATTCGAGTAAAATGTTGTGATTGGGAACCAACTTCTGTAATTGCTTTTTCGAGAGCACACGTCTAATTTCTCTAGTGTTAGTGAGTAAAATGAAGTATAAGGTGTCTGACAAGTACATCTTTTATTGCAGGAGTTCATTTTATTAGTGCAGATACTTGCTTAACAGATACGAAAACAGCTGATGCAGCTTCGAATCACTTGCATCATTCCTAGAACACTTGATTATCCGTATTCGAGCTATCAGAAGCTTGAAATGGACCTCAAGTAGATATCTGAAATCATGCCAGTGATGGAAAAGATTATTGTTATATCATATATCCGTACTGATTGCTGAAATACCTACAGCATTGAACTGAAAACAACAATTTGAGCTTTCGAATAAAATGTTGTAAGCGGGAATCAAATTCTTTCGATTTTAACAGGTGCGAGTAGTCTCTAGTATTAAGAGTTTGAAATATAAGATGTCTGGACGATATCGCCATTTATCGTTTAAGTGAATGAAATTACACGGCAGTTAAGTGTCAGAAGTACAGGACTGCTGTTATGAATAATCTTCCTGGTATGATTATAATCTGTACCAGGTACACGAATACATTGTAGCTATGAGGCAAAGGATTATATCTGTCCTTGGCTGTCTTGGACATCTCAGAAGTACCAATACGAGTTTCTCCAGCCATGACCCAGGTTTGCTGGAGAAACCAACTACGTAAAGAGGATTCAATGGTTTTCTGCTCTTCCTTCTGCCCTACCATTATTCTGCCGAGATATATTTCTGCCAGGCAATATTTTAGGTGCTGCGTGACATAAAAACATCATACATTGATTCCAGTCTGGGCCCAAAGATGTGGTAGTCAGCATCGCTAACCGCCACACAGAACAGCAGAGCAGGACAGCAGAGCAGTGCTGCCTTGTATTTATATTTTCACAGAATTATTCTGCAAGTAATGGTCACTGATAAAGAAAGACACGCACAAAAGAATAAAGAAAATAAATGCATTTAATAAAGTCTAAAAAAAGTTAAACGAATGGGAAAGAATTCTGGTCAGTAGGCTGCAGAAAATCTTTTAACATTTACCTTCAAAACAGGTGAACTGAAGCATTAAGATGAAAGGTTAAACATAAGAAGGAAAATACAGAAGATACGGTCATTTTTACTGTGGAAATCTGAAAGGAGAATAAACACGGGATTTTATGCTTTTCAAGTTTTATAGCCGAATATCGTGCTCAGCAATCGAAGGAGAGCAAATTCAGAAAAAATATTTGCGATGAAACCACATAAGAGGGCAATAAAAATCAAATACCCGCTTCTTTTCTTCAAGTCATCTTGTTTGTTATTCGTAAAAAGAAATTTCTCCTTCGGCAACTAAAATGGATATTAATATTAAATATTGAAAGTCTCATCCGGAAATGTTTTATCTTTAAAAGACGAAGAAACTGCATAATAAATAATGCATCAGATATACTCAGGCTTAAGCGTGTTTATCCACTTCGACGAAGAATGCTTTGATTTGAAACAACAGCAACGGATAATGTGATAATAAATATGCTATGTATTCATTTTTCATTTTGTGGTTACGATTTTTTTTTATTTTCCTATTTATTTCTTGCGTATTTTTCAGCCTATTTATTATTCATTTGTTCGTTTATAATTGACTTGTTTACAGTCTTCTGTTTTTTAGCTACTAAATGCTGAGTGCTTTTTAATCTATTATTAATTATGCAAATATACATATTAAATATTGCTGGATGCTAGGTAGTGGCAGTTCATCTTCGTTATATTAAAATAAATGGATGGTTCCGAAATTTTAATTTCAAAATTGAGTAATATCTAGAAAAAAAAGCCTTTGAAAATTTCCAAAGAAATTACTTATTACTTGACTTCAAACTAAAATTACAAATTTTTCCAGTGAACTTGTAACGACATTAGGTTTTCTCCGAGCGAGAAATATGAAAAATCATCCATGTCCTCTCTGGGATTCCAGTCACGAATCTTCCAGTTTTCTAGCTGGACGTTTTATTACTTAAAACCGAGAACAATCACAGAGGAATGTGATAATTTCTGATATTCTAGTCCTCTGAAAGGATGACTACCAAAAAGCACGGTCAGATCGGGATATTCGAATGAATTCTCAGTGGAGGGCGAATTCGAATGAACTTCCTTTGTAATGCACCCCTCAGTGTGAGCCATAGATGCTATATGAAGAGGCTCTGAACACAACTATAGAGGACAGCATTGATTGCTAGCCGGCACATATTGCTAATGTCTCTACACTTCCGCCCGAACTAAAATGATGATGGATGATGATTCTCCACCACCAGAATTTGGCGATTGGATCCCCTGAAACCCATTCGCGCTTTAAAAGGGGAGTATATAAGATATTTCTCCCACCTTCTTCCGACGCCTTCGTGGTGTAGTGGTCAGCAAGCTCGAAACGTAACCGAGAGGTCCGTGGTTCGATTACCGACGAAGGCGTTGCTCATTTCTCACTTCTCCTGCTTCCAAATAACCTAATGTCTCTACACTGGCGCCCGAACTAGAAAGGTGGTGGGTGAGGATTCTCCAACACCGGGATTTGGTGATTTTGTCACCAAACTTTTTAATTTCCTTTGTAAAAGATTCTTTTCTTAATTTTTTTAAGCTGTTTAAATACGATTGCAAAAACTAGTATCTTTTCATTTTCTATTTCTGCAAGTGATACGTTAAAGGAAAAGTAGATGTGATTAGGTTAGATAATTAGATTAGACGTAATTAGAGGGTTAGATGTAATTTTTAAATTTCTAATAAAATAAAATATCTTGTTTGAAGAAGTGAAATACGTTAACTTAAAATAAAATTATTATTTCAAATAAAGCTTATCGGTGAGGCCTAAATCGATTTATAGTAATTTTCCTTGTAGTTATATAATTTTCTGCCATAGGTTAAATTTTCTTAAAATACAATCTGAAATTCGGTTTCTTTATAAAATCAAGTAACTTATATTTTAGAGACAAATTAATATTATTTTACTCAGCTTTCTTCATATATAAGTAACGACGAAATGTAATTTGTTTATTTTTATAGTTTATTTAAAAAATTATTACCATAATTACATTCTCTTAATCTCTCAAGTAACTACTTTTATGTAGTTGGTTTCATGTTTTTCTTAATATGTAAAGTGAAGCGAGCTAGTTTTCCTTAGAAAGTCCTCCACAAAGGCATCCCTCTTGTGTTTTTCCATATTCAAATAACCTAATCTAAACTACAAAATATTTTTCTCGAACTAAACCTCTTAATAAGGAAATTGGATTACTTTAACAAAACAACTTTAAAATATTATACGTAAAAGTGCGACATAATTTGCGGAAAGACAAGACCTAATATAATAAATTTAAAAAATAATCTTAGAAATTTACATAAAGGAAACACGTATAAAAGTTTAATGTTTTAAAATAATATGCCATTTGTAAAGTTATAATAATTAAGAAACGTATTCTATATAATTAGAACGTGGTTATGGAAGTATGACTTCATTTGTAATGTGGCACTAAATAGCACTACCATTACTTAAGTAATTATTTTGTGAATAATTTTGGAAAATAGTACAGCACGTTGAAAGTACTGCAATAAAATGCATAAAATTAATTCCTTTTTCACAATATCTTTTACCATTAAGAGCAACAAAATGTGAATTATATCTACCAAATAAAACTGACTACCTAAATTAAAATTTCTAAGCAGTGAGACAAAAATGAGAGTAAACCTTTGATAATGCCCTTGGTTCTGCACGCTTTGGAATACAAATAAAAGTTAACTAATTGTCAGTTCATTAGTTCATTATTTTTTTTAGTTCATAGCATATAAATTATGCTTTTATTTTTATATATTAATTATTAATGATATCATTAATATCAATATACGACAGTGCTTACCTAAAAATTTAGCAGTGATGACATCTTTGGACAGAACTAAAATAATGGCAGCAAAAATCCTCATGACACACAAACGCTATGCAGACAACAAACTCTTTGGTCAGTCTCTCTTGATAACACTACGTACGGTAGAATGTGCATTCACTCACCACAGAATATAGTTCAACGATTTCTAAGTATCACATTAATAAAAGCACGCTATACACTTTCAATATTTTTAACGAAAAAGAAATAACTAAGATTACAAGCTATTAGCATTAAAAAAATAAGTTATTTAGAAAGGTTTATTGCAACACATAACAAGGAATCGGGAGGGCAAAGTCAACGCGCAAGAATGCCTCCCATTAAAGAAGAATTACGCGAGCAAGGTTAAGAAAGGTCAGGGTGGGGGAGATTGAGAAATTTCTTGTGGTCTCATTAACGTTTGCTGAGACGTGTATGCGACATCCGTGTGACATTCACATCCACATCACAATGTGACATGCCTGCGACGTTGTGCCGTGATCACAAATGCAATGTGAAGAAAATGTAACACTGAGATGTCACTGCAACTTCATAGCAGTGTGCTGTATGGGGAGGTTCGAGTCCTGACGAGGGCACTGCTCAGTTTTCCCATCTCCTTCTTTCAAAAAATACCTAGTGTCTCTATATACTCCTTTAAAATATAATTTTTAAATGACTAAATGCTATTTTTAAATGACTAATAATTTTATTGCCTAGCTTTTAAACGAATATTTTGTTCATTACTTGCATATCCACGGGCAGAGTTTCTAAAAATGTCTCTTTCAAGATTTTCCTTTTCTAGTGGCGAGCTCTAACCATTAAAAGCTTTGGCCACTACTAAGGCCGAAAGCGGTGGTCACTTTCTTATGGAGACACTTGGTAGGTGAGTCGGCGTTGCCTCCTATAAGTAGACAAACAGTTTACATCTAAGTCTTCTCCAGGATTCGAGCCCATGCCTTTTAACACGGCAGTCAGAGTCACTGACCAATTTCCCGTCTGGGCGGTTCTTTGCAATGTATTAGATCTTCGAAACTCTACTCATACGTTCTTGGGCTTTCTTTTTGCTATCGACGGAACACCTGGCACACTGGGTTAGGTGCTTTTCAGCCTGTTGGATCTCGTCGATGGAATTAAAAATAAATAATTAAATAAATATAAATAAAGAGCTTAGTACTGTGTCCTCCGGGAATTGAATTACATTTAGCGCTTAGTGCTGTGTTCTTCGGGAACTGGCCACGCTAAATGAAGAACATTGAAAGACGGACCAGATCATGGAAAGATGGTGAGGGCTGTTGAAAGTAAGGGGAACGCTTTTCGCTATTATGGTACATGTTATACATACAGATATATTACGGATATGGTATAGACTCATGTACAGATGTAAAGACGAAGTCTGAACAAATACATTACAAATTATGAAGTACATTAGATGTGTTCTGGATTAATCATATTATTAAACATAATATAAAAACAAAAAAAAAACACAAGACATTAAGTTATTTAATATATGTACAAAGCGGGCTGCTCACGCCACGGTGTCCAAGGAAAAAAATCACTCCAGGCTGTCAGCAATGTTTTTAGCAATGGTCTCTATTGCGGGTGAGTGCTTATTTATTCTTAACTGTGTTCTTGAACCATGCCGGCATATTGATTGCAGCTAGTCTTTTTAAATGTGAATTCGCTGTGTGCGGGCAATCATACAGATACTGATTTGGGTCACCAGTACTGCCACAAATACAGTGATCGCTGTCCCTTAAGCGGAATCTGTGATGATAAGACATACATGGACCATGCCCTGTCAGATACTGTGTGAGGTGCGAAGAGCTGCTATTTAAATTCTGGGTTACTTTTGGATGAAAATTATGCACATTATAAAACCGGCCCTTGGGCTGTAAGCAGCAAGATAATATAATCTTTAACAAACAGGTCAGAAACAAGCATATTCAGGTCATCCACTTCCTGCAGCGAAATTCAACGCCATTTCCGTTGTCATCCTTTAAAAATAATCTTTCATTTTCCAAACTGATATGAATTTCGTTTTTCAAATTAATCTATATTTTGTAAACATTTCATAAAAAAGTCAAATTAAATCCAAAAAGTTCAGTTTTTCAGTAGTAACTGGTTGAAAACTGACTAACTTTGGATGAATGTATTAAATTTTTGGGCATTAAAT
This sequence comes from Stegodyphus mimosarum, assembly GCA_000611955.2. Lineage (NCBI taxonomy): Eukaryota > Metazoa > Arthropoda > Arachnida > Araneae > Eresidae > Stegodyphus > Stegodyphus mimosarum. Next base: position 143,022 of record KK117767.1, on the reverse strand, counting down.
CCGATCCACCTCCGAACTAAATAATATATGTTTTCTCCTAGTAATTCCAAGTTTAGCAAAAAACTAAATTTTCGTAAAGATCCCCTGACTTTCTTTCAGCTTAAAATTTGGAAATGTCACGTAGCAGGTTGAAATAGGATTCGCATTTGAAATTGAAGTATACTAAGAATGTGCCTATGAATAAATTTCACTTATTATACGAAATATTTAGTAATGTCGGGATTTCTGTAACTTATTTTCTCAATGGTTAAAATTTTTCTTGACGTCCGAGACCAAGCACGTTATACATATTGCTGCATATTCAAGCGCTTTTTCGTGGTTTAGACTTTGGGATTTACTTCATTACATTTATTTTTCGTATAGAACTTAATAAGCTCTGAATAAAATATTTTCGATTCGGACGAAGATTCCGACATCTTCAATGAAAATTCTATTAAAATCTCAGTTTAGGATTATGCACCTTTCAAAAATGATAATTTATATATATATATGTGTGTGTGTGTGTGTAAGATATAACAAAATACGATTGGCGAACTGAAAATTAACTATTCCAGATTTTATACTCTCCTCCTAAATTCCTCTGTTCTTCCAAATTCGAGAACTTTCCATGTTAGGTAACGTTTAATGCAGATACCTCTTGTCCAATCAAAATAATTATAAACAAAACTTTTTTAACTCGAACTGAAACTTTTGCCCCCCTCCCTTCTTCCTTTGAATTGCAGCTTCACTTTCGCTTAAGCCTTCCTCCTCGCAAGACGCTTTGCTGCTATGCTTACTCATCTAAGATGACGACATACTTTAAAACCGGTGTACAGTGGAAATTATTGTATTCAATTACGATTAAAAATTACCTTGTCTGCAAAAGGATGATTTGATATGCGTAAAAATAAAGATTGTCATACTTCAAGCTCAGTTGTGTTAAATACGTCATCATGTCTTTCCACTCAACCCTATCTACAGTTACTACTCTCGTGTTAGTCATGACGAATTTCGAAAGATGCTAAAAAGTACCGAAGTCTTTCTTCTACGCTTTAAAACATTATATATGCATATATACTTTATGCATGCATATATATGCATAAATGCATGTATATATGCATATATATATATATATATGTACATAAAATTTATAGAAAGTAGTATAAGAACGTAGAGAACTTTTGGGACAAGACTTTTGTACATTGAGCTGCAAAATTAAAATTAAAGGTAAGCAAAAAGAGTAAAATTCTAAAAGCTATTGCCTAAAAGTAAATTTGATATCCAAGTTCCAAGCAAAAAGAGAAAAATTCTAAAGGCAATCGCCTAAAAGCAAATTTGATACCTACGTTCCAGAGTTTAAAAAAAACTTTAACAAAAATGAAGTACTCAAAAGTAAAAGTAACGCAAAAAAATTCAAAACTAAATGTTGGTATTCAAGAAATTCACCATTTAAAAATTATAACACGTACAAAATAAAAACCATTTTAAGCAGAAACTAAATTAAAATAAAATCCCAGAAAAAATTACAAAGAATGGCAGTAAATGGCAATTTAGCCTACGTCGAGCTTGTTGAAGACTTATCAAGGGAAAAGCGCAATATCTCGTGCATAGCTAAATTCCATTACGCGTTTAGTCAAACGACAATAATACATCTATACATATGTATAATACATGTATATATGTACATATATATATACTGTGCATATATTGCAAATGAGTAAAATGCAACGATTCCTCACATAAATTTTTAAGTGAAAAAAAATCACGAAATTTTTTTTTATATATATCAGGAATGAAGGGTCAGAAATCATTCCGAAGTCCAGATATTTAAATTCTTTCACTTCGAATTCGCATGCACCACACATATGTATTCTATACATTTCAAGTAGCTTTTTTCCTTGGGCTAGTACAATTTGATGCAAAGCTGCATGCTTCCGGTAACTCAGTGTAATATTGCCGCATATTATTGTTCTTATCAAATATAAATATGTTTAGCATGTTATATAAAATATATTCCTCGGGAAAACCCCAAAAGAAATTTGCGCGAGAAAGGCAACACTTCCGATCAATAGAATAACATAATTTTGCAGCCGTTTTTTGTATTCTCAACATCAATTCTTAAGATGTGGTTTGCGTAGTGCATCTTTTTCTAAAAGCATTCCAGTGCAGTTTCATGTAAACTTATTGCCTTACAACCTTTGTGAGAGTTTCATAATGAGTTGTAAACCTTAGCAGATTGTACGATGTAAAATGTAACAGGAAATGGTTCTAGTTTCACGCTTTCCCAGACCCAGATTAAAGGCTGCTCTAAGATGTATTATTTTAATTTGTGACATGAAGTATTCGGCACACCTTAGTTAATCCTAAACAAGGTACTGAATTACAGGACATCCTCTACGGCCAACAGAATCGATGAAAGACTTCTATTTGTGTCCGGCTTAAGAATGTTTCCGTTTGAGAATGTTAAACTAACTGCAAGCCCAGCTTCCTGGAAATGTTCTTTTCAACATGAAACTTCTGGGAATTTGTCAGTTTGACAGCGGCTTTATAATTCGATTGCCTCATCCGCGACCATGAGCGCAAACACGCATGTTCCATTTGGACCGAATTATCCTTAAAATAGTGTGGAAGGATGGAGACTTTCTTTCCCTCCAGCATATATCTCTTTCCGCAGAAGAGAAGAAAGACTTTCACGTGACCTTTCACGTCGCATAATAATTCCCCTTTTGTTTAATAATTCCCCTTTTGTTTTAGCAGAATGCCAGCCAAGGTTGCGTTTGAAACGGTCGAACTATACCAACAAACATGCATCAACCAAATCAATGTTTAGAAGGAATTAAGTTCGAGGACAAGAAGTATGCAAACATTTTACGTGAAGTAAGTTTGCAGATTGTGTTTCGAATTCCTGTCTGTTAACTCTTGATCTATACCAATACACTCCCTTCGGTTTTGCAATTTGCACTTTTTTCTCTTATTTAGATCTTTCATTTTGCTTCATTATGATAGTAAATTAAAAATTTGAAAGGAATCAATAACAGTACATTATGAATATTTCTATTCATAATTTGTTTAAGATGAATATTAAATCTGGCTGGACATTTGGGTTGAGAGTTAAGTGACTCAACCAAGCCGTATTAGCAAAGCGATGCAGGGTGTAATGAAGAACATCCCGAAAAAAGCGTGTGAAATTATGCATTCGATAATGAATTTTTCTGTAAGGATATTTTCTGTAGTGAATAGGTTTATTTTCGTTTTAAGAATTTGTATTAAATCGAATATATTTGTATTCTGATTACAAGCGTTCATACTATTGAATATTTGATTGAAAGTACATCCAAAGCTTAGTAATGTATAACAGCATTGTTATGTGCTGTTGTTTTGCTTGAAACGTGTTTTTTATATTAAAGGGAATAAAAATCAGATGAGAGTTATGTTGTAAAATTATACAGGGTGTATCAGTACAGCGGTGACAAACTTTCAGGAGAAATAGAGTATAACTAGACGATGGGAAATCACATAACAATGCATGGTCGGAAACGCTTTCCTGGCGCGTAGGGACAACACAAAACGCAAAAAAGGAAGGACAAAAACAGTGAGACAAAATATGTTTCATTATGTAATTAATGTATGTAGTAAATGAAAGTACAGAAGAAACCAACAAACAAGAACAAAAACAAACAACAATCATCATCAAAGAAGGTGTTCGAAATTACGTCCCCGGACTGTGATGCAGGCCTCACTTCTACGCCGCACAGATTTCGAACACCTTCTTTGATGACTCTCGTTGTCTCTTTATATTATTTTATCTTTGTTTTTGTTGTACTCCGAATAATAAACATATTTTCTTACCCCGTTCGTGCCGTTTCTTTCTTGGTTCTTTTGTCGTCACTACCGCGCCAGGCATCGTTTTCGACTATGCATTGCTATGTGATATGTCATCGTCTAGGCGTACTCTTCCTCTCCTGAAAGTTTGTCACCGCTTGTATTTTGTTTATTCTACTTTATGCAATGCATGCAGAAAAATCTGATACTTTGCCCTTGTATGTAAAGTCTTGGCTTCGGAGTATATGCTATATAAGTGGGAGCTGCGCGGGTAACGAGTGAATCACGAAGATTTCAGTTCGTAAAGTCAAGCAATTAAAGGAACGAGAAATTAAACGAGTTCCAACTTGCTCTCTTGAAGCTCCCCGCGCTCTCTTTTATTTAAGATACTTATTCAAGCTGAGATTTAGGGTTATATTCTTCAAAGCAAGGAAGTACCCCCATTCAAATTTTGTGATGCCATAACATTTTAGACAGGGACAGCTGGGATACCTGAAATGTCTAAAATGTGAAAACGATCATCTTTCTTAACCTGACCGCTCGAAAAGAAGGATAAGCCTATCTATGTGAGATATTCTGGATTTCTTTACGCTTTCTCGAAATTAAGTAAATCTTGAAAGTATCCTAAACGTCGTATCATAATGTAAAGACTAAAAAGAAGCAATTCACATCTGCGCAAAAGACTGACTGTCCTCCTGGATGCGGGACTAAGAAGTTATTTTCAAAAGTTTTTGAAGCTTCCAGAACAATTCAGACAAGTAAGAATATATGTTACAGAAGTTAAGACATGGGCTGGAAACCATCGACTTTATAGACTCACTTGGTTATATGGATGCCGAAGACGAGGAAACTATGCAGTGCTCTCGCCAGAATTGAAACACCGGACCTCTCGATCGATAGCCTGGCTTGCTATCCAGTTACACCACGAAGACATGTAGAAAGAAAGGAGGAAATACTCTGTTAGTCGATTAAGAAAATTGATTACGACGGAACGAAAAATGAAGGTTTCATCACTAGCTCATGAAGATCATCGAAAAGATATCCTCACACCCCCTATCAATCCCGGTCGAAACAAGTTGCAGTATTAATGCTCCTCTCCTATTAATCTCGACTTGTTGCTTCTCAGACTCTGAGACAACAACTGTGCCTTAACCCTTTCTTTCCTTCGCTTTCGTTTTTCAGGAACTCATTTCTCGAGAATTTTGCAAAGTCACGTGTCTACTGCAGTTTATTTCAGTGGAAGTGTGAACGTCGCCCCTTGTGTGATACTCTCACCCTATATTTGTTCCCATACGTTACATCATCGAAGAAGCGACGTTCTTCGATCCACGTACATGTGATCTATGGATTTACCTTCTTGTCGAAAATACTTCAGCTTTCAATTCTGGTTACGGAAAATTCCTGAAAAAATTTATGACGCTTCCATATTCTCGGTTCCCATGTTGTAAGGAATTTCTCCTATCATGTTGTTCAAGATTCTTGAAATGTTTCAGTCCCATCTGGAACAAGGACTATGAGGTTTTTCCATAAAACGGATTCTGAGTGAAAACTTTGGATTGCCTAAGATACAATATATTGTCTTTCCTATTTTTATATCTTACTTTTTTACAAGAAGTTGAAACCAGAAGTATTTTTTCTTAAGTCGGGAATTATGCTTATTACCAAAAGCAGCAAAGTCAAAAAGTCGAATAAAAATAAAAGCAAACAATCTAATCCATTCAAATTTTCCAAAACCAGGAGGTATAATAAATGATAATAAAGAGTGAGGAAATGAAAGAAAAAAAGCCTTCTGTATTTTCAGTTCTTATGTCATGTTCTCATGCTCCTCAAGGTTCTTGAAAGGATTTCCCATCTCGGACTGAATTTCTATATGGAAAGCTGAGGACAAAAATTCCGGTATTACTAGTAGAAATTATTAAACAGTAGTAAATGAAAAATAATTAAATAACAGTAGTAAATGAAAGTATAGTATTTTTTTGGTGGCATGGCAGTCTGGATGCAAGGAATGTGATGCCTTCCATTGGAAACGTAAGTGTCCATTCATGCCAAGAGTGAGATCGTTTATGGCGATTTGAGCGCTCAGTCACTCAGCAGAAAGCAATATGAAACATCAAATTTAGGAAACCTCAAATATAGATTAATGTTGGTTTTATAGACAACAACTATGCATTTCTAAGGCAAATCAAGAAGCAAATATATATTATTTCTTCCTCCTGCTGACGCGCATTTCATGCAAACTTTTGAATCAATTCCACTGCGACTGGTACAGAGTCCTTCTTTTTTAAGCAGCAGAAAAGTTCTGTAAACATTTATACTCATTAGATACACCAAGAAAATACAAATTTTGAATTTAAAACCAGTGTAAATTTTTGCTAATAAGAAAGTTCTCTCCTTTTTTCCCTTCCTGTACCATGCTGGTCCGGAGGATTTTAAAGTGGACTGTAACTTTAAACTAAACTAACTAATTAACATACTAAGCTATAATATTTCATCATCTTTATTTTACTCATTTGTGGAAGACACTCTGAGAACCACACTCACTATGCTTTGCCGTTGAAGCATTCCAAAAGGTAACAACATTCTTTTGTAACCAGTAGTGATGTCAGCGCCATCTCACTTCAAAGGGATTTAACACATGCCTGCTCTGTTATAGTATTTCAATGTGTTTTAATGCGCCATCTTTAGCTAGTAACCTCTTAATGTAGCTCCCTCAGTAAAGCAGATATTTTTAATTCCAGAAAACATCTTCTCAGATACTGACTTTTCTGTGTGGGAAATAGCTGGATATGATAATAGAAAGGGGAGAAAATAATAACACGCTTGAGAAAAAGATCGTTCATTCTTATTTTAAGCCTTAAAGATAAATTTTTCTTTCCTAAGCCTTAATTCTGTAAATGATTAAAATTCCTTTAAAATTTCAATTAACAAATGCGTACTACTACTACATTCTATTAATTTCGAATAGGGCCGTCAAGCTCATTTTTGTTCGCCCGACTTGCTTCGCAAACATAGTAACAATTGCGGCAGATAGTTCCGTTTCCCAACTGATTTTTTCCCACATCATTTACATTTAGCCTGTTTCGATTCGTGAAACGTTCACCGAAAAAAGGGAAGGGGACAATTCTGTATCTCCTGTTCTACTGGACCGATTCACGAAATTTTAATTGCGTTTTTCAATTCTCGAAAGCTTGACTTAGGATATAATATTAAATTTATATATAGCATTGTTCTAACACACGTAATTTGACACAAAATCGGACTTTTTCTGAAATGGCATGCCATTTTTTTTTTCAAATTTCGGTTCTACAACTCAAATTACGCCTAAATATTAAATTTTGTAAAATTTGATGAGAAATTTACGGAGAATTTCAAAAATTTATCTTGGCGCATTTTCTTTCAGTTTGCGCCCAAGAATAATTCACTTGGCGAACTTCTTAATTAATAGCAACCTATTTGACCTTTCCTTTATTTTTTCATTGTGGGTGAGCGGAAAAAAAGTCATCGTTCATTCATACTTTCAAATAATTTTAACAAAGAGCGTAAACCACATTTGGCGTTATTATAGCTTACAACAAGTATGCCAAATTAAAAAACGCGCCAATATGCTAATTCATGTATATCTTAGAAGCTTTTGAATAAAAAATTCTAATTTTTTCCTTAGAAATTCATCTAAGGTGGTATTAAAAATGTTATATTATCAAATAAGTTTAACAAAAAAGAGATATTAACAAATATATATCAAATTAAATTAACACTGAGGAGCTAAAATTTTGAGAGCTAATTTTTTTAAAAATAAATCGTGCGGTTTTTACAAAACTTGGCACTTTGGCATAATCTGAATCGTAGACTCGAAATATGGAAAAAAAAAATTGGCATGTCATTTCAGAAAAAGTCTGATTTTGTATTAAAATACTTATACTAAAACAATGCTATATATAAATCTAATACATATCCTAAGTCTCGCTTTCGAGACATGAAAAACGCAAGTTGAATTTCGTCAATCAGCCCAATAGAACGGGAGATATAAAACTGTCCCTCCCCCCCACAGAGTACGTGAATGAAGACTGATTTGAGCTTTAGTCTCAAATGAGGCGGAGGAAATAAGCATCTGTGGTGATGACGACACGTTTTACGAACACAGTTGAGGGAGGATGAGAAAGCCTTGAAGTGTCTGGTTCAAAGCAATACACTACAGTCGCTATCCCAAATCAGAGAATGTCAGAATCAGTCTACAGTCGGTATTCCGAATCAGAGAATGGCAAGTTAAAAAATTTATGATAATGGAGTCTTGAGTGGAAAATCCGGAGGACATAAAAATGGAAGAGAAACATTATTAAAATATGAAAAAAACACGCTTTTACTAATTTAATTTACATATTTTTATAAGTTATTTATGAAATCTCTTTTGCCATTGAGAAATTGTATATGAAGTATAAGATTCCATTAGCTTCGATCATTTTAATCATCTGAAAAAAAGAGCAAAAATATTAGAGATGAAAGAGACTTTTACGAACATTCGTATTAGAGCTCATTTATAACTAATTAGTTACGGCTAATTATTATTTATGAGTTAAAACTTATATTGTCTATCAAAACCCTAAAAATATAAAAGTTGATTTATGTTTAGAAATAAAGGCCAAGGAAATCATACTTGTGTTTTTCCTTTTTTAAAGATATCATTTTTAAAGATGTCATTTTTTAAAACTTCTTCTTTTCGGTTAATTAAAACTGAGGTTCAAAATCGTAATTAATTACCTAATTTATAATTGGCTAATTAGAATGCTCAAAAAAAGTAGTTTTGTTTAATCAAATAAATATTTCACAGAAAGAGGTATTATGAAATTTAACCATTTTTTTAGAAAGGTAATTCATTTTCATTAATAACAGATCACCTCCGTCTGCAACTAAATTATTTTTTTTAGAATAATAGAAGCTTTATTATAAACGTTTATAAATAATCCGAGGTGTTAAGTTATTACACTTTCTAGTTACTGAATATTTGTGCATAAATATTAAAATCAGATTTATATTTTATCTTTTATTCCGTGAAAAAATATTTAATTATTTATTCAGTTCACCAGAACAAAAAAGAAGCTTATCGTAAGATTATATAAATACTTTTGAAACGAATACAGAGGCTTTCACAACTTTTCAGATGATTTCACCTTGTTAGAAAAAAATCTTGCTTCCTGTAATCTAATCGTCTGCTTGGAAATTTTTTTAACTGCAAATATATTTCTGAAAGTATAAATTATCGTCTGCTATTTGAGAATTATGTTTTCATGCAAAATGGCGCTTTTAAAGAAGCAATGAATATCAGGCTGTGTTTGTGCTCTTTCCGAAGAATATTATTAGCTTTCAGGTACAAAAAACGCTGTGAAAGCCATGGTATATCAATAAAGAAGAAAAAGAGGTTAAAGTTTGGCTTCAAGAGGTAAAATTATTCCAAATATCCAAGGAAATACATATCCAATACAATACATATTCCAATACATATCCAAGGAAAAAACGGAATGTTTCGAATATTGCAAAGGTAAAATCTCTGATGTTAAAAAAGTCCGCCAAATCAAAGGATAGTTGTAAAACTATTAGAATGCTCAGTGTCAATTGTAAACAAAGTGATTAATGCGGATTTAAAACTTAGAAATGCGAAAAATTGTAATGTGTATCGTCTTTATCAACGACATAGTATTATCAAACGCACAACTAGCTGATGAGAAACATTTGTCCCCAAAAAATTAAAAACGATTGTCACAATAGATGAATCTTGGGTGTATTTAATGACTTCTATAAAAAGAGATCCATTTATTATCATAAAAGAGGAGCAAAAAATCTTAAAACATGGTTCAAAGAATCTAAAGAAAGCTTTTCAAAGGGATTTTTGATTTTTGCTGTTTTTTCATATAACGGCAAATTAAAAATAGAAAGAGGGGGGCAAAATGTTATGATCGACTTATTAGAAACGTATTTTGTACCAAATTTTCAGATATGAAATACCTTCTGTTTATCCACAGTGTCATTAATTATCCAAATTGCATCAACACAAAGCGAACAGACTCAAGTTGAAATCCATTGTTAATTTCATAGAAAAAAAAATGGAACAAGAAACTGGTATCAAAGCCATATTCTTCATTCATATCCCTGCTAAATCTTTTAACGTATCACTCTTGGATTTTTTCGCTTATGGACTTTTAAAAAGCAGATGGTCCGAACGTCGACCTGCAATCTCCTTGGACTCTGGACAGCTGGTCAAGAGGAATGGAATAAAATACTTATTCCGATATTACTAATTGTTTTATTGTCTTCTAAAGTACGGTGTATAAAGATAACAAAGAATAAGGATTATCAAATAGAGCACTTAAAACATAAAAATGTTAGGTAAAATATTTCTTTAAATATAATGAAAGTTGCCTGAAAATTTTTTGAACAGCCTTTATCTTTTTTTATCTTTGGGAGCACTTTTTTAAAATTTCAAGTAACAGAAAAGAAACAAATATAGAAAAATTTATTTTAGTTAACGGAATAATGATAGTCAAATAACTCTATAAATATGTCTTATCGGAATTACTTCTGGTTATAAAATAAAAGTGCATCATTCAGAGATGTTTTTGAATTTTCTGTCATTGTTATTTTCAATCAGACCAAGTTGAATTACATAATCGTAATCGGAAGTTCTTATGATCGCCAGATGTCTTTCACTGTTATCTAAATGCAAACGAACCAAATAAGTTCTTATATTGATTCAGTCATGTATTTGCAATTTCATTATCATAAATAATTTTATTGTCTTTCGAAAAATCGTAGCGAAATTTCAGAATTAATACTAACCATTCAGAATAAATGTGGTAAGAATTTTGTTTTTCTCTCTTGCTAAATGTTATGTGATTTTTTATTTTTATCTGACATTTTATTTTTGCAAATGCTTCTAAAATAACATTCTAATAAATTTATTCTAAGTTGGGAGCGGACTGGTTTGTCATATGATTCCATGACACCAACGCAGAAGCAGAAGCAGCATTTGTAGAATATTGACCCTCGCGTTGGTAAAAGAACAAAGGTTTTGGCCGTTATGGAATTTTATTGTAAACAGAAATCAACAGAGCTGGATTATAAGTTTATGGAAACTTCTTATGTTGTATAATCATCTAAGATAGCAAAGTAAAAACCCCAAATACAAGTGGGAAAACTTGGATCAGATCTTGCGCTATCAGAATAGTAGAAATTGTATTAGTAAAAATACTTTTATAATTAGAAAACAGTTTTCAACGAAAGATCTGCAGTTTAGCTGTTGGTGTTAAGATTTGAGCTGTTCAGGAGTTAAACCGTGCAAGATTTGTTTTATTTTAAGTTTAATTTGATGAGTCGACTCATATAGCATATTATTCTCAGATCGAACTTGCAAAGTATGCTATTGAAAGAAGAACTAGTGTTTGATTTACCTATGGATACTACCAAAAGATTTAGATATTTTAGAAAAGGTTTCGTTCTCCTTGAATCGGATTGACGTTTGTAGGACAATATTTGTTTATGATCCATAGGTGAAACGAACACATCATGGATAAAAGCTCGATTTCAGGGGTAACCGAAAGGACGTTCTCGACGAATGGGAGGAATTGGATGCAAGATACATCGATAAGCCTCTCATTAAAGAAACTAAATGGTTTCTGAGGGAATAAAGAATGAAGAATGGTTTTGGATCAAACAACTGAAATTGTCAAAGAAGGAAGTACCTAAACGTACAAGAGTTTTCAAGCCAGTTACTTCTTTTGACACAACTGCTTGGAGAATAGAAAATGTGATTGACAGAGTGCTGAAACTAGATTAGCTCAAATAATTTTTTGCAGTACAATGTAAAAAGAAATTTTTCTTCTGGACGGAAAGAAAGAAATGGATCATGGACCTTGCTTATTTCGCAAACATTTTTGAGAACCTGAATGAAATACATTTTCAAATGGCAAGGAGTAAATACAGATAACATAAAATTCATTGTTTCTTCGGAAGCTTTCACGACGAATCTGCAAAACTAAAAAAGAAATGTCAATATTAAAAATATTTCAAAGTTTGAGGAGCTGCATTACGTTCGTGATTCCGATGAGAATAATATGTGTTTCCACAAGTAAAATATAAAATGAAATTTTGCAGCGTCATGAAATCACAGAACTAGGGAAGGAATTATGTCAGCATTTTCATTAATGAGATTTAGATTTAGTGAAGAATCCATTCAATTCTTGATGACTATCAAAATGAGCTGCTGGGGCTAAAGACTGATTCAGAAGCAAAATATAGGCTCAATTGGGAAACTATCATTAAACACTATCCTTCGATTTGCTCATTTCATTCAAATGTAAGAGAAAGAAATATTCGTCCATTGCCTACATTTGTCTGAACATATCTTTCTAAGAAAAGCTACTACAAATGAAAATGAAGCAGAAAGGTCGCTGCTTTCTCATTAATAGATATTTTCAAAAAAAAAGATAAATAAGATTCATAAAATTGTCACCATTTTGAATATTCTGTAAAATTATTTAACTGAAGTTTAGCATTTAAAATACTAACAATTAGTTATTTATAGTATTTATTTTATTTCTTATATGGTTTATTTATTTTATTTATAGGGCTTATTATAAGGATTATTTAAACACACGGTAATGTGTCAGCCAAGTTCGGAATAGACTGAAAAGGAAATAGGGAGTACCTTACACGTATTGTGTATCTAATATAAACCATTTCAAGCTACATTCCACCTGCGCCTTACTCAAAAACTGTTAGACCTAGAAACTTGCAATTTTGTGTGCCTGATAGAGATCCCTTGAGCACATAGAATCCCAAATTTCATTAATCTGCCTCTTATAGTTATGGAATTATTAGGGTCTGAAAAGCGTCATTTTTATCACTCACTGACTGACTCACCCATCATAAACCTGGACAACTTCTAAATGACTTAGATACTTGACATTTGGCATCAAGATAGATCATTAAACGTATACAAACGGAAAAAACCTAAAATTTCTAAAAACTATATTATTATTATAGGTTATACCAAATAATACTCATAAAGAGCATTTGACAAAGTCTCACCAAAGGATGGCGTTGCACCGATCGCAGGTATCCGTGCCACTCAGATGTTAATTAACTTTGCCGAAAGTGAAAAATAAAAACATGTTTATAGTAGATGAAATGATAGCGTAGAGGAAGAGTGCAGGATCAGCTCTTTTTTTTTAAATTTTGGTTGTGGGTGCGGGCCTAACTACAGGACACCATTAATAGAGCAGCTGCACCAGCTTTGCTTTATTGATGGAAACTATCCACCATCCGCTATCAGCGGCATTTATTTGAAATAAAATTTTACAGAGTTACAATGAATATACAAATATACATATGACATACAGAGGCTGTTTCCAATAAAGTCCATAACAAAAGTATTAAGAGAATTGTTATATATGTTGAAAAATTTATGTTTACAGATTTTTATATATTAATTTTGAAGAATAACCAAATTATATACTATAAAATATCATTATACATTTTAAAGAATTAAGAAATATATAATTTAGAAATATATAAGCCAAATTAAAAAAGAATGAGAAAAACACTAAATATATAAAAAAATTAAATTAGTCTGGAATTAAATTAGTAGTCTGTAAATGTAGAGATAAGTAAAAGGTAAACAATCCTTGAGCATAAAAGTAGGTCTTGAATATAAGAAAAGAACAGTCCTTGAGTTGTAGTCTTTCAATTTAAAATATTTGAGTAGTAATTAATTGAAGTCAAGATAATTGGCATATAAACATGTACAATGATAAAGACAGTAAAATTAGAGAGGACGTAATTTGGATAATTAAATTTTCTACATTAATAAATTCAGAAAAAGCGTGATGATTTCATATTACACGAAATTTTGAGGAAGGATGAATCCTTAGTTTACAGAGGTTCTCAAGTGGGAGGGAGTAAGCTATGTAAATATTTACGGTGCTTTGAGATTGTCACAATTTAAAGATGGATAAGTTATAAGTGACTGCAATTTTTTACGAAGTATATTACTTTTCTTAAACTGCTTGAACCAAACTGGAGCAGATATTGCATTATATGGTTTAAGATAAAATTCTTTAGTAATTTCACAGTGAAACAGATCGAGCGATACGGCGATACGGCCGTAACGTAAACTACAGCGATACGGCGAAATGAATATAAACCATACGATAAAAGCGTTGCTTTTCAGTAACTCAAGTTTAAGTAATGGAACAGATTCCAGATGCAAATAAAACAACAGAAAATAAAAAACTGAAACGATAATCTATACCTTAAAATAAGATTTGAACATTTATATTGTTTAATAATTAAACATAGCTGTTTAAACTTATTGTTTACATTTTTACGTCCCTTTAAAAATCTAAAACTTCAAAATACCAGTGCATCGTAAAAGCAAGAAAAATATTTGAAGGTTAAGCATTTATTTAGCCGCTTTTTCATTTAAGTGTCTAAATAAGAACATAACCTCTAATTTAGCTTTTCAAAAATTAATGATATCATAACAGCAGCATAAATGTCTAAAAGGAGTCAAGTTCGGGAGAAACAACGACACCGACAGAAGAGTTGAGATCTAACGGATGGCAAGTTCCATAGCCCTTCCTTTAATTCTAGGTGAGGGAATTGTCAACGTTCTTCAATTCATTTTAAAAACATTTTATGACGTTCTTTATATTATTTCTTACTTGGCAAGTTAATTTCTCATTGGAAAATCAAATTATTTGAACGTAATTTATTGACAATTGAAATTTGTCAAGTTAGAAATCCGATATCAAAGAAAGTAATAAATTGCTTATAAATGAATTGAAGAACGTTGTGCATTCCTACAGCTAGGATTAAAGGAACTGTGGAACTTGCCATCCGTCAGATCTCAACTCTTTTGTCGGTGACACCGACACACCGAACGTCGTTTCCCCCGAATTTGGCTCCTTTTTCACATTTATGTTGTTGTTATGATTTAACTGATATAAATTTATATACGACTTCACAGGTTATTAAAACAAAAGATGTTTAATTTTTACATATTATCTGTAATAAACCTTGGACTTTTTTTCAATTAATAGGTTTTGTTAAACTTCTGTCCCGGCACTTCTTTATTTCACGAAGACTCTCGTTTATTTCACGAGACTATGTAAACGACAAGAGTTTCTTTAAATAGGCAAGAATGTAAATTTAAGAGACAGAGAAATGGCAGCTTCAACCGGTTGTATTGAATTTTCTCGTTATTGCCAGATGTGACCACTATTGTTACCAGCCGGTGAATCTCCCATTTTAGTGCATATTAAATAGCGGTTCGTAAAAACATTCAAGCCAGATGCTAGGATACAATTCAACGTGTGAATTGTAAATAACCTAATTCCATATTGTGTGTTACTCCCGCAAGAGAAAGTAAATGCATCTTATTTACTTTGTTCTGTACTTAAAGCTGAATCCAACACTAATTCTTTCGTTGATTTTTATTTCTGTGATATTCATTTAGTGTTATGGTATTTATTCTTAGTTAAATCTAAAGCGAAAAATTTTCTGGTAGGCTAGAAGATCAGCCTAGAGCTATTTAGAATTAAGCCGAACAGAGCCTATTCTTACAGCCTTTAAATAAAAAAAATTGTGTAAGGAGTATGATATTCTCATGAAAAGATGGAAAATAATGTGTGATGGGTGTAAAATAATGTGAACCACTGTTCTAGAAATTTATTACGAGTCAGCCGAAATTTTGGCCCAACATAATCATATTAATTAACATGAGAAAAAAGCACACATTCTTATGAGATTATCTATAATGTGCTTTAATTTTTGTTTTATTCGGTTATTCAGGCTACTGCATGATGTAATAAAATCATCTAAATTAAAAAAGAAACAAACGTTCATAAGGGATATTTTATATTTCATCATAATTTTTTTAAGTCTGATTACTCATATTTCTTCGTAATATAATAAAATAAATTCATGAGAGAGAAAAAGAAGTAAACATTCATTTAAAATTTTCTAAGGAAATTACATAGGCATCTATGTTAGAAATAGAGGTATACCGCAGAATTTTGTCCTCTTATTATCTTTCTTTCATAAATTATACTATCTATACGTGTAAAACCTTTCTTTTCCTTTCCACATTTTATTTTACAAAGATATTAAACCGTCACCTGTAATTCCCAAGCATAATAAATTTGAATTAATTTTCAGTCTTTTTGTCTACGTTTTAGTCGATGTCTAGAATTTATAGCAATAGTAACACAAACATCTATTATCTGATATACGTAAAAGAAAATCCTTTGACGTGAAGCTCAAGCAGAAGTATTTGCACTTTATTTTTTATGGCTATAAAATGGCGCATTTAGTAGCTTCAAGAGCATGAAGAGAGCTTCTAAATGCGCCATTTTATAGCCATAAAGAATGAAATGAAACATAAAGAAAACATTTTGAGGCTTTAGCAAGCTTGAAGAAGTTTCATCGTAGATATAGGATTATTCGTTACTTTTCTAGTTGTCACTAGATTTTTCTTGCTTTCCATTACGAAACATGAGGAGATTTTTTTACATTATTACATTTTCTGAAAATAAGAAAATGCTCTCTGACGCGTGCTGTTAGAAGTTGCATTACTATAATTTCCTATAATTATAAAAAAATTACTATAACTATTTATTATATAAATTTACAATAATTTACTAGTTCCTTACTATAACCAGAAAAAGGAATACCCTCCTGTCCCTATTGAGATGCATAACAGAAATAATATTAACATTACAGAGGCTGTTCGCACATTTTTAGACGATTTTGGTAAGCGGTAATAAAAAATCGTTTGCTGCAAAAGAAGTAATTGCAATTGTACTATGTTTTTAAAAGTCAAAATTATCGTCTGTGACTTGAAAGATTTGTTTTATTCAAAATGGCGAATTTAACAAAGCAGTGGTTGGAAGGCTACATTTAAGCTCTTTCCGAAGAGAAATATGCATACTCCGTTATCCAAAAACGAAGTGAGAGTCATGGTTTTGTGATATCTAAGGGGTCGATAGGTAATATCATCAACAAGAAAAGAAAAAAACGTCAAATTGGAGCCTCGAGTGGAACAAAAATCCCAAACAAGTATCCAAGGAAGAAACGGACATCTTCGACTATTGGAAAGGTACGTTGTTTAATGTTAAAAGAAAATCCCCCTAGTCAAAGGACAGTTTCAAAATCATTAAAATGCTCGGTGTCCACTGTAAACAAAATGATAAACGTTGATTTAAATCTTAAGAAAGCGAAAATAAGCAATGTGCATCGTCTTCTTCCAAAGCATATCGCTCGACGCAGGACACGCTGCAGAATTCTATATGAGAAACACTTATCCAAAGAAAAATGGAAAACAGTTGTCACAATAGATGAAGCGTTGGTGTATTTAAATGATTGTAACAAAAAAAGAGCCATTTATTATCATAAAAGGGGAGAAAAAATTTAAGTACATGGTTCAAAGAATCGAAAGAAAGTTTTTCTAAGGGATTCATGATTGTTGCTGGTTTTTCTTATAATGGCAAGTTAAAAATAAAAATAGTGCAAAAAATGTCAAGATTAACTCCAAATATTATCAGGAACATATTTTATCGCCAATTGTTCTGAATAAAATACCATCGCTTTACCCACAGTGCCATCCATATGTGAGACTCCATCAGGACAAAGCTAGCAGTCACACATCAAAATCCACTGTAAATTTCCTAAAAGAAATGGAACAAAAAACTGGTATCAAGGCCATACCCTTCATTGATATCCCTACTAAATCTCCCGATGTGTCACCTATGAATTTTTGTGCTTTCGGACTTTTAAAAACTGTCACAAAACCCTAACAGGACTCTGGAAAGCTGTTCGGGAGGAATGGGATAGAATACCTCTTCTGACACTTCAAAAGGCATTATTATCCTGAAAATTGCGGTGTCGAAAGATAGTTCAGAATAAGGGATGTCAAATAGAACATTTAAAACACAAGAATTTTAGGTAATTTAGTTTTGTGAATACAATATACATCGTCTAAAAATGTGCGAACAGCCTCTGTATTAAATATAGTTATTTTTTAGACTCGTGCGTTTATTCAAATTAAAGGAGCAAGAATTGCTAATTCAGTGAAGGTTTCGGAAGCTGATTTTAGAGCATGTTATGCTTCTTCGAAAGCCACGTTTTTACTTTAGCTTAATAGCGAATTGATTCTGTGGCGTTGAGTGCTTCTAGCTAGATTAGGCTTGTTTCTCCGGCTTCTACGAGTCAAAGCCTTCCTGCGCGATTAAATTATCCTGTGAGAATTTAGCCTAGTTTAATTGCATTCTATTTTAAGTTCAAAATTACTTGTTTATGATTAGGCAGAAGTGCTGGCTTATGTAAACCCAAGTGCTGTCGTCTGTAAAATACTTTGTGATTAACTAAAGGGTCACTTACACACTGAGTGACTTGGTCTGTATCCTAAGACTCGAGGATAATTCCTCTAGAGTTCTCCTAGAGCTCGTTAGTTTATATTATCAAAGAATATGAGACATTATAGTGTCATAACGGTCCACAATAAATTCTATACTTAGTCTTGATTTATAAAAATATTCTTCAAATTACTAGCTGTAAACGTTTAACACTGATTATATAAAAACAATTTTTTAAACTCTGTTAGACCTTATAAGAATTTTGATACTCATTCATGCGCACTAAATGTCCACCATTAAAGCTTGAGAATTTATCATTATCTTTAAAGAGTTTAAGTTAATTTATCATTACCTTTAAAAAATTAAAGTTTCAGTATTTTGTTACATACCATATTCTATGGTTTTGTCTAAAAAACACTCTTAAAATATGCATTCCTGAAGTATTTAGTAAAGAACAATCCCATAATATTTATGACCACCCACCTCGTTTCCTTTGCCATATTTTTGTTCTTTATTTTATTGGAGAAACTGATGCAAATAATGCGGGAATTACTACAGCTAATTGAGTCACGTAGAAATCGGGTTACACTCTCTTCTTTAGCTCAAAGGAGCGTTAGCTCAGAAAGACTATTAATTTCGTTTTGGCATTTCACGATTCACGATAAACGGCGAATCACTTTTGAAATTGTTGTCCCTAAATATTAGAGCCCTGTATTATATATATTAAAAGAAATTCAATAATGAAGAATCTGCATAAATGTATGTTTGTTTCTCGCATTGTGATAAAACAACGGTACCTAGAGCCATCAAATTTTGAATAACGTATGTCTCCACCCGAATATGTGCATCCGGAAACTCAGATTTGGAATTTAGAATTTGTTTTTCTTTCTATTTCATATTTTTTCAGACATTAAAGAATTTTTGATTAAGAAACTCAACGATTTCAAAGCGAGCAATGGCAACACTGTATGGCAAACAACATTTTCATCTCCAGCGCGCAAGACTGTGAGTCGGAAATTCTAAACATATACTTTTTTAAATATTTTCGATATTGCTATTGGAGTGAATTTTAAGTTTTAAGTGGGAAGAACATGATACTTAATAAATAAAGGCAACACACAAAACGTTAAAAAAAGTCCCTTTGAGTGTAATATTAAATCCGAAAGCTTTCAGATTATTATTTTTTTGCTACATTTTTAACATACATTATTTATATATCAGTCAGCTTATGAAGTGCTCCTTCTTTAGAAGTAGTGTTGCTAATTAGTATATTATGGTATCTATACTAATTCTGTTTCGATTTCATTAAACAATAATGTATTGAACTTTGAATATCATAAAAATGTTTCAGAAATTGGCTTAAATGAAGATAATGCCTAAAATGCGCTTTTGCTGTCTACAAAAAATACCTTCTGTGTTTAAATTCAGGTTGCAAATATTTATGTTTTGAAGATTAAAGTCTGAATTAAAAAACATTTTTCAATAATAATGTATAATAATTCATTTATGTCCAATAAATTCTGCAATATCAGCTTGCGATGACTCAGTATGAAAGCTGTAAGAATTTGTTTAAAAATTTGTGTAACGTTAAAATGCTCATTAATGATGGCAGTATATTTAGAAACTAAAGCGAGAACACGAAATCACAAAAAAATGTAGTCCTCATATTGTAATTATTGAAACGTAGTCAGAAAATTAGTGAGAACTCATTCTTAGACTGTTCAATAATTTTAGTATAGCAAGCATAATTATGAGCTTAAAAATGCATGCCAATTCAGGCCGATTTATTTAGGAAATAGGGTGGATGGCTATAAATCATACCTGTAAAAATAAATTCAATAATTATTAGAGAAATAGTCATATCATAGCTTAAGAGAATCAAGTGATGTAAAGGAAGAAGCAAAGCTTTCCCTCTGCTTGAAATCATATGCTGCATAGTTTTTAAAAAATTTAGAAAATCGCTGAATGAATATTTCTCATTATTCTTGTTTTAAAAGAGGACAAACAGTTTGTTTTGATTTACATCACTTGATTCTCTTAAGCTATGATATGACTGTTTCTCTAATAATCATTTAATTTATTTTTACATGCATGATTTATAGCCATCCACCCTATTTCCTAAATAAATCGGCCTGAATTGGCATGCATTTTTGTGCTCATAATTACACTTTCTATACCAAAATCCGTAAAAATTTCAAAATTTTATAGCAAATTGTTAATAAGATGTTGAAATTTTAATATCATAAACTCAAATACTCAAAAAAGAAAAAAAAATGAGCGATTTCAGAAAATTTGCCAAAAACAAATAATAAAAAATGACGCTAAAAGTTTAACGTCACAAATTTCATTCAGACGATCTTCTCCTCCTCTATCTGATGATGTAAACACAAAATTTATGAGATTTTATGGTTTGTTCATTGTTATTGTTGCGAATATACACGAGAAAAACCGTTTAAACATTAAACTAAAAATATTTCCAAGTCGAGTTTTAAAAAATTCTCTTCGCCATCTACAAATAGTCATAATGTCATCCACAAACAGCATGTGTACAAAATTTGAACTCGAGAACTTATCAGGAAGGAGGATAAAAATCGATGTCATCTTTCAGCTATAATAGTAAATGCCATGAGTGACTTAAATCAAAGGTTATAAAACACTTTTAATTAGTGACCTTTGTTTTTACACAGTTTAATTCCAAGAATAAACTGATTTGGTTACACAAAGCAAATCCGTGTTCAAAACAAAATGAGAATATATAAAAATAAACACCATTAGAAAAGAAAAAAACTAAGTTACGAATGATATTAAAAAACAATACATACGATAACTTAAACAATGTCATTGAACTCAAATTTAAGACGGGCGGCTAGAAATATTTTTATAGCACGCTGCTTAGGTACTCAGTTTTTGTGCATCAAATATTATATTTTTGTTCATCAGAATAACTCTCACAATTCTCTAATGCTATGACATCATCGGTTGTCGCTATTCTTATTTTTTTTTGTGCTTTATTTAGACACTTTTGTTTTAAGTTGGTAATTTATGATAACAATTTTTCCACCTTTAAGTAAAAAATCAAATTATTTTTTGGACAGTGGTTGGTTAGTACGCAGAGCCGGTTAATACACGCCCGGTTAATCGGAAACTGATTGTATCGTTTCCTTTTACCCAATGGTGTACTGCGGAAAAAAAGGGGGGGTCAGTTCTATACCTTCGGTCTACTGAGCCGATTGACGAAATTCAACTTGCGTTTTTCATGCCTCAGAAGGGCGACGTAGGATATGTATTAAATTTAGATATAGCATTGTTCTAATATAGGTATTTTGACACAAAATTGGACTTTTCTGAAATCGCATGCCGATTCCTTTTCCATATTTCGATTCTACGACTCAAATAATGCCAAACTGCCAAGTATTGGAAAACTCGCACGAGTAGTTTTTAAAAAATTAGCTCTCAAAATTTTAGCTTCTCAATGTCAGTTGAATTTGATATATATTTATTAATCTCTCCTTTTTTATTAAACTTATTTGACTCTTTCTTTCACAATTCGAAATTTAGGCTCATTCCAAATAAAATTCGCTCATTTTTTATAATTTATTTTATAAATTTCTATTTTTAAATAATTTTTATATATTTTTCGAAAACAATTTCAAACTATAACCCATAAAATTTTTGACACCGTCTTAAAGTAGATGTATTTCTAAGCATACCTGCAAAAATTGGGGTTTTTTATTCAAAATTTATTAAGACATACGTGAATTTACATGTTGAATGTAAATTCAACTTGGACCTTTTGAAATTTGGCACATTTGTTGAAAGCGATAAAAACATCAAATGTGGTTTAGGCATTTTGTTAAAATTATTTGAAAGTAGGAACGATGTGACCTTTTCTCCGTTCACGCACAATGTAAAAAAGGAAAAGGAAATAGGTTGCCATATGTTAAGAAGTTCGCTAAGTGAATTATTCTTGGCGCAAACTCAAAAGAAATGCGAGAAGTTAAAATTTTAAATTTCTCCGTAAATGTCTCACCAAATGCCGCCCAGAAGGTATAGTGGCTAGGGAAGTCTGACTGCGATACCGAAGGGCCTGGGTTGGTATCCCGGAGAAGACATGGTTGTAACTGTCGTCCCTTCATAGGAAGCAATGGTGGCCCACCTATTAGGTGCCTCCATAATAAAGAGACTGTCCCATCTGGCCTTAGTATAGATTAATGGACTCTGTTACAAACTGTAACTATTTACAATCTGCCATTGAAAAAAAAATGTCTCACCAAATTTTACGAAGTTTAATATTTAGGCATAATTTGGGTCGTAGAATCGAAATATGGAAAACAATTGGCATGCCATTTCAGAAAAAGCGCCATTTTGTGTCAAAATACCAATATTAGAGCAATGATATATATAAATGTAATATGTATCCTAAGATGCGCTTTCGAGACATGATAAACGCAATTTAAATTTCGTCAATCGGCCCAGTAGAATGGGAGATAGAGAACTGTCCTTTTTTTCCCCCGCAGTGTACATATTTCAACCCGTTTGTCTCTTATTTCCTACAAAATAAATAAGTAAATGGAGACTGAAGCCAAGATAACGGTTTTATTAAAATTTCCTTCATAAATGTTTAAAATGAATTTCTTACCAAATTCATTCCCGTACAGACCTGACAAACAGGACCTGTTTCACGTTTTTCGAAATGATGATATAACGTATTCGAAAAACAATGGCGTGATTCAGCGCTAACAAACATAAGCAGCATTATCTGAGAAGTTTCTATTGTCGTTTATATCTAAAGCAGATATTGAAAAGAATTACTAGAATTCGACTTGTCCCCCATTGATAGTATGGTACGTATTGAAATGCCTCTATCCGCACTGGAACAAGACCAACCTCGGCTAATGTTTGCAATTTCTGCACCGATTCGTGTCCTCAGATAGTCCTGATTCTGGATCTTTTCTCTTAATTGTGCTTCCACATCACCATGAAAGAACATCCTGACTTCGTGGGAGCCACAAAAAGATTCCATTTCCTCTAGTGCACCGTTCTAGAAAATAGATATTTAACGCATTTTGCACAATGGTAAGAAAGTACTGTTCTGCTCCGTCTTAGTGAAAGATAAAGTAATCGGAATCTTCTGTACGTTAGATTTGGGAACGTAAAAAATTCTTATTTGTCTACATACATAAAAAGATCGTACTATCAATCATAGCAAGTAAAACCTAAATTTTGTATAAGGAAAAAGTACGTTAAAATTATTATTCATTGCTTAATGAGTTCAGCCTTGCACCAGTACACAACGGTGAAATTTGTAATCCACATTTTTTCGGATCTTTAAAATTTCAGCGATTTAATTTTTCCCATCTGTAAGATTTCTAAGCAATCAGAAATAATGCCTTTCATACTGGTTTTCCGTTGCTGAGTTTGATCTTATTCTGGAAAAGGTAGAAAACATTTCATATATCTATGTTACTTTTTAATTGGTCTGCACAGTTTTCAGTTTATACTTTAATTTTGTTTTTTCACTCTTTCTAAATCTATTTATCCGACAATTTTTAATACAGAACAATGCTACTAGAACATGAATGTTCAATTCTGTGAATTGTAAAATTAAAATAATTTTTGTAGAACATAAAAGAAAACAAAGATCTTTACTCACTGCGTATAGAACTAAAAACAAACTTATTATAAATATATGAGAAGATCTATTACTTTTATAGTAATGATTATTAACAATTAATATTAAATGCATAATAACAAAAGTAAAACTGCGACGCAAGAGTAAAACTGCATAAAATACTCATGTAGCAACATGCTTTACTTTTACGCATACAAGTAATTCCCACTTGTATTGAGACATTGGTTATGCAGACCCAACTTACGGCTTTAGTAATGCATGCCCCACTCAAAGAAAGCCTCATCTGCATTGAGGAAAATAGTGAGAGTAATCCTCTATTGTTGTAATACACAGTCTAGTCACATTAATGTGACCATCTGTCAAAAGCCAGAATAACCACCTTTCGCAGAGCGGACTGCTGCGAGACGTGCAGGAAGAGAGTCACATAGGTCCCTGAAGGTGTTCTCTGGGATGTTGAGCCATACCGACTCTAATGCCGTGGCCAGCTGCGCTAGATTACGCGGTTGAGGATCCATGGCGCGAACAACTCGATCGAGATGGTCCCACAGATGCTCGATTGGGTTTAAGTCAGGTGAGTTTGCTGGCCAGGGGAGGACGGTAAACTCATCCTGGTGCTCTTCGAACCACGCACGTACACTGGCAGCTGTATGGCACCTCGCATTGTCCTGCTGGAAGATGCCATCATCCTGAGGAAAAACAATGCGCATGTAGGGGTGAACATGGTCCGCAAGGACAGATGCGTACTTGTATTGATCCATTGTGCCTTCCACAATGATCAGTGAACCTAGAGAATGCCAGGAAAACATTCCCCAGACCATAATGCTCCCGCCTCCAGCTTGGACCGTTCCGGCAATGGTTGCAGGGTGGTTCCTTTCAGAGGTTTCACGCCTTATACGCCAACGTCCATCTGTCCGATGGAGCATAAAACGCGATTCATCCGAAAACGCAACCTGTCGCCACTCAGTGGACGTCCAGCTGCTGTACTGGCGTGCAAATTCTAGCCTTCGCCGTCGATGAACAGCAGTCAGCATAGGTGCACGAACCAGGCGTCTGCTTCGGAGGCCCAGACGCAGCAATGTTCGCTGAATAGTACTTTGGGAGACACTTTTGGTAGCCCCTTGGTTCATTTTGGTGGTCAGTTGCTCAACGGTAGCCCGTCTATCTGCCCGAACGCATCTCCGCAACCGTCGTTCGCCTCTGTCATCTATGGCCCGTGGTGCACCACATTTGCCACGTCGCTGATTTTGGACAGTCCCATTTTGCCATGCACGGTACACTTTTACCACGGCGGCACGCAAACAGTTCACAAACTCAGCCGTTTCGGAAATGCTTCCACCCTTGGCCCGAAAGCCAATGATCATGCCCTTTTGGAAGTCGGATAAATCGCTTCGTTTCTGCATTACGCCAACGATTGAAATGTTTTCCGAAGCCCTCACACACCCTTTATATACGCTCAACTGCACTGTGCTGCCACCTGCCTTCTGTGATTGGTTATTTAACTCTGACATGGAAATTACGTGGTGGTCACATTAATGTGACTGGACTGTGTAGTTGCTGCCTCCAAGTCTTTGTGCGGAGCCTGGTCAAATGAGACCTGGAATGTTGTAATAAAGCATTACACTTTTACTCAGCAGATGCGGATATTTTCCGCGAACTACAGCCGGAAGCTTACACATTACGCTGCTGTATAATGCAGCAGTAAGATTCATGGCTTCCTCTAGAAACTTTCTAAAAGTCATTCATGTATTCAACAAAAACGTATCAGAACTTATTACTACCTAATGTACAGGGTACCAAGAAAGTCCTTTTACACGTGCAATCATTTCATTGAAGCTTTAATAATAACACTTACAGTTATTCGCCGAAAACCCCGGTATGTCTACCACCATTGTTCCTGAACAGCTTGAGACGTCTAAATGTCCTCCTACTCACCCGCTTTAGAGCTGCGGTGTCACATACTACAAGGCTTCCGACACACTTGTCCCTGTATATCATCGTTGTCCACGTACCACTCCTTCCTGAAGTACGATTGGAAGACATCCCCGCAGATATTATCTGCTGTCGTAACGGTTGGCCAAGGATAAAGGACAAGAATTGACTTTAGGGTTACTTGAGCCCCTTGGCCACTTGACGTGGCCATGAATAAAGGGCTGGTGAATCCAAAGCACTTCCCAGACGAAAAACTTTCTTCTCTCACCTTATCCAAATGTGAAGCCTTGGTGGCTCCTTAAGGAACAGTTCACAAAACCTATCCATCACCTGTGTCATACTTTTTTGTTGTGCTTCCGTTCATGGACCTCCCGCACACTTGTCACTAAGCGCTTCTCCAAACTGAATCGCTAGTGTCTGCCATTGTTGTTCACCAAGCACAGAAAAGTGAAACGATGAATTGTTCAACGCGCAACCTTTATTTTCTTCGCCGAGCAGTCACGTGGCAGTTCACGTGAGGAGCACTGTTGTCACTTCACTGATCGAGATGGGAAGCTCAAATCTTCATCTTACACTGTTATACACATTTAGTTCGGGTGTAAAGGGATTTTATGGCCACACTGCACATTCCAATAATACTGAAACATCTTTACCCGGTCCTGTCACGCTCAGTGACCAACGGCATTGCTCAAGTGCTAATTAGAATGTATGATCCTGTTACTATCTAGTGACACATTTGGAAACTCTCATGGTCAACTATTTTTATGCTTAACAGTTTATGTTATATTAATACTCTATACTGAGCCATGTTGACTAAAGATGGTGTCTTTATTGATGCAGCTCGCTCCATCTCCGGCTGCTATGGAAGATTATAGGCACTTATTCGAAGCAAATCATCAAATGCACTTGGGACCCATTGCATTATTCATAGAACAGCGTTTCTGTCAAAGCAATCAGATGTTAGTGAATCTGGCAAATTTTATGAAATTGTGTACATTGAAAGAAAAGTTTTTTAAAAAAAAAACTGTGTGAGGATGTAACTACTATAACAGTGTATGACGGCTCTCTGGCTATCTCGTGGTAACGTTTTATCACGTACCTTTGAATTTAGGCAAGACTTTTTTTTCTTAAAGCGGAAGGGTTTAAAATTTCAGATTTTGCTTATGCCAATTTTTTAATGAAACTTGTATATTTATGGGACATTTTTGAAAAGCTGAATTCGCTTGATCTCTTTCTACAGGAAAAAACATGCAGCTTTTGAAGTCATCGGAAAAATAACAGCTTTCGGAGAAGAAAACTGAACGAAGATGCAGCCAAAGATTTTTTTTTAATATTACAGCAATTTTGATATCAAATGAACTTGATCATTCTCAAAATATAAAAACCATGTCTGAAGGACACCTATCACAGCTAATTATCTGGTTTGATAAAACTTTCAAAATGAAAATTTCAATAGGTTTGCATGATTAAAGATCCATTTAAAATTAGTGCCCCGTTTGAATTTACTTCTGTGGAAGAAGAGAATCTTTTCGAGTTATCTTGCGAGAACAGTTTGAAAGGAATATTTGGCACCATGGAATTAACAGAATTTTATATTTCAATAAAAGATGAATATCCCCTTCTAAATGATACTGCTCAGAGGATTTTAATTCCACTTTTTACTTCGTATTTGTGCGGAGCTTGGTTTTCGGCGGTCACTATAATAAAAAGCAAGTATACAGCAAAAAATCAACAGGGAAAAGGAAACCCGTGTGGCCGTGTCCAGTTTAAGTCCACGATTTGAGAAAATGTGCAGTGATTTGCAATATCCTCCATCACATTAATTATTAATTTAATGTTAATAAAGTAAAATTAAAATGGAAATAACGAAGATACACGAATTAGTGCACTGCTGCAAAATTAGTTTTGAAATGCATTGTAATCGCATAATTAGTAATGTAACGTATTGTAATAATCAGTATCAAAATATACGAGTATAGTATCACGCATTGTAAACAGCATACAGCAGAGAGTCAAAATAGTGTACAAAGTAAGCAGCGATGAATGTAAATGGAAATACAAGTATAAACCGTGCGTTACATTTTATTGGCATTACTGTCGTTTGGCATGTCATAATATAACTAGAGCATTCAGGAGAACTATAAATAGTACTATTACCGGTTTCGGGACAGTACTGCGTGCGCACTTTCAGAAGTACTATATGCGCATTGTAAAGTATTGTAAAGAGTAACAGGAGTACTATTATTTGTATCACTACTGGTTTTAACAGTGTGAGCTGCACAGTGTGAGCACTCCTAGGAGTACTACTCACAGTGTTATTCTGGCATTACAATTTCATTGTGTTGCACTGTGAGCGTACTATACATTAACACCATATTATCACACTGTATACCGTTATTGGCACTATTATTTGCTATATAGCAAGCCTACAGCTTCAGTAATGTATATAACAATAGCATCTGAAACATGTAATTGTACCTAGTTTATTACAATATTCAGTATTGTACAGTGTTACAGTATTGTTTGCACTGTGTATAATTTTTAGAATTATTAGGAATACTAATATTGATAACATTATTGCATTATAATGGTACTGTATAGCACTGCATGTACAGAAAATATTACATTTTACAGTATAATTAAGCGCACTCAGAATACATAAAGCATTGTTCTATACTCAAAATAACTAAAATATTCTCAACGTACTTAAACATCAAACATTTTTGTATTTTCAATATTCTCAGTATTTTCAATTTTCAAACTATTTCAGTACTATTAAACAGTCTGTTGTATTTTCAGTATTTATCGATAATCAGTATAGAATGTACTCTAGTACGTAAGCATCACAGCATTTATGTATTTTTCTATCCCAGAGTAATTTGATTATTAATTTAGTATTATTTGAATCTATTTCAATGTAAAAGTAACATGTTACAAACGCCCCTGTATGACCATGTTTTTATTTTTTCTTTGATATCAATAAGTATTGGGGCACGGGCACTTGGATGGCAACGAACCCCATCGGCTGCTCTGGACAATGGCGCAGGTGGTGCTGTACTAATTAACCATTATGGTAAAGGGACAGTGCCCACGTCCTCCGGCACTTGCCACTTGTCACTTAGTCTGTCATCTAACCATTAAATACCTGTTGTGTTGCGTTATTGTGATTAATCTTGCTTGTCTGAAATTAAAACAAGGTCACGAAATTCATCGTAGCAAGGAGAATTGCGCCTCCCGTTGGCCCTGGTCACCATACTGGTGACAGTACCATTTTTCTTACCTCTACCCTGAATTTTGAAAGAAAGCATTCCAAGTGAACGGGTCCGAGGGTCTCTCATCGCTCTTTCGCTACCATCAACCTCTCGAAAGGACTTTCGTCTCGTCACATATTTTCAGTGTTCACATGCCACACAAATATTATACACACACAAACATCCATATCTTCTCTGGAATTCGAACCCGGTCCTTCGGTAAGGTAGCCAGAGTCAATAACCACTATGCCAGCTGGTCCGCGCATTGAAAACTAAGAGCTGTAACTGACAGATCTTAATCTGGCATCTATGTCTTGCATACGAAGAACCACTGGTAACAGATTTTGGGCTTTTGTTTTTGTATGGAAAGCATCAATCACCTGAGGCCTAATTCTTGATTTCTTTAATTGCTTTAGGCCCGAATCTCAGCATTTTTTAAAAGTCATCACTCTAAACTAATTTTCATGACGAGAAACGAAATTAATATACTTTTGAAGCTGTTCTTTGCCTCACCAAAAAAATTGGTTTTCGAAAAATACAATCAGACATTTATTCACTAATTTGAAATTTTTGTTGTTACGTTAAAACTTAATATTTCAATTGTGGAACTAATTTCTTTCTCAAATATTTTCAGAACTAATACATTATAAAAACAGCACATATGCAATCCCGTTTATTACAACAAAAAACATTACGACGTATTCGGTAGTAGCAAAAATTTTGGAAGTTTGCTGAACTCCTTGGAATCAGTCATCTGGTACATCTATACATAGCTGAACATGAAGTGAAATCGTGACGGTAAACATATCTACGGATTTCGAACCATGCTTTAGCAGCTTAATCCCCCGTTTTTTCGAGGGTAAATCTTCTTTCGTGCCGTTTACATAAAGAAATTGCATTTTCTTTGCACATACATTTATACAACGGTCCCCACACAACTTCCTTCCTATGCCTAGATATTTATATCAGGCGGAAAAATCTAATTCACTCTAAGCTCCCTACTTTTTTCACAGATCTATAGTATTTTCACAGCTTGGGACCAATGCAGATATATGGGTACATATATCGTCTGTTTATACACGTTATGGAGAGCTTAGGGCACAGGATGGGGGTAAGAGGAATATATTTTGTGGGTGGGATAGGGTGATAAAATGAATGGGACTTTTTTATCTATTTTTTCTTTCGCCACCCCCTTTTTTTTAGCAACGGATGTGCAGCGGTATCTTTTTTGATAGAATACGTGTCAACTCTCTTCAACCCCTTTTCTTAACTGCGAAGGTTGCCTTGTTGGCATGGAGTTTTATTAGGTGTAAAATGTGAAACGTTTGTTACTGAAGTTGACAGGTTGCAGTTAAGATTCAAGTGATTTATAGTGCAACTGTTAAAAATCTCTACCATTTAATGCTTCTTTATAAAGCAGTAAAAAGAATGATAAAATAGCTTAGCTTCATATTTTGCTATAAAAACTGAAGCTTCTTCGGAAGATGTTTTCGTTTATTTAATCTTATAGGATAACAAAATTAGACTCCCGAATTAAAAAAACAGCTCAAAGAGCTTATAAATAAATAAACCAACATACCGTATTAATTATAATTTTAGTTAGAAAGATATAATGTAAATGAAGGATTTAATAAATATAACTTAAATGCATAGCCAGTGCCAGTCTAGGATATAAAGACCCTAGATGCATAGGTTCCTGCTGTTTGTAAATGCGCTTAAGAAATTGTAATTGCAGTCATATAATACAACATCTCAATAAATGTCATAATTTAGAAGTTGATTAACGCGTGAATCATCGAAAGTGTTCAATTGCCACTTCGTTATATACGTAGTTAGACTACTGTCAAAAGGTTTTTATAATTAAAACAGAACGAAAACAAATTTTAAAATTCATTTAAAATTCCAATTCTTAAAGTGTGTATTTTATACTCAAGTTTATGTCAAACTGTCAAAAGGTATTATAACTGAAATACAAAATCTTTTAACTATTTATTTTATATTCAGAGAAAACGTATTAATAAAGAAAGGACTATTTTTAATATAAAGACAAATCTGCTGAATATTTAGGGGGGATAGAAATAATTACAGTTTTGTAAATAAAATTAAAACTGTATTAAGGCAGTTTTTTCAGTTTATGACCTAATGCAGTTGGTCAGTAAATACTCTTGCAAGTACGAAACCTTACAACCTCATTATTAATAACATTTTCATGCGTGGGAGTCTATAATATTTGGAATTATATTTTTAAAGGAAGATTATAATGACTGAAAATATGATTACAATAATTATTCATTGGGAGATGAATTATGCAATGCAGTTATTTGCAGAATATTTAATAACTTTTGTTTCATTATCATTATTAGAAATAAAATATAAAGCATTATTAATTGGCTTTGGAAAACGGAACATTTTTGTTAGTTTATTAGTAACTTTTGCCGGTTTTTCATGAGTAGAAGAATGCTTGCCTAGAAGGCTTCCCATATTAAACGCGGCTTTATTTATGTTGGTGGGGGGTGTACCTGCAGTGAACGTGACTCTCAGGTTACCACTATGTTGAGTGGTGGCAGTAGCGCATCCGACTCCTTATAATGATTGGGTGCGTTTGTGAGGTTGCGCAATTCTTACTGCATTATTGAACTCAAAACATATTCATTACAATTACGAGACTGTCTTTATAGATATATATATATAATTCATTGGTAGAATAGACAGTTATTGATATGAATTATAGCCCTTATAGTGTGAGGAGTCTGCTAAAGACGGTCTAGTCGAGAGTTCAGGAGCAGTCTAGGTCTCTCTAGTTGAGAGTTCCGGAAACTTCTGATGGGTTCCGGAAATCTTCAGACTGAATTAGCCACATTTCCTTATTTTTTCAGCAGTAGTTTACATCCTCTGATTCGCTATATCTGGAACGATAGCAGAGGAAAAATCATATCATTGGTTCGTCACCCCTCCTGAAATCGAGAGGCTTTGACGACAGACACGTGCAGAGCGCTAAAGTCTCCTGACACTAGTTGTGAAGTTATGTATCTTGCACTGTCAACTGGAACGAATTATTTCGTATGCGATGTCAGAAACATGTCGTGTGACATATCCTAAAAGTTTGGAAACGGTGACTTGCGGGGACCGCGCCCTCGATTTACTTATCTCTGTGTGGTCCGCTGTAATGTCAAACATAAGGAAATCCATGCAAAACCCATACAGTTTGAATTGAGAATTCACTAAGCTACAAATATTTTATAAGAGATCGATGGGGGGAGGGAAGCTATTCGGTCAGAGTATGGGGTCCTTTTTGATGCAAATTAATTTAAAACTATGTTATGTACATGAGATTTCATTTAAAAATCCTATAAGTAAAACTGTGTGCATTTTTTGCTTTAAAAATGATTGAATTATGATTTTCTTATCTTCCGGTTACGTTTTTTATGTTTTTAGTAAATCTGCATGCAAGATTTGTCGAATTACCAACACTTAAAATATTGTTCAAGTGCGACTGAGTCTAATCATTTTTCCATGGCAGCCATATTTGTTTACATTTGAAATTTAGGAGAATAGTGTATTTTTTGCCAATCTAGAGAAAGTAAGCTTCGCAACAACAAACATGACGCCTTCTTTTATGCGAATTAAATCGTGCTTAATCTATCCTGGAATTTATTCGAGGAGATAAGTATTTAAGTAATACTTCGTAATTTTTAATAGAGATATTTTGAGTTTTATGTATTTTTGCTTTGTCGCGAAGTGAGATCTGAATTAATTGAGAAATACTGAATCGTCTTTGAAAAACTGTTTCTTTTGTTTGTTTGTTTCTTTGTGTAATTTCTTTTACACATCGTTTTGTATTTATTATAGTATTTGAATAGAAATGTGGCAACGATTAGGTAATGTTTCAGATGATATACGTTATTTCTGTGCATTCTGAAGTGTAAAATGAGTGAGATGTAACGCTATTAAGTGAAGCTAGCGCCAAAGTGTCGCTATGGTAAACAAATACAGTGAATTTTAAAGAGGGCGTTTATTCTATTGTGGTTTGCGCGCTATCGACGAAGTAGATTTAATTCAATCCAACAAGTTTAAATGAAATGCAAAACCCATATAATTTAATATTCCGTACAAGGAAGTCATGTGGAGTATACATTAGACTTTTTAAAATTGTAACAATCCTCGTTATATCGAAAAAGCGTCAATTTAATGACGATTATGTTGCTTACGGATTCACTTGTACAAGAGAAAAAGATGGTTCGCAATGACAGCAATGTATTTTATGTTGTAAAATATTTTCCAACTCCAATCTTAAACCCTTTAAGTTGTTAAAACATTCCAATAATCAGCATGGTGGTAAATCTGCAGGATATAGTGTTAACAACTTGAAATATAAGAAAACACGTTTTGATGCCAGCGGTACTATTATAAAATTCAGCGTTGAAACAGTTGAAACGCATTTGCTAGAAGCTTCTTATCAAATAGCGTATCTGTGCGAGGAGAAAAAAAGAGCCATACAATAGCTTAAGAACTAGTAAACCCATATGCAGTTGAAAGTGAAAAAATACTGTTCCATTCTGAAGTGCAAAAGAAAATTCAACAAATTCCGCGCATTAAAAATTTCTGTGCTAGTATTTTACTGCAGCTATCAGAAGATATCAAAGCCAGACCTCTAAAAATAAGCATCCAACTGGACGAGTCAACTGATGTTGAAAACTGCAGTCAATAGTATTTTCGGGATACATTAAAGAAAATGAAATACTAGAAGATTTTCTATTTTGTACACCACTTGATTCGATGACAAAAAGCACTTATGATTTAAATCTCATTAAAGTTTAAAAAAAAATCTGATGTTTACACCACATGACTTCCTTTTACGGAATATTAAATTTTACGCATTTTTTCCTGCCTTAAATTTATTTCCTCGAATTTCATTAGAGATATATGTCTACTTGAATTAATTCAGTTCTCGCTTCGGGGCAAGGCAAAAATACATAAAAATACAAAATATCTATATTAAAAATTGAAAGATACAGAAAACATAAAAAAACAAATACTGTTAAAACAGTTAGAAAAATGTTTTACAATTAAAATTACAGTTTCTGCGCAAAAACAAGTAATACGGCCAGCGGGCAAGAAGGCAGATTTTTCCGCGCACAAAACTGAAAGTTTAGTTTTGGTTTCACTCGGCAAAAAGACACTGAAGGCGTAGAAACTGACTTCATCTGTTGTGGGCGCTATATGAAGTCAATATACGGGAAAAATTACTGACTTAAATAGTAATTCCAGAATGGAATAAGCATAATTTAAGTTGCAATAATAAAAGAAGACGTTACTTTGTTGTTGCGAAGCTCAGTTTCGCTAGATTGGCAACAAATCCACTATTCTGCTAAGTTTCGAATGTAAACAAACATGGCTCCTACGATAAAAATTATTAGGCTTAGCCGCACTTAAACAACTTCTAAATTGTTAATAATTCTACAAATATTGCGTGCAGATTAACTAAAGGCATAAAAATCATAAGCGGAAGATAAGAACAACATAATCCAATCATTTTAAAGGAAACAAATGCCCAATTTACAGCAGTCCTATATTCAACATTTCAACGTTCCGAGGCTAGTCGTTTTTGAGTTATGCGAGATACATACATAAGTACATACGTACGTACGTGCACACAGACGCCCCGAAAAAATCCCTTCAGAATCTATTTTAAATTATTTGAAAAAAAAAGTCCTTTAATCTGTCCTTACGTACAGATGTGTCGCAAAAACAACGTTAAATTGCATTCGATAACGGTTCAAATGCATATTTTTGCTGAAATATGATACCCGAACGTTTTCGTGATTACAATACTTCCTTTTTACTTCGTACAAGGAAGTACAAAGCGCCCAAATACGTTTGAGTATTATAGTGTCAGTTTGCACTGATGGTGACCCTGCAATGTCGGTTAAAAATTCTAAATTTATTTTCATATATTAAGACAGAAACATCGCAAGTTACAATAAGGCACTGCATGTTGCCTCGTCATGCACTTTGCGTCATGCATGCAGTGAAAACTTTGTCAGAAAATTTGAAATAATACCTAACTAGTGGCAATAACTACATAGCAGTGAAAATATAGTTATGTACATCGGAGAAGGATTACTTAATCATCGTATTTTTCGTGCTTTGTGAGAAGAAATAGGTGCTGTTCATACTGCGCTTCTTTATCGTACGGAAATACTGGGATCTACAAGGGAGGCATGGTGACCAGGATTTTTGAATTCTTCGAAGAAATGATACAGTTTCTTATTAACCAAAACAGTGATTTAGTTATAGCGTTTGGAAGTAGAGATGCGTTGCTTCGGCTGTCCTGTCTAGAAGATGCATTTATCCATATGAATGAAGTAAGCACCTCAATGCGAGGATTTGGCAAGAACATAGTAACAGCTGGTGAACGCGTAGCTTCATTTATTGAAACATTAAAACTTTAAAGACGTCGAGTTGAACATGAGAATTTAGCAAGCTTTCCTTTGCTGGATTCAGTCGTTTTGGAAAAGGAAAAAATAATAATTGTACCAGAAATTATACCACACATCCAGCAACTGAGTGAATCATTTTATGAATACTGTTCTACGAGAAATATTATCAAAATTAATAGAAAGATACTCGGTCTATTTTTATTTAATCCAAATCCAATGTAAAAAAAATATTTTTAAAAGAAGAACTTATCGAAAAACGATGGCAGGGAATTTGAGAAACTAGACTTAGAACATTTCTGAAGTACAAAGTTAGAAGCTTTACCACAAGTGGCAATAGCAGTACTAGCACATTTTTACCATTTGCCTCCACCTATCTTATCGCTTAAATTTATCTACCATACCCATGCATCTTTCTCAAATAAAAAATTTAAAAAACCCTCGTTTTAATAGAATTATTATGAATTAACAAAAACAACCCAGCCATTAAAATTTAAATATTACTTATAATACTATATATTAATATATACTGTTAGTAAACACGGTATTTGTTCATGTAATAAATGTTTCTTCTTAAATAAAAAATATAAACACATTTTTAATGGGGTGCTGACCAGTGAAAAGGTTAAGGAATGGATGATGAGCCAGTGACGACAAAAATTCGTGCAAAGGAAGGGCCAACTTTGTTCACCCTGCCAATATTGTAATATAACGTAATATAACTCTGATTCACCCTGGTTCGACAAACGGAGCCATTTGGTCATTTCTTGAAAGTGAAGCTTATAAATTTCGCCAATTCCGTCCGCTGGGAAGTTTACAATTTTATACCCTTTTTTAAAACAATGATACCTCTATGTGAAATTGTTTAAAAACAACAAAAAATTAAAGACCAATATTTCCAGTTTGAGAGAATGTCACGGTTTGGAAGCGATTAAAAAGTACTTTTTCCCCTTTCTATGCGATTCTTAACAAATACAATTACATTTAATTGTCTTCCTACCTTCTTGCATTATAATTTACCCTCCTCCCCCCCACCAAAAAAGTTTTGATGCATTATCGATCATCTTTAAAACGAAAACAGTTAGTTGCGAGTAAAATATTTTCTTACCTCTTTCCATAAAATTCTGTTTGGTGCTTGTTTCAAGGAAGCGTTATTTTCTCTTCACTGTCATACTTAAACTAACTTTGTTCACGAAATGTTGGTTTTATCCAGTATCAGACTGATAAATCATCCTCCCAGACTTTCTCTGACAATCTACATCTTTCGCAACACGAAACATCACAAAGATTCAAGGAAAAAGAGGATTTACCAGTTTCAAAATATTTTTTTCTTGCCCACTTTAACTACTTACTCTTTTTTTTCCCAGAGGAACTTCGAAGAAGAGATTACATTTACAAGCTTTACTTCTTAACCACTAGCGATCAATAAACTAGCAATTTCCTAGGAGGATATCAATCCTCTTAGTTGTAGTTGTTAGGTGAAAGGAAAAGATGGGTTGCAAAACTCTTTGCAATTTATACAATGCAACTGCGTCTTTATAGTATATCCGAGATTTTCTCCTTCTATGAGCATTATCATTTAACCCACCTTTTCAGTAGGTTACTTCATTCGAATGTTTGAAGATATATTATTGCTTCCTTGTACGAAGTAAAAAGGAAGTATTATAATCGCGAAAATTTTCGGGTATCATATTTCAACGGAAATGTCTATTCTAATCATTATCGAATGCAATTTAACGATATTTTTGAGCGATGTTAGTACGTAAGAACAGAATAAAGGACTCTTTTTCCACCAAAAAATTGTAAAACTGATTTAAAATGGATTCTGAAGATATTTTTTTCGTGGCGTCTGTGAGTACGTACGTACAGTATATACTATGTATGTACTGTGTATGTAAATATATCGCATAACTGAAAACCCAGTAGCCTCAAAACGTTGAAATTTTGTATGTAGGACTGCTATAACATGTAGATGTGCACCTCCTATTTTGGTTACAATCGGCCGCACCAAAAGTATATAAATTTATGTATATATATATCCACTTTGTTACTCGGCTGAGTGAGCTCAGTTTTTTATTCTTATATTTAGGTAAACTGTGCATTTTTTGCTTTTAAAATGATTGAGTTGTGTTGTCCTTATCTTCCGGCTAAGGTTTTTATGCGTTTAGTAAATCTGCATGCAAGATTTTTAGAACTATCAACAACTTAAAACTTGTTTAAGTGCGGCTAAGCCTAATCATTTTTCTCATGGCGGATATATTTGTTTACATTTGAAACTTAGGAGAATAGTGGATTTGTTACCAATCTAGAGAAACTAAGCTTCTCAACAACAAAGATAACGCCTTCTCTTATTATTGCGAATTAAACCATGCTTACTCCATTCTGGAATTTATTTGCGGGAATAAGTGTTTAAGATTTACTTCGTAATTTTTAATATAGGTATTTTGAGTTTTACATATTTTTGCCTTGTCGCGAAGTGAGAATTGAATTAACTGAATGAAAAATACTGAAGCGTCTGCGAAAAACTGTTTCTTTCTCTTTTGTTTGTTTGTTTAATTTCTTTCACACATCGTTTTAGATCTATTATAGTATTTGAATAGAACATGGGGCAACGATTAGGTAATTCTCCAGATGATATACATAATTTTTGTGCGTTCTGATGAGTTATAAAATGAATGAGAAGTAACGCTGTTAAGTAAAGCTACCGCCAGATTGTCGCTGTGGTAAACAAATATAGTGAATTTTAAGGATTGCATTTATTCTATGGTGGTTTATGCGCTATCGATGAAGTATCCAGTAATCAATCCAGTAAGTTTAAATGAAATGCAAAATGTCTGTAATTTAATATTTCGTATAATTTAATATTCGTATAGGAAGTCATGCGGTGTACACATCAGATTTTTTTACCTAAATTTACAGTTACTTTAAAGCTTTAATTTTATTTCAATTAGCAATAAAGGTAGTTCCTTTTCTATTATTAATTCGGTAAACCGTTGAAATTAACCCCCCCTTTGAAATTGAGAGGATTTTGGTGACAGATACAATGCAGATCGCTAAAACTCCCTTGGCACTGGCCGTGAAGTTATGATTCTTGAAATGTCAGGTGGAGCCGTAACTGAACGAATTACAGATTCTGCAATGCCAGAGCCTATCGTCTCATCCCTCGTAACAGCTCGAACACTGCGATCTGTAGGGAAGTGATACATGAGTTTCTTATCTTTGTATGATCCGCCGCACATTGCTTGTATGACATTGTAAAGTCTCAAAACCAAGATGTTAAAGTCAGGGCTGTTGGAAGGTTTACAACGCAACTGGATGTTCTATCCATCTCTTTCTCTGTCACAGCAGTTTTCCAGGTTGCCATATCCTAGAAACAGTTTCAGCCAATACATCAACTTTTTTAAAGTTAATCCCTATAATACCACACCTAAACTGTGAGGTTTATTTGTATATTTTTAACTAATAGTTCATTTTAAGTTGAAAAGCCTTTTCTATTACCATCTTTTCACCCATGTTTTTCATGCCGGAATATAAATGAAATAGCGAGAGTTTATTCAGATTAGAATGAAATGCAAGAGTTTCGGAAGTAAGTTTTAGACCGTGTCTGCCTGTTCCAGGACACGTTGTCCTGTGACTATTAGCGACTTGCGTAGCGGCGTTGATGTGTTCTCGCCTTTAGACTTGTCTCGCCGGTTACCATAGACCAGATCTCTGCCTGTGCGTTATAGCATTCTATGAGCCGTTAGATTAACCTACCACATCCTGAAAGTTGTGTTTGTTAAGTATTTCTGTTAAGCCAGAAGAGTTGGCTTTCTGTAACCCAAGTTGAGGCATTTGTTAATTTTATGTTTGAACGAAACAGTCTTTATACACTCTTCTTCGGATCTCTGTTTTAGTTTCACAAGGGTTAAGAGATAATTCTTCAGAAGTCCTTTTAAACGTTTGCGTTCCCAAAACTCTATATACTTTACAAAGTCTTTCATTTTTAAAGTTTCTCGACAGCTCCTGTAGAAACGCATTTTTCTTTTCAGACTTTAAATTGCGTTTCTTTCCCATAGCTCTATAAGAAAGGAATAAAATCAAATCGATATATAGTATCAAAATTCCATTTTTTATAACTAGAAGGTAACGTATTAAAAACACTACTCCACTTTTATCTTCTTAATCAGATACAAATGTATAAATCAGACAGTTCTTTCGATGCGGAGGTCGTATAATATTAAAAAAGCGTTGAAGTGATAATTAGGCATTTTATTTTGGAGCAGGAGACGTTAAAAATGTGCAATACCTTCGCTGGGCTTCAAACTCCTGATCTTTAGACAGCTACCACCCGTGCTTTTAAATTACACCACGATGGCACATTGTAAAGAGGGAGAAAAACCTTAAAAATGTATATCATGTATATACCTATATCAGGTCATTTATTTCCTGTGCGAAAAACATTTTTTTCTGTAGGTTATTCGATTATAACTTCTGACATAACGTTTAAATAATATTATTTCTTATTACTGAATCATCGCGCATAAAAACGTCTACGATTAATGATAGATTGATTAGAGGTTGCATCCATCATTGGTAACAGTCATTAATTACTAGTATACACAGTATGATTTTTATCCCGCTTTCGTGTAGTTTTTGTAGAGATTCTCCTGAGCAATCGAGTACGAGGGTATTATACACATTTTCATACCAAATGCGAGGAATACGAGAATATCTCACATTAGTAATCCCGTCCACAGAATTACGAAAGAGATGTCGAAAACACATGTCATATTCGATGAATCCAATGGGATCACAATCTAGTGATCCTCTCAAGATGTTTTTCGGAAAAAGTCTGTCGAAAGACTTACTGTTTCATAAACTACAAGTTGGAACAGCGAATTAAGCAACTACTGTGATTATTCTTATAGATATTAGAGATGAATGATGTCGAAATCTTTTGATCTTCTTCAGAATAAACACTAACTTTGCTAATCCGAATAGAGTAGACTGCAGCCGAGATCATGAGAGTACTATATATTGGATTACTCCAACTGAGTGGCGCCAGGAAGGTTTTGGAAATAACCAATTCGAGGCAAGCGATTTAATAACGACTTATTTCAAACAATTTATTCTCGAACATTATGCTGTTTTTAAGTTACTTTTACGTATAACGTTTTATATTATTTTATTATATTTATTACAAAATTAAATTACACCTTTTTAACAAAATGAACAGAAAGATTATGAAAAAATGTCAATACAAATGTCCATAAAAATTGGCTTTCAAACATTGTGATCCTCAACTGATGCAGCTGCATTTCCATTTTCTTTAAACCATTGACAAATGCTAATGAATTTCCAACTTAAGACAAAATCGTTTTTGAAGTTTAGATGACACGATTCACAAAATAGATTTTACTTCCAGGATCAAAGACTGAAGTAAACTGATTAAACAAAACATGTATGGAATAGAAAGGCAAATGCAAGCTAGTCTAGTAAATTAGGTGTCCGAGTTTGTTTAACGAAGACTGTCTGCCCAAGAAAGACATGTTTTCGTGGAAGATTTTGAAGCGAAACTGGCTCGCATTTCCGTTACATATGGAACCAATGAAAAACCAAAGCATTCATCCTATTCACAAGATATAAACTCAGTTGAAAGTACCAGTGCTCAGAGCTCTTATGTTAAGAATTTCCTGAAATTGTTTATTATGCTCATTGACCTCGGCTGTGAGGGCAAAGTATGCAGCAAGTTGTTTTCTAATTAAGATTCTTCCAGAGCGGCCATATAGGGTTCAATCATCTTGTGTCCTTCCTATGTTTAATTAGGTGAAAAGATTTGCTTTACTGGCCAACCGAGTAAGACTTCATCGGCCTGCAGTATAAAGCCTTAAAATGGGGCCCAATGATACTCGTCGAACTCCACCCTCCTTTTTTATATGTAGTTAAGGTTTGTGGGTTCACTTCAGTGGTAGCAATGAGTAAATGCTTAGTTGGTTATGTTAGGTATTCCGTATTAAATTACCAAGTACTAAAAAAAGGAACTAACGGAAGATTTCGAAGAATTTCACTTAAGACAACTATAAACGTAGCTTCCGGTATCTTTACACATATTGTTGAAAATATCGAGTAAGGAATCATGAATGTTTAAGTTGCAAGTAAAACATTAACTCATCTTGAATTTTTAATAGTTTGCAGATTTCAATAAATTCAAAATTAATTTGGTTCAGCTTGCCTAGTGATGAAATCAGATAGATATTTTTTAAAGTATTTAACGAAATCTGTAGCATCCATGATATAAAACTATGTGAATAAAGAATAAACATCTAATAAAGATATTACACGACATTATTCCCTTAAACCCTTTAAAAGAATATTAGTGTGAGTATTAAGCTGAAGACAGGCTTCTAATAGCACAAGCTACAGACTACATATTAGTAAAAGAAGTGTAGATTACATGCAGAGTAAAAAATAAATGTGATTTAGTTTCACATTCTTCCGAAGAGCTAATATTCCATTACCTAACCAGTAATGACAGCTTGACTTTGACCATTTCTATTTCAATTCCGATTAATTCCGTCGAAGAAAACATGGCAGAACGAGATCTTAAAAGTGTTCTATTCGTATCATCTACAATTAACACCTTAAGAAGAGTTTTGAATCGGTGGTGGTTTAATAACTGTCACATTCCGCAAACATAAAAGGCAGAAATGCCCATGATCCGGAGTATAAATCCAAGTATAAAAAACAGTTGGCAGATAGGATGTAAAACAATAGCGATTTGGATCTATTAAAAACAATAAAACAGGTTTTCAACTATTTTAGTTTGGAGTATTTGTACTCAGGAAACAGAAGACTTCCTTTATATAAACGTATAACGAGTTATTGCATTCCCTCGTGCTCCCTCGTGTTGCAAGTGCTTTCAGCTACTGGAACATACATGGCTCGAATTCAAGCTTCAATTTGTTTTTTCTGATGTTTCTACCTTCAGAAACGTCTAATATCTTTACAAACCGATAATGCTTCATTCACCTTTATCATTTATTGGTTTTCTTTAAAAAATGTGTAACCATTTAGTTTATGCAATGCGTGGTCATTGTTGCAAATATAAAAGTGTTCGGAGTGTATGATTTTTAATCACCACAATAAAAAGTAAAATATGCAACGAGCAAAACCCATTCATTTGATACAAAATGCAAGTGTTTTTCATGAAGCTGTGGTTACTTTTGCAATTATAAACTGAGTTTTAGGAAATGGAGAGACCTATGTAATTAGCTGAAAACTTATCACTTTCATTTCCTACCAGAAAATGAATAAACAAGCTTTATAAAAGTCTTTTTGTTGAACACCCTGGAGTTATTTTCCATAAAAGGATATTTAAATAACTAATTGATTAAAGGATCCATTACACAAATGCGTTTCTTGGCAATCCCATGAAAGGTCTGCACCCAATTATAATAATTGAAAGAATGTGGAAAATAAATTAATAAAAAATATACTAAACAGGAGACACCGTAATTGCTTTAACAAGCTCTTTCGAGACCGAAGAATGAAATACAGCCACTTTCCAGCACATTATTACAAAAGCTACAACAAGTAAAAGAATGTCTTCTGCTAATGATTGCGTGGAAATTCGAGATGCGGTAAGATGACATCGAGATTTATGAAAAAGAAAAATTTCGCCGCCTAGCTATTTTAAGTGACAAAAAGATGGATGCAAAAGAAAATTTTAATGGGCTTCTTTAATGTTGCTCCAAAATTTTTAAAAATGTGCGCTGTTTTTGATCGAGAAGAAACACCCCGATTTTATCATTACCTATAAGTCAATATAATCGTTTTATTAAACAGGACATGAAAGGCTATATTTAGTGCTATTTAAGTATAATGTCCAATTGAGTTGGACAAAGAGAGTTTTGGGTAATTACTTTTTGTATTTTAAAAAGGTGATTATTCTGGTTTGGTTTTAGTCATTCGAAAATAGCAAAGCACACGATGATTATTCATGTAAAGGAAAGAATGCCTTCGTGAAGGACTTTCCAAGCGGCTCATATTCGTGTTACATATGCGGAGAACCAGAAAATCAACAATGCAATTTCCCTTTCCCTTCGATCTGAACTTGGGAAGAATTATTAGCATTTAGAATCCTTTAACCACTTCCACTGGTAAGGCAAGTGATTATATTGAGCAGGAAACTTAATTATATTGAGGCAAGTGATTATATTGAGTAGGCAACTTATTCTGAAACACTGTATGATGTATGTAATTTTGATAAGGAATTTATTTCTAGAAATAAGTAATATGATTTTTTCCTATGGAATTAAATTCCAAAGGTCTGACGACTGCGTTATAAAAACTGCAATAAACAGCAGCAAGTTTTCTGTATCCCACAATATGATTCGAATGCAACATACTTGCTGGTTTCCTTTTTTAAAATTTGCTTCGCTCTAGAAACTGAGCTCATGGAACCGAGTAACCGAGTAACATAGTGGGTACAACCAAAAAGGGAGGGGCACAACTACAGCAGTCCTATATACAGAATACAGCACAACTATAGCAATCCTATATACAGATTACAGCACAACTGTAGCAGTCCTATATACAGAATACAGCACAACTATAGCAATCCTATATACAGAATAGAGCACAACTACAGCAGTCCTATATACAGAATACAGCACAACTATAGCAGTCCTATATACAGAACACAGCACAACTACAGCAGTCCTATATACAAAATACAGCACAACTATAGCAGTC
The DNA here is from genome assembly GCA_000611955.2 of Stegodyphus mimosarum. Classification (NCBI taxonomy): domain Eukaryota; kingdom Metazoa; phylum Arthropoda; class Arachnida; order Araneae; family Eresidae; genus Stegodyphus; species Stegodyphus mimosarum. The sequence goes on along the minus strand of KK117767.1, from coordinate 98,834 downwards.
CTATATACAGAATACAGCACAACTATAGCAGTCCTATATACAGAATACAGCACAACTAAAGCAGTCCTATATACAGAATACAGCACAAATATAGCAGTCCTATATACAGAATTTCAAAGGTCTGAGGCTACTAATTTTTAAGTTATACGAAATACATACATACATACGTACGTATAGAAGCCATGACAAAATCTCTTTAGAATGCACATTAAATCAGTTTTAGAATTCGTTTGGGGAAAAAGAGTACTATATTCTGTCGTTAAGTATAGATGTTAGGCAAAAACATCGTTAAATTGCTTTCGATGGAGGTCAAAATAGATATTTTTATCAAATTATGATACCTGGAATTTTTCGTGATTATAATACTTCCTTTACTTCGTACAAGGAAGTAACAAGGAACGAAAACACATCTTTGAGGTGGCGTTTTATTGTATATAATTACGAGAAAGGTCTTTTGAACAATAATATTTAACTGCTTTGAAAAATAAAATATGGGTTGCAATACACATTAAAAATGAACGATGTCATTTAAAACTACTCGCTTAATCCTTATCTATAATGCAGAAAATAATAACAAATAGGCTTAGTTGACAAAGGCAAAGCTTATGATAAAATTTAATAAACTTCGGAAATGTTTCAAACTCGCAGAGTAACTCTGCAAGCTAAACATAGTTACATTTTTAGTATAACTATCTTTAGCAATATAGCTGATAATATTTTATCACTAAGCATTTCTTAGATGAGCAGAATGGCTTACATTTATTGGTTGTAACATTACTTCTCTTGATTTCATTATTTTATAGAAAACTCTTCAGCAACATTTTACTAAATTTTCAATCTGCATTTAAATTTATCAAACCAATTATATTTTAGTTATACCACTGAATATTTATTAATTACTTATATATGTTTATTTAAAATAATCTGCTATGATCGCTGAACTAATTGAGATACACAAAAAGCAGTTTTTACATCTATGAAACTTTTACTTAGATTCATTCCACAACTAATGTAAATTGAGACTAGAGTAATATACTCGTATATTATTGCTTTCATCTAATTTTCACTGCATCTGCTTCACAATCAATCGATAATCAGAGTGTTTAAAATTAGTTAAAAAAAGCAACTTAAATTTACACAGATTTTGAATAAAACTCAGCTTCGAAGTCAATCAAACAAGCGTTCGTTACCCCAGGAGCAAGAAAAAATTTGAGAAGATGGAAGGAGCGACGAAGACTTTATATTGAAATGTAGCTTTCTTGTCAAATAAAAAAAAATTTCATTGGCATGCGTCTCTTCAGTTTAGAACAGGTGACAGATGAAAGCAGGTCCGGACACCCGGACGGCTTACATAGACTAATCGGGTATCGTCCGGATCCCGCAACTATCTGGAGCAACACCTCGAAATCGAGGCAATTTACATGGCCATACAAGGGCAAAGTATTAAATTATTCTGCGCTTGATACATTATACTTTCTATAACACAAAAACGTTACGCTATAACACATATACAATATTTATCGCTACATTGAATAATAGATTCTGAAGCGTGTTTATTACTAACCGAGATGTGTATTATATATTTTAATATGGCACTGTGAAGTATCTGCCTGAAATAAAATGCTTTTGCGGCGGACCACACAGAGGTCAGAAAATCATGTGTACGGTTCCCTCAAGCCACTGTTTTAAAGCTGTTAAGATGTGTCACAGGACATGGTCTGACACTGCAGACGCAATAATTCGTTCCAGTTGACACTACGTGCGACATAACTTCAAGGCCAGTGTCAAGAGATTTTAGCTTTCTGCACTGTGTTTGTCGTTAAAGCTTCACGATTTCAGGAGTGCCGACGAATCAATGATCTTGTTTTTCCTTTGATATCATTTCAAAGATAACGAATAACAGGTTATAAAATACTACTGAAAAATTAGGCTTGGTTAATTGAGTCTGCAATTTTTTTTCCAACCAAACAACACGCGAGAATGCTCTTGAACTCTCGACTAGACAGACCCCCGTTAGCAGGCTCCTCACGTCACGAGGACTATACTTCACTACGATAATTGTTCTATGCTATCCATGAATTTTACTTATTTGTAAGGAGATTCTCGTAATTGTAATAAATATGTTTTGCGTTCAAAAATTCCGTACTTATTACGCAATCTCACAATGTACAGATGTCACATTCATGGACAGAAGCGCTACTTGCTGGCGGTTATCACACTTTCATAATTTCCTGCATTCTAACCAAATATTCTTGTCAAATAAAAAATCTCTACAATCTCTCTAAATTCTTGTAAATAAAAAATAATAAATGTCAAAAATCAAATTTTCCTCAATTTTACACGTTTTCCATGTTACCTTTCAAATTAGCAAGCATTAACAACAATATTGTTACTTGCGTACGTGTTCATAATGGACTGAATGCACACAGAATTGATGATAGTTTCATGAAATTTAATTTTTTTCATAACTGCTTTACAATTTTGGAATTTTTATAAAAAGTACTCGTACAGCTCTTCTCAGTATGACAGAGCATAATCAGTAGTTATGTATAACTTAAACTAGTAAGAATGTTGAACACAAGGCAACGCAAAGCAAAACTGATAAACTGATCTCTTTTCTGGCTTACATAGTTCCCCCCCCATCCGCCAGTTTCCAGTAACTTCTATTTATCGAAATTGCTGGAAGGCGTACACAGTTACACTTACATCGGACCGGATATATTTACAGTTATACAGAGGCCAGAGCACAGTTTGTAGCCAAATGGTCGCCAAGCTTTGATTCCTGTGCAGCTGTAACTGGCTTGGTCCCTGTGGCGATTCTTAATTTGGCGAGATTTCGCTTCAAATTAGAAGATAAAAATTAGTCGCCAAAACCCTCGCTAGCTTGGTGAGATAGCCATTTACCTCAATTTTAAATGGTTGTATCCCTATACTTCTGTTTTCCCGGCGATGCTTCGTTTCTGACGCTTTTCATATCATGTTATACAAGACAGAATACAATTTATATATAATTTCACTAAAATTATTTACATTTATGCAAAATTCGTAACAATATTACTCATTTACTCTTTTATATCTATTCAGTTAATATTTTAGACTTTTATGTCAATAATTGATAACTTGGAAGCTGACAGCATAACTGTATGTTTAAATAATCGATTGTAGCCAAACTGTGGATCATTCCCAAATGTTGTTGTTTGTTACAATTTTAACCGTTTGAGCACAGATTCAGCAGTAAATGTTTTACGATGTCGCATTTCTGGCTGAATTGCAAAAGGAAATTGAAAATTCCATGCTGAAATATCTTCCTGCAGTGCAGGGGTGGTCAAAAATCAGCTCGAGCGCCGAATGCGGCCACTCTAATTCCTTAATCCAGCTCATTATGAAAACCTGTGTAACGACATTTTCATCTCTTTCCTACTCGATTTTGTACGCAAACTAGTGAAATCAGAACAGGAATGTGCATCTACTGTTTCAGTGCATATGACTGTACTACCGATCAATCTAAGTTGAGAACCCCAGATATTGTTACGAATTTTATACACAGATGGGTGATTTAGTGCAGTTATATGTGACACTGTTGTAGTTTTCTGTGCAACATGAAAAATCTAAACAAACGAGCTATGCCGGAAAAGTAAGAATGCGCGGGCAAGTCCATTTAACATTGAGTAAATGGATACCTTGGTAATTTGGCGAGATATCGCCAAGCTGGCAATGATTTTGTCGATTAATTTTTATCCCCAAACTTGCTGACATTTGAGTCCGTTCCCTGCAGCATCGTAATATGTATTGTAATTCAAGAAAGGCAATTCATCGCTATATTAGCTGTAACCGTGATTCAGAAAGTAGTTGAAATATCTCGGCAGCCGGATGAAAGCTGTATAAGGCCTGTCACGCTGTTAGCTCAGGGTGAATTCCGAATACTATCTCCGGTTTAGCGTCGCTCTTTAGCTGCGGTTTGCATTGCGTTGTGTATAACATTCTTAGTAGTTTGAAGTGTAACTGCTGATTGTACTCTGTTGCATTGTATACACCTGCACGATTATTTTTGGGAAAAATTTCAGAACTTTGAAGTGTTTCTTTTGTTAAAATAAATTTTATGAACTTATCATCGGAGCTGCGTGCAAGTCAACCTATTGCGAATCCATACGCTCGCAACAATATGGTAGAAAGCATCCGCCGAAGAATTCTGTAATATCTAGAAGTTTTAATTCAGAAAGATGACCACTGTTGAGATAAAAAGACTAATCAAAAAGGGGATCTTAGGGAGCGATCATTTCATCCCTAAATTTGTGCTAAAAAGTTAAATATTAATATATTACGTCACATTCATTTGATGACCAGTAGGAGATGTATTCGTATGTTTTTTAAAATACTTATGCATTTTTTAAATTGTAGACCAGCGGTTAGAAGAATTTCCCCATATTTACTGTAGTGGTAAATAAAAGGATTGTCATAAACATTACAGTTCTAGTTCCTGTCTCGAAGAATGTACCTTCTTTATACTTATCGAGGATGCTGAAGAAAAAGTTCTAGGCCAGTCAACTGAGCACTAGTGTGTAACAAAACAGTGCTTCTACACTTCAGACATATTCAACACATAGTCATATTCGGATCATGAGGAGTTACTTACCAGATTGCAAAAATCTGGCAAGAAGAAGGCATATGTTACAGTTGCCCCAATTATATTTGCTCATTTAATTATATCCTTAGAAAGTGATAATTCAGAACTAACTAAGAATTAAACGCCATTTGAACAGTATAATTAATAGAAGCAAATAGTGATCTTATAAATAATAAGCGAATAAAAAATTGGCAAATGTAAATGTCAAATATAAAAGCTAGTAGCAACGCTGACTCAAGAGTTTTAATGATTGTTTTTCATTATTTTAGGAAATTAGAATTTTTCTATTTTTTAATAAATATTTTCATGTTTGATTTTTTTTAAAAGTTAAAAAGTTATTTGTTTGAAAGTTACATGCCCTAATTTTAAGGCAGAGAAAAAATAAATTTGTTATATATCAGAGACAATCAAGCGATAAAATATTAAGAATTCTTTATTTTCTATATTGTATACTACTATTCTCTGACGCCAATAAATAACTCAGCCATTAATTTTTAAAAAAAGTCCTGAAAAAATACTTTTATGTTCATGAAAATTTAGATATTCAACTGAAAAAACAAAAACTTAATAAACTAACATTACCAATAAACTAAACAAACAACTTTCGAACTAGGCTTAACAAGTTTTTTTTAATTCTTAACAGGGGAAAAAACGGTTTCTTGCTCAATTATGATGAATGCAGAATTTCAAAAACAAAAATGAATTACCGTAATGATTCAGAGTGGACCTAGTGAACTTGACTAGATTTGTTAGAAGCTTAAGAAAGCAAGATTTTTTTATAATTTTTTCCCAACAAAACAACCATGAAAAACCTCAAAAACATTTACTTTTTTCATCAAGCATTTACATTTTTTCGTATAATTAGCAAATTGAAAACAGAAGAAAAATTAAAAATACGCTTTTTTTCTTAAAACTGCTGTCATGATAATAATTCTAATTCCGTATTCTAATTCTAGTATTTCAAAAAATCCATTCGGACAGAACTAAAGAATTATTAACATTACTGGCAACTGATTTAAATAGATGTGGTGCATAACAGATACGGCTGGAAATAACTCAGCGCTGATAATAGCTTATAAATTTTTACTGGCACTGTAAGTTTGCATTTTATTTATGCAAAGCGCAACTCGTCTTTTGCCTCTCTCCTCCATCATATGTAATGTACCGACCCTATTTGGCATTCACCAATGCATGTGATTTACATACCACCAATAAAAGTTTGCGTTATATTTATGCAAAACGTAATTAACCCTTTGTCTGTCTCTTGCGTCATATGGAAGGCAATGACTATATTTGGCTTTCGCTTGTACACGTGATTTTCATACACTGAATAAATCACTGATCTCTAATATTATAAGGTATTTCTCTCGCCTTCTTAGCATGCCTTCGTGGTGTAGTGGTCAACACACTCGACGCGTATTCAAGAGGTCCGTGGTTCGATTCCCGGCTAAGGCATTGTTCATTTTTTATCTCTCCTGCTTTCAAAAATACCTAATATGTTTAAAGTGGCGCCTGAACAAAAAGGTGGTGGATGATAATTCTCCATCACCCTTCCGTATTCGAGAGGTCCGTGGTTCGATTCCCGGTGAGGGTATTGCTCATTTTTTACGTCTCTCAGCATCAAAAATCCTAATGTCTCTACAGAATGTAAACTTGTAGAGACCGTTGTTAAATTTTTCGGAAGATGAAGCCAGTGAAATCTTCAATGTGAATAGGGGGCTTCCAGTTGTCAGCTAGACGTACTAATTACTTGAGCTACGAAAGCACCCACGGTTGAAATATGACTGGGGAGAGGCATAAGACTCAGTTGATTAAATTCAGGTGTGTCAAGTTACCGTCCCCCACATTTTAATTCAAGCGTCTCTGCTTAAACCATTAAGATTTTTGGAGCAAAGAACGTGAGAAGTCAGTTTAGGTTTTCCCAGGATTCGTATCACTGATATTACGGATGCTAGAAAGTGCTTCTAGCTACTAGCCCTCTTACACCTAAAATTACATACTTGGAAGAAAGTGATAATTCCTTACAAATTATCCCTTCAACAAATTAAACTTTTAAGTTTCGGTCAGCCAAAGAGAATGAAAAGTAAATGAATTATAATTACATTTTTTAAGTATTTTAGTTATCTGAAATAACTGAAGAATACTATATACTCAAAATAAGTTGATGTTCATTTATCTTTTTAAATAGATTTAATGCATGCATATAAGACTAACTCATTTTCACTTGCCATTGTAAGCATTGCAATAAAATTCTGAATTTCTGTTCCAGTGAGAAGATGAAACTTATTGACTTCAAACTTGTAATATTTTTTGGGGAAAAAAGCCATTCGACATATCTGTGGTTAGCCAATGAGAATGCAATAAAAAAATAATTTTGAGGTACTTTTTATTATACTTAGTATGAATTAATATAATTCAAATAACATGAAAAATTACGATTTTAATTATACCCTGCAATCAAATTCAATTTAAATAATTAATTTCTAAAACAGCTTTTCTTTGCAGTTCTTTTAGAAATTTTACCGTTTGCTTTCATGAACTTGCGCTGAAAATTGTTTTTCCTTTTCCTTTTGAATTAATATTTCGTTAAAACTCTTATGTTTTTCAACCCCTTTCTCGGCTGTATCATTCATGATTTGTGGATTGCTTACTTTGACATTTATGAAATAATTTTCGTTTTTTTACATGGTTCAGAAGGTAAAAATTATGTGTTTCGTGAAATGATTCCAATGTTCTTCAATAGCAAAGTGACCTAATTTAGAGTGTAGCTTATCCCTGAGAAGAACTGAGTTGTCATGAGTTATAACTGTCCATTCTTTGATTCAAGGGCGACCATATTATTAAAAATTCTTTTCTTTTTCAGAATCCGACATTCTGTCATAGAAAATTTCAAGGCCATCTTACTCTTCAGACAAATGTTATAAATGGTGTTTTATTTTGAGGCTTGGCTGATCTCTTCATAAATTGTTTCAAAAATGTTTTCCAGCTCATGTTATGACTTGAAATCATTTTCAGGAGTTTTGTTTGGTGTTTCGTAAGGATGCCTGATTTCAGGCAAAGATACAGAGCAGGAGTATCCAATCTGCGGCCCAATACAATGAGTTATAGTGCAATAAAAGGCCTTTTGAGTGGCATGGCAATTCCATATCTTCTTTTGACTAGTGCGCGAAGTAATTACTTTCATTTTGACTGAGAGACAAATATGCCTCGTTGCACAGTCATGCTTCATGCTGCATGTCATCATTATTTGGCGGTGTGCGGGAAAAATGTCACCCGGAAAAAAGGGAAACGGAAAGAAAGCCCCCGGAAAATAAGGAACGGAAAAAATGTCACCCGGAAAATAAGGAACGGAAAAAAAGGAACTCTAAAATCTCGCCAAATAATGTCGCCAATCGGAGTTGGGGAAACCTCCCAAATTCTAATTTAACCGGCAGGGTATAGCGGGCTCTCTTGAGGGAGGTTTTAAGGGTTGGATGTTGAGCTAGCTGCAGCCGAGCAAGGTCATTCCGATAACAGGTTTTAATATTCTTAACGCAAACTTTGACTAGATTTCATCTACAACGGTTTGTTATACTACTGCTTTTAACTCTCAGTAATGCGACAATGTTTCACCCCTGAACCACAGCTTAAGGCTATAACTATATGGGGTACGAGGGGAACAATTCCTAATAACCATGACCCTCTGGTCAACTCTCTATTTTTACCACCGGACAGGCCTGGAGCTCGCTTAACTTCTTTCAATTATCGTCAGAAGATTTCCCTATTCCGCAGGTATGGTTGTTATGATAAAACTTTTATCTCCCCTCTTGGCGATATTTCTAAACATCCCTTATTTTTTCCATTGCAAAAGAATGGTGATTTATTTTCCGTTTCCTAATTTTCCGGTGCCTATCTTTCCGTTCCTTATTTTCCGGGTGACATTTTTTCCTACAACCTTATTTGGCAGCACGTTAATTTGTGAACAATTGTTTTTAGTTTTGAAGAACACTAAGAGTAAAATTACAACCAGAATATCAGAGGAACATCCTGATTGAGAGATTACAGCCGTAAAAGTAAGTCTAACATTGAGGTAAATGGCTATCTCGCTAAATCGCCAAATTTGTGAGATATCGCCAAGCTGGCAATGGTTTTTAGCGACTACTTTTTATCGCCTAATTTAGGATAAATTCAAAAAGTCGCCAAACTTGGGGACCACTAGCGATCTTTGGGTCAGGTCCTTGTATAACTGTAATTTTTTATTACATTACAAATTAATGAAAATGAAAATGTAATAGGGCTATACCCATTTACTTATAAGAAACACTGGGTGCCCTATTACATTTTAACCTGTAACTGGTACTGTAATTGAATAAGTATAAATGATCCCTATACGTAAATGTAACCGTATCCGGTTCTTTATGTAACTTTAATATATATGCCTTATTTTGAGAAACTGAAGGCACAAGAGACTTCCCGGGCAAAAACAATATAAGACGGGAGACAGCATCAGTTCTCAGCTTTTAGTTCAGATCTAGTTTCGGGGTATTGCGATTCTTTTTAGATATATTTTGGAGCACGAACTTCGCCTTTTAAGTGCGTTGTACATTGCCTTTTGTTTAACGTTCTTATAGGAGTGTAACTACTGATTGTGTTCTGTCATAATGACAAAAGTTCTACGAATGCTTCTGAGGAAAGTGCTAAAACTCTAAAGTGTTTCGGTTGTGAAAATAAATTTTATCATGCTATCATCGGTTCTGTGTGCATTTCATCCCATCCATTAGAAACTCATACGCACTCATGAATAATTTTATCTTCTACTTGAACAACGCTGCTGACGTACATGATTGCAGTGAAATGGAAAGGAAGATAATTTTCTAACCTATAATACACCTATAAAAATTTAATAATAAATTTAACCATTTAATAATTAAAGTTTTTAATAATCGGCAATAAAAATAGAAAAAAATCTTAAAGCTTTCAAATTTTATATTGCCCTCAAAGGGGCGTTTTTAAACTTTTTGTGGCTTTGCCTTTATTTATTAAATATCGTGTGCTTCGCACTTAAACCATAAAATTCGATTCCGCAGCAATATCGCAAAATAATTTTAAAATGAGCATATCTTTAGAATTTTTCATGCACAGTCTCGCGAATGTTTTTTTCCTACAGTGTTGCCATTGCTCGCTTTGAAATCGTTGAGTTCGTTAATTAAAAATTCGTTACAGTTTTACAAAATATGAAATCGATAATAAAACAAATTTCATATTTGGGCTTCCAGATGCCCATATTTGAATGGAGAACTACGTTATTCAAAATTGGATGTCTCTAGGTACCGTTATTTATTCGCAATGCGAGAAACATGCATACATTCATGTAGATTCTTCATTATTGAATTTTTTTAAATATAATACAGGGCTCTAATATTTGGTGGGAACAATTTGAAAAGTGAAACGCCGTTTATAGTGAACCAACGCAAAATGCCGAAACGAAATTAATAACCCTTCAGGGAAAATTTCCTCTTTGAGCTAATATTAATAAAGCGATGCTGTTAAAGTTTTTAGTCGCGAAATTAAGGAAATTCGTGGTTCGAAAAAGTTATGATACTAATATAGTTATTTGATGTCCTCTCCGAAGTTATTTATCCCCATTAGGCAGATAACGATCAAACGCTTGGCCATATTAAAAAAAACATAAGCATCCAATTTGTCAGCCAAATTTTTTCAGGCAGCAGTCACCCCCCCCCTCTCTCTGTTTTTTTTTTCTTCTTGTTCTGCTGCATTGCTACGATTCGTATATTACTTCAAAAAGGCTTACTTGTTTGTCATCTTGAGAGGTTATGAAATTCGGAAGAAATAATGAATAATGGAAATATAAAGCAAATTTTGTTTGCATAACTTAGAACACAAATAACAAAATTTATTCGAATTTTAGAAATTTAGAACAAACACCAATAACGAATTTTATTAGAATTTTAGAAACTTAGGACACTAATAAAAAATGTTTTTCGAATTTTAGGAACTTAGAACAAACACCAACAACACATTTTATAAATTTTATTCGAATTTTAGAAACTTAGAACACTAATAACAAATTTTATTCGAATTTTAGAAACTGGAATCGAGATCACAATAAATATCTATGCTTTACATTTGCTGTGCAAAATGCACAGACAATATTAAAGGTTTAAAACTAAAATATGTCAGTGTTGATTTACTAATTAAGCAAATGAATGCCTTAGGACATATTTCACCGATTTTAATTTAAAAAATGCGATCATTTCACCGGACGTTTCATTTTCATTCCGACCGTTTGCAAATTAATTTAATATTTAATGTTCCATGTTACGAATTATAATTTCTAACACGTTATCAAAATACTAGTGCCTTTAGTTCCAAATTATATTCATTACTGCATTTCACATGGCGTTAACTCTTATAGTTTCCCACATGTCTATAACTCTTGTATAAGGTATATTCTTCTGTTCACCTGCAATTTTTATTTACTTATGCATTAAAACTTATTGTTGGTTCAAAGTTTCGTGCGTAAAAAAATTAACGTTAGTCAACATATGGTGAATTATTTTGATAAAATAATAAGCCTTCAATTAAAATATAAGGTGGATGTAATCTAGAAACACGTCAAATAGCCGAATACCTTCTGAACTGAACACCAGAAATAATTTTTCTTTGTCTCCAGTTTCTCAATTCGAATTACGTACTTTTGAGGTCGAAAAGAAGAAATCTTCAAGAAGTAAACAAAAGCAAAAGTTTCCTCTTGACGAAACCCTTCAGCTTCATCTAGCTCTTATTAAATTTACTGTTCGCTATCCCTTCTAAACCCATTCGATAAATAATCACTTTTTATTTTCGAGAGGACCAAGTTATTTTCCGCTCAAGATAATAGATGGCGCTGCGGATAAAGGAGTTGAAGGTGTTAGGAAAAGAAAGAAAATAAGATGGAAGTTCATAATATTCTTTTCCGATATTATCGCACGGAGGTACGTAGTTCTCGATGAATTTCAACTCGGTTTACACTGAAAAGAAATGATGGAAACTAAAAATACTACTTAATTTGGGTTTCAAAATAAAGACAGAAATAAAATAAATTAGCAAGAAAATTTTTTTAAAACATTAAAAAAAAAAAAAAAATTTTTTATTAAAAAAAAAAAAAAAATCCGAAAATATTCAGAATTTAACGTCACAGCAGAACGTTTGTTGGCGTTTTCACACAATCGCTAAGATTTCTTATTAAGAACCGCTTTCTCCGGATTTAAGGCAACATAAAATTCAACAAAAATCACAAAATTTCTAAAAACAGCGTATGCTTAGAATTTCCGATACAGCTCTGGCATACACGTTCTATTTTTTTTTTTTTTAAGTCTTTTCTCAGTTCATTATAGCAATGTTCACTTTTCTTTGTAAGATGATTTATACAACCTTCCTGTCTTTTGATTATTAACTGTTTGTGTTTTTAAGCTTATCACTTTCCTCACATAAAATTCAACAGCAAAATCATAAAATATTTAAAAACAGCATATCTGTAGATTTACAGATAGAGTGCTAAGTGTTTCCGTAGATATGTTTTTTATATTCACTACACTATTTCTTTAAAAACTAGCCGCCTAAAATATTTATCATAAAAATTAAAAACGTATACAACGATTTAATAAATCCGGATTTCATAAAAATGAAATATTTTATGATTTTAAGGCATTTTTATTAAAATGAATCGTATTAAAAATGGAAAAGAATTCTTATGATGAACTTTGCTTATTGCTTATCGCTCAGTTTGTTACTCAATAAACTTTCAGATTAAATTTGTAAGTTCCTTACTTAAGTAAGTAAGTTCCTGCGTAACCTTTACTGAAAGGCCAGGCCACGAAATTTGGTACATAGATGTATCTACACAAAAGCCAGTGCACCTCGAAGCGATTTTTTCGAAATTCGAATTAGAATTTTTTTTATTTTATGTTTTGTGACCAAATCGCGTCATTTTGAGACATAATGGGCTACAGGAAAGCGAGATATTACTCTATACATTTCATTTTTATATCGTCGTGAAGCGTAGACACTTAGCTATTTTACGAACTTAAAATAAATTTCGTATTTCAATAAATCGATTAAATACGAATTTATTTAGGAAGGTGAGCTTAACACCTTTTCGGCGGAATTTTTTTTT